>JAMBUN010000022.1:0-329797 GCA_030271035.1 Microascus cirrosus
AAAGCCCTTACTACCCCTACTGTATACCTATAGATAATCCCTATTAGGTTTACTAATAACACTAACTTACTAGCTATCTATTATATATATGCTCTTACTATATAATATATTAAAGAGGCTTATACTATATATATATAGTAGGCCTATACCTATAGTATATAATTTAAGCTAGCTGAATATAAACTCCTTTACTTTAGTAAAGCCTATACTATACCTTTATAGTAAGCCTGTATTAAGGATATAATAATAACTCCTATAGACAGTACCTGTTTTATTAGTGTTTAGCTCTACTATAAACTTATATAGATAACTTATATATAAAAGGTTAAGCAGAACCTATAGCTCTAAATCTTATCCCTTATGCTAACTATAAGCTCTGTCTATAGTAGGAATATAGTATAGGTATAGGAGCTCTGTATGCTTATAGTGTATAGCACTATTATATATAGCACTTTAGCCTTCTATTCACCTACCTGACCTAGTAGACCACCTAGGGCCCTGTGTAATACCTGACCACCTATTAGAACTGCAGCCTCTGCTATATAGCTAGCATATATTACACTATGCCTATATAGCTCCTTAAAACCGAACTTAGCTAACCCCCCTTAGACCTCTACCTTACTAAGAGAGCCTATAACTTTAAGGTCTGCACCTATAACACTAGCTTTATATAGCATCTCTGCACTATAATTAAAGTAGCCCTATCTTAAGTCTGTAATATATAAGGCCCTATCTATTAGACCCTATCCTGGTATAAGGCCTAGGCTTATAATATGTCCTCTATAGAGGTAGTCTAAGTCAAATAGGACTATTAGTTCTGCACTACTGCCCCTACCCTAAGCTAGATCCTTAATGTTCCTATAGTAGAGATAGCACTGCCCTCTTACTATACTACTAAACAGTATAAGCAGCTCTACTATTACTAGAGCTCCTTTATAATATAAATCTGAACTAAATATATTAGCCTCTGCACCTTCTTCTTCTACTGTGGTATACTAGATATAAATATACTGCTATACTGCTATAGCTATAATATTAATACAGCTGTGTACCTTATCCTTAAATACCCTGCTATAACCCCTAGGCCTACCTTTATACTATTAGAGCTACTGCAGAACTACTATAAGCTTAAGGCAGCTATATAGTACTCTGCCTTAGCAAAGGCTATTATAATCTAGGTACACTAGTAGAACTGCTTACCAGAATATTATATAGTCTAAGAAGTCTTTCCTAATACTGAACGCCCTGAATACCCTAAAGCCACTATAGAGACGCTACAGCCCTTACCTGATTATATATAGCATAGAAGACATAACCCTTATAGGAGAACAAACAGAACTCTATTCCTATTAAGTACTAGGCCTCTACTGCCCCAGTACTGCTGTACTGCTATATCGACTTTATCTTATCCTCTAGTTCTAAAACCTCAGATACTATATATCAAAATAAAGTATATATCTAGTATAGCCCTATAGTGCCCCTATAGGTACGCCTAACCCTTATACTATATCCCTGCTCTACCTCTACCTACCTATAATAACTGCCTATAGCTTTTCTGTAATACCTAGTTGCTGCCCTCTCCTCTACTCCTGCAGTACTACTGCTATACTGCTATATCATATCCTATACACCTCCTTCTAGGCCTCTGTCTCTATAGCCTGCTCTTAATAAGCCTCCTTAACTAGCATTACTATCTGCTATACTACTATAGTAGATATACTATTAATTATTAGCTCTATCTATAGCTAGGTATATATAATTATAGCAGTATTAGCAGTAATATTATAACTATAACAAAACTTAAGTATTAGCTAATAATTAACCTCTATAAGCTTATAAGTAAATAGCTTACTGCCTGCTATAGCTATACTATATAAAACCCCTAAGCCTATACCTGTTTTTAGCTTCTCCTTCTAATAGCCCTAAAGGGTATCCTTAAGCACCTATAAGCAGTTAGCTCCTTCCTCTTCTCCTTATTACAGCTGCTATATAACTGCTAAGAAGACCTACCTTAAAAGTAACAGCAGTTTTATTAGCCTCCTAGGCCTAAAAGGCTATAGTCACTATTATAGTAGTAATATAAGTGTAGCCCTTAGTTACACAGTAATTAGCAGCCCTATAGTTAGCCTCTATATATAGTAAATAAGTCCTAGTATACCCTGTACACTATTAGCTCCTGCTATAACACTACTGCAGAACTACTGCTCACTCTAATCAGAGGTATTATCTAAGCAGGGGAATTTAATAAAGACCAGTATCTTTAATATTATAGCACTATAGAGGCATATAAGGTAAGAGGTATATAGTATTTTATAGGGCAGCCCTACTATACTAGTAGCTTCAACCTAACCTATCTTAGTATAATATAAAGAGTAGCTAAGGTTATTATAGTTTATAAGCCTATAAATATAACTCTACTATAGGCTAGCAGCAGCCCTGCTATAGTTACTACCCTTCTCCTTATCCTAGCTTAAAAGAGCAACCTATACTGTCCTTCCTCTCTTTAATACTCTGATATGCTTAGCAGGATATAGGTCTATAGCAGGGGTATATTACTACCCCCCTCCTCTCTACTAGATCGTTAGGTCAATATAGTTAAAGATAGATCAGGCCTAGATTATAGTTAGGAATAATAATATTAACTGTAGGCCTATAGTACTGCTATTCTAGTAATATTCTATATATATTAGTATATAACTATAGCCCTGCTATATATATATAGAGCAAGAAACTTACCTAAAACTTCTAGATAAAAATAATACCTAGGGAAGAAATAGAAAAACCCTTATACTATAATAATACTGTAATATTAATATATCTATACCTTCTACTTATAGTAGCAGGGGTATACCTGCTTTAACTATATATACCAGTTAGTGGTTATATTATATAAACACCTGTAAAGTTATATAACCAGTAATATATTAAGATATATAGTTAGGCCAGCTTTCTATAGACTAACCTATTAATTTAATGTGCTTTTTATAGCCAGACTGCCCCTACTATACCTACACTGTAGGGACAGCAGAATACTATAGCTATATATAGTCTTTATCCTTATAAGGTTTTAGCCTATAGATTATATAAGGCAGCGCTATATGCTCTCCTAGTAGAGTGCACTAGCGTAATATGAATTTAATAAATCATTTCTAAAGGCCTCTTCTATTAATATACTTAGGCTTAAATATAAAAGAACTGCTCTAAGAGACTATGTAAGAAATTAAGGCCTATAGGAATTACTGCTGTACTATTAGTCTAGAGCACTTCTTTATTTACCCCTATAGTAGGTTTTAGATAGATATTAGCTAAGTGTTCTTATTATTTATATAGACAGTATTATAATTAAGAGTACTTATTTATAAAATATTTAGTCGTATTATAATAAAGATAAGTCCTATTCTTTATAGCTTTATCTTTATTAACCTCTAGTTTATTATACTTAGTTATTACTTATTAGCTATAGTTATTATTCTATTTTTAAGTACTACTAGTAACAGTATTTAGTGCCTTTATATATAAAATAACCTTAATTATCTTTATACCTAAGCCTACTGGTCCTATTAAGGTTCTTTAGGATTCTAAGGTCTAGGTATTCTAGCCTAGCATAAACCTTAACACCATATTCTTTCTATTAAACGAGTTTCTTAAGTGATATTACTTATTATTTTAGTAATTAAGTGTTAAGTCTTAGGAAACAATGACGTAACAAGGTAATAAAGAGAAGGATGATATTGTATATTCTTAGTCAGTTGTTGATCGCTGTCCTTTTTATTGTCTATATCAGAGAGAGTTATTCCTTCCTTTTCAAGCAGGATATGCTTCCTTATATAGATGTTAGTTGCTGTTGATTATTCAGCCAGTTCAGCAGCTTATCATGTTATTTTTGATTGGAAATCAGCTTCCTTTTAAGTTATATACTATATAGGGGGATTTTATCGTCTTTATAGTCATATATGTCAGTAGAAGGACATATAGTCTATTATCTAGTATAGTTGATTTCAAATCGCCTCCTTAGGTTATATATCTCTTATAGTTATAGTTTCCTAGGTATAGTACTATATCCAGTTATAGTACTCTATCTATATATATAGCTAAGATTACTAGTATAATAGGTACTAGCTATTATAACATTAAGGCTTTCTTTTATAACTCTCTATAGGCTACTAAGATTCTTTAGTTAATAATATACTTATAGAAGTTAGGTGCAGGCCTAAGTAGTAGATATAGATATAGCATTCTTAGGCTAGTCTTAGGCCTTATCATGGGTAAGTCCTTTAAGAGAACTATTCTATTTAAAGTTAATAACGCTAGCTTATAGATTCTTAGCCTGTCCTAAGAAGAGTCACAGCAACGTTTTAGCGTCAGATCCCGTGGCCCACTGCATCCTATAATACAGGCTCCTAAAATTAATTCTGACACTTATAGGTAATCTGCTGGCCTTACCTCTATCAAAAACCAATAGCTCTGCAGGGCTATAATACCTGCACTTATAGCAGGCAGATAGGAAAACCTGATTCAGGGGATACAGTATAATATATTTACTTTACATTACCTTCTAATAAGTCATACTACCTGTATACCACTAACACCTAAAACATCGAACCATAGTGTGCCTATAGTAATATAGAAGTAGAGATTAAAATTATACTAACTAACTATATATCCAACTCCTATTTCCTAGGCCTAAAAGGAGACCTCCTCTGCCTTATTAACTAATTTATATAGTGCCTATATAGTAAGGCTAATAAGCTAAGCTTAAGGCTATTATCTGCTATGCACTATCCTAGACTGCTAAAAACATTACTATAGATATTAAGACCTATATTAATATATTAAGCAGCTACCTATATTCCCCTATATATACTAATATGCTCAGATTATGCCCTAGCAGCAGAGGTACAGAGAAGACAATACCTAAGCATATAGCTATTAAGGTTATAGTATACAGATACTCTCTAACCCTAAATTTAAGAACTAAACCCCTAAAGACGCTATTAAAGCTATTAACTAATACCTTAACTATAAGGCTGTTATAAGTATATAATACCTCCCTAACAGTAATATAACTGTCTAGGCAACTTTAAGCACTGAATATAATGAACTAGCTATTAATATGATATACCTTACAGTAATCTTTAGTAAAGGTAAAGATAATATAGCAGCTTCTAATAACCTAGGGCTCTAATAGTACCTAATAAACCCTAACTATATTATAGCGAATATAACTATACTGATTATGAATAATTTATACTCTCTCCCTCAATAACTAGCCGCCGCCCTCTCCCCTACTCCTGCAGCGTTGCTGCTACGCTGCTGTATCAGATCCTATGCACCTCCTTCCAGGCCTCTGTCTCTATAGCCTGCTCCTGATAAGCCTCCTTGACTAGCACTACTATCTGCTGCACTACTGCAGTAGATGCACAGTTGATTGTCAGCTCTATATAGAGCCGGGTATATATAATTATAGCAGTATTAGCAGTAATGTCATAACTATGACAAAGCTTAAGCATTAGCTGACAATTGACCTCTATAAGCTCCTGGGTAGATGCCTTACTGCCTGCTGCAGCTATACTGTATAAACCCCTGAGCCTGCACCTGCTTTTGGCTTCTCCTTCTAATAGCCCTAAAGGGCATCCTTAAGCACCTGTAAGCAGTTAGCTCCTTCCTCTTCTCCTTATCGCAGCTGCTGTGCGACCACTAAGGAGACCTACCTCAAAAGTGGTGGCAATACAAGTACAGCCCTTAGGCACACAGTAATCAGCAGCCCTGCAGTTACCCTCTATACATAATAAACAAGTCCTAGTATACCCTGCACACTATTAGCTACTGCTATAACACTACTGCAGAAGCACTCCTTACTCTGATCAGAGGTGTTATCTAAGCAGGGGAATTTAATAAAGACAAGCGTCTTTAATATTATAGCACTATAGAGGTATATAAGGCAAGGGGTGCACAGTATTTTACAGGGCAGCCCTATAGTACTAGCAGCCTAAACCTGACCTATCTTAGTATAATATAAAGAGCAGGTAAGGTCCTTATAGTTAATAAGCTTACTAATATACCTATACTGCAGGCTAGTAGCAGCCCTGCTATAGTTACCTTCCTTCTCTCTGTCCTGGTTTAAAAGAACAACCTGTACTGTCCTTCTTCTCTTTAACACTCTGATGTGCTTAGCAGGGCACAGGTCTGTAGTAGGGGTATTACTAACCCCCTCCTCTCTGCTAGATTACTAGATTAATATAGTTAAAGATAGGTTAGGCCTAGATTATAGTTAGGAATAATAATAATAACTATAGGCCTATAGTACTACTATTCTAGTAATATTATATATATATTAGTATATAACTATAGCCCTACTATATATATAGAATAAGAAACTTACCTAAAACTTCTAGATAAAAATAATACCTAAGAAAGAAATAGAAAAATCCCTATACTATAGTAATACTATAATATTAATATATCTATACCTTCTACTTATAGCAGTAGGGGTGTACCTGCCTTAATAATATATACCAGTTAGTAGTTATATATTATAAGCACCTGTAAAATTATATGACCAGGAATATATTAAGATATATAATCAGGCTAGCCTTCTATAGCCTAACCTATTAATTTAATATGCTATTTATAGCCAGACTGCCCCTACTGTGCCTACACTGTAGGGACAGTAGAATACTATAGTTATATATAGTTTTTATCCTTATAAGGTTTTTAGTATATAGATTATATAAGGCAGTGCTATATGCTCTCCTAGCAGAGCACACTAGCGTAATATAAATAAATAAATAAATAAATATACTCTCTCCCTTATAGCTTGACTTATTTACTAAATCCCTTATTAAGATAGTCTAAAGTATTAGTACTACTATATACCTATAATACTTATAAGGCCTAGGAAGCAGTCTATAAGGTCTACTATATATAGCAGTAGTTCTGCTATACCTACCTACATACTAGGTAACCTAAACCTCCTATAGGAGGTCTACTGCTAATACTACTAGGCTATCTAGTCTATATATTTATACTCCTAGTGCTAAGTTCTCTATGAAGTATCCTATAACCTTACATATATATAGTAAATAGCTAGATAGGTAAGAATAAAGAGCTATACACCCCTGCTATACCCCTGTACCTACTACTGCTCTAGCGACCTGGCCTCCTAGATACTACTATACCTACTAAGAAAGCTAATATGCTTATATAGTACTTCTTTCCTACTATAGCTATAGACCTTACTAATATATATAAGATACTGCCTTTATAGATAATACTTTTAATAATACCCTTTAAAATTAACTGTTTAGTTATAGCTAAAGAGGTCAAATAGTAGCTCTATAGTATAGGTATATAGAAAGTACTAGGTAATAACTATATCCTAGCAGGCTTTCTACTGGCCTACAGACCTCTACTATTCAGGGCTATTACCTATATTACCCCTGTAAGCCTTAGACTCATACACTTCCCCTACTGCTCCTATATTTTATAGATAGTAGTAATTCTAAAGCCTAGGAGCCTCTAGAGGTATACTTTAAGACAGGTAGTAAGCAGCCTATTACCCTTCTTAGTACTATTAGCAAAGTTATAGAAATAATAGTTAGTTACTATAGTATAGACACTATAGAGATAAAAGGCCTTCTGCTTAAAGGTCAGATAGGTAATTACCCTTACTGCTCTACGAAATATACTATCTGTTATATTACTAAAGCTACCTTAGTTATATAGCAGTATAAGCTCTATACCTTACTGCTTTAGCTTAATATTAAGAGTGCCTTTAATATAGTTAACTATATTGACCTCTTTAATATATTATAGATTAAGGGCTACCCCTTATAGTTAGTTTATTAGGTCTATAGCTTCCTTATAGTATATAGAGTATAGTTCTACTTTAAGGGGGAAACATTAAGGCTATTCCCTATTATTACTAGCGTCCCCTAAGGCTCCCCTTTTTACCTATCCTCTTTGTCCTTTACTTAGTATTACTATCTAAAGCCCTTACTGCCCCTGCTATACACCTATAGATAATCCCTTTTAGGTTTACTAATAATACTAACTTACTAGCTATCTACTATATATACGCTTTTACTATATAATATATTAAATAGGCTTATACTATATATATATAGTAGGCCTGTACCTATAGTATATAATTTAAGCTAGCTAAATATAAACTCCTTTACTTTAGTAAAGCCTATACTATACCCCTATAGTATACCTATATTAGGGATATAATAATAACTCCTATAGACAGTACTTGGTTTCTTAGCGTCTAGCTCTACTATAAACTTATATAAACAATATATATATAAAAGGTTAAGCAGAAACTATAGTCCTAAACCTTATCTATTATACTAACTATAAGCTCTATGTATAGCAGGAACATAGTGTAGGTATAGGAGCTCTATATACGTATAGTTTATAGTGCTATTATATATAGCGTTTTAGCCTTCTATTTACCTACCTGACCTAGCAGACCACCTAGAGGCCTTATATAATACCTGACTATCTACTAGAACAGTAGCCTCTGCTATATAGCTAGTATATATCATACTACACCTATATAGCTCCTTAAAACCGAACTTAGCTATCCCCCCTAGACCTCTACCTTACTAAGAGAGCCTATAACTTTAAGGTCTGCACCTATAATACTAGCTTTATATAGTATTTCTACACTGTAATTAAGGCAGCCCTATCTTAAGTCTATAATATATAAGGCCTTATCTATTAGACCCTATCCTAGTATAAGGCCTAGGCTTATAATATATCCTCTATAGTAGTAGTCTGAGTTAAATAGGACTATTAGTTCTATACTACTGCCTGTACTCTGAGTTAGATCCTTAGTATCCCTATAATAGAGAGAGCACTTACCTTTCTACTGTATTACTAAATAGTATAAATAGCTCTACTATTACTAGAGCTCTCTTCTAATATAAATCTAGACTAAATATATTAGCCTCTATACCTTCCTCTTCTACTATGGTATACTAGATATAAATATACTGCTTTACTACTATATAGCCTTAATATAAAGAAAGCTGTACACCTTATCCTTAACAGCTCCTTCTAGGCCTCTATCTCTATAGCCTGCTCCTAATAAGCCTCCTTAACTAGCACTACTATCTACTATACTACTATAGTAGATATACTATTCATTATTAGCTCTATCAAAGCCAGGTATATATAATTATAGTAGTATTAGTAGTAATATTATAGCTATAATAAAGCTTAAGTATTAGCTAATAATTAACCTCTATAAGCTCTTAAGTAGATATCTTACTGCCTGCTATACCTATACTATATAAACCCCCTAACCCTATACCTGCTTTTAGCTTTTCCTTCTAATAGCCCTAAAAGGTATTCTTAAGTACCTATAAGTAGTTAGCTCCTCTTTCTTCTTTTTATTATAGCTGCTATATAACTGCTAAGGAGACCTACCTTAATAGTAGTAGCAGTCTTATTAGCCTCCTAGGCCTAAAAGGCTATAGTTACTGCTATAGCAGTAATATAGATATAGCCCTTAGGTATATAATAATCAGCAGCCCTATAGTTATCTTCTATATATAATAAATAAGTCCTAGTATACCCTGTATACTATTAGCTATTGTAATAATACTACTACAGAACTACTACTTACTCTAATTAGAGGTATTATCTAAGCGAAGTGATTTAATAAAGACCAGTATCTTTAATATTATAGCACTATAGAGGTATATAAAGTAAGGGGTATACAGTATTTTATAGGGCAGCCCTATAGTGCTAGCAGCCTAAACCTAACCTATCTCAGTATAATATAAAGAGTAGCTAAGGTTATTATAGTTAATAAGCTTGTTAATATAACCCTGCTATAGGCTAGTAGTAGCCCTGCTATAGTTACCATCCCCCTCTCTGTCCTGGTTTAAAAAGCAACCTATAGTGTCCTTCCCCTCTTTAATACCTAATATACTTAGCAGGGTCTATATACAGTATTAGGTCAAAAGTTTTTGAACACCCCACAATTTTGGATCATCAACTCCAAACCCAAACTCACATAGACCAACTTCAACCTATAATTACATGGCAAAATTAAGTACTAAATACAAATAATTAGGTGCATTTGATAGCTTAGAAGCATAAGATCAATATTTTATATACCAACCACCTGTGCGCTTATATGCGCGTAGTCGTTTTGGGATCGAACCCACAAGCCTCTGTATGTAGGCTTGATCAACGCGCGCCTACGCCTCTTCAATCCGGGCCTGCAAAACTGCATAATCAGTCTTATTGTTCTTCAATTCGTCAAGGTTAGGATAGAGCGTATAGAGCTGCCGCTTTAGTGCCTTCTATGCATGCTCAATTAGGTTAAGATCAGGGCTATATGCGGGCCACTTGATCACCTAAATTCTATACGTCTTAAACCAGTCACGGACTGGACTAGCTAGGTGAATACGTGCATTATCCTGCTAGAACAGTCTTCCTGGCTTATATACTAGAATTAGCCCTTCTTCTAGAGCCCAGAGATATGATTAAGAAGTGAAGCTGTTATTCTCAGAGTCTATATCACGTTCTATAAAGACTAAGGGCGTTTTGATATTAAGCCCTATAGCTGCCTATATTATCAGCTTTAAACCACCCCCCTGTACTGTCCGATTGACAAGATCGCAGCGATAGGCCTCATAGCTATAACAGAAGACCCAATATTGTGAATTTAGTACTGATTGAACAGAGCTCTTATCAGAAAATAGGGCCTAGATATGGCTAGTCAATAAGGCCCTGTTCTTTAGATACACGTACTGAAGTCAACTGCTCTACACGCGTGCCCTTAAGCTAATAATGGCAAAACGCCAGCCTTTCTTATGCGTGTGAGGCTGTGAGCTTTGGCCGCTGTTTTGAGCGCCACTTACAAAGCCTCCTACAGCGCATAATGCGCTTAATAGTGCTGAGAGAGACGTGAATCCTGTCTAAGTGTACAAGGGCCTTCTATGAGATCTTAGGAAAACGCCTAGCGATTTGAACCAAATAGCGCTCTTCTCTTGTACTCAGAGACCTAGGTCGCCCTGTGCGGGGCCTAGATTTGAAGCTGTTATGCTGTTAGAAGCGTTTGATTATGTTGTAGACAGTGCTGCGGCTGATCTTAAAGGCGCGTACGACAGCAGTCGGACTTTGACCAGCTGCTACGCTACTACAGACAGCTGCACGGACTTCTGGTGATAAATGTTCTTTCCTTTGTCGGTTTCCGCTTATTTTGGTGCCAAAAACATGTAGATCAGGCATTTTTTGAGGACATAATGAGGAATTGAAGATTGAGGTGTGTCGTGGACGCGTTGATGGCGCGTCGAGGTGGGACGAAGTGTTCAAAAACTTTTGACCCACAATTGTAGGTCTATAGTAGAGGTATTACTACCCCCCTCCTCTCTGCTAGATTACTAGGTTAATATGATTAAAGATATGTCAGGCCTAGATTATAGTTAGGAATAATAATATTAACTGTAGGCTAACAGTACTGCTATTCTGGTAATATTATATATATATTAGTATATAACTATAGCCCTACTGTTTATACAGAGTAGGAAACTTACCTAAAACTTCTAGATAAAGTTAATACCTAGGGAAGAAACAGAAAAATCCTTATACTATAGTAATACTATATAATATCAATATATTTATACCTTCTACTTATAGCAGCAGGGGTATACCTGCCTTAATAATACGTACTCGTTAGTGGTCATATATTATAAGCACCTGTAAAATTATATAACTAGGAATATATTAAGACATATAGGCTAGCTTTTTACAGTCTAACCTATCAATTTAATATACTATTCATAGCTAGACTGCCCCTGCTGTACCTACACAGTAGGGACAGCAGAATACTATAGCTATATATAGTTTTTTATCCTTATAAGGTTTTTAGCATATAGATTATATAAGGCAGCGCTACATGCTCTCCTAGTAGAGTGCACTAGCGTAATATAAATAAATAAATAAGAAGATTAAGGTAGGTATTCTTTATTAATCTTAGAGCTTAGTTTAAGTTAATAAAGAATACCTACCTTAATAACTACTTACTCTACTAGTATTTAAGTCAGCCCACCCCTTTTTCGGCCCACCCCCTTTCGGCACCATACCAACCCACACCAACATCCCCACGCACATGGACTACAATCCTAGAGTATATCTCAGCAACTGGAAGATACCTACGGCCTCTAGTTATCTTTAAGGGAGAGAGTGTACAATAGCAGTAGTTCCCTGAGGAGCTAGATCAGCTACAAGGTTAGGTATTTGTTGCTTAATCAAACAGGTGGACTTCAAATACTATAGCAATTGAGTAGCTAAGGGAGGTATTTGTCCCAGATATATCAACTAAAGGCAACGAGAAGTGCCTCCTTATTCTTGACGGCTATGCAAGCTACTAGACAGATGAATTCATGTTTGAATGCTTCAAAAACAATATCTATGCACTCTTTTTACCAGCATATATATTGTATATTTTACAGCCGCTCGATATCTCGATTTTTTCGCTGCTGAAGGCCCAGTATTGCCGGGAATTGAAGGACCTCAACCTCTACGCTACACCTATTGATACGCCCCTTGCAAGGGATCAATTCCTCTAGGTCTATGAGAGGGCCTGCCTGTAGGGCAGCCTTATAATCAGCAACATCAAGTCAGGGTAGTATGGGACAGGTCTATGGCCTGTTAATAAGATGAAGCCACCAAGTAACGACATGACTACGTCTTCAGAGCCTCAAGCACCCCGTACACCTCTGTCTAGACCTCCAGATTACACCTATAGCTATCACACGTATCAGCTTTTTGGACCCTAACAAGCAGTCAAGATACTAGGCAGCAAATCAACATCATCCCAGTCAATGCAAGGAGTGACCGTCTTGTGCGGCAGCTCTTCTCGAATATGAAGCAAGGGTCTAGATACTAAGAACGTCATGTTGGCAAAGCAGGAGGCTAGTATAGGGTAATTGGAGGCACAGGTCTCCTAGCTCCGGCCAAAAAAACGTTAAAAAGTCAACCCAGACCCTAATAGTCGGTTTGTACGGATTAACGAAGTCCGTTGTGCACGCATACGCATATAGAGGAGGCTCTCAACCCTGAAGCGGCATTACAGGAAGCCCAAAACGTCCATTGGGAGGACTGGTGTAGTGAATTTATTATATCTTAGATATAAGTAAGGACTAAGATATATCAGTTTATATTACAAATCTAAAGCTAGACCAATTTAGGTCTTATAATTATTAGTATTAAGCTTTTACCTTTATTCTTTAATCCTACGACTTAGAGCTTATACTTAAGTACTTATAATTCTACCTCTTACTCTTTTATCTTGTTATTTTATTAAAAGGTTTAGGTTTAAAGAATAGATTATAAAGAAGAGTAATTTTTATTTAATTATAAGCTTAATAGAAGGAGACTATTAAGCTATAGGTGTTCTGCTTTAACTTATTTATTATATAAAAGGCTAGGTATTATTATTATGTAGGCCTAACCTAGGGTATAGTTAGGTGTTATATTTTAGAGGTATTAAGGTAAAGTAGAGATTATCTTTATTGTATTATCTCTTAATCTAGATGCTATCCTACTTCTTTTAATAGGTTACTAGCTTAAAAGAATAAAGATCTAGAGGCTGTAAACTATTACAGCTTTTTGCGTATATAGGTTATTAGTAATACGAAAAGAGTTATAAAAGAGCAGCTAAGTTTAGAGAAGTTAAGGTGTTTAGCTAAATACTAAGCTAAGGTAAAAAGGGTTAATATCAGGTTATAGATTAATTAACTACTAAAGCCTATCTATCCTTTTCTGAGGTATCCTTCTTTAGTGTTTATCTTATCTAGGTTCTTTAGCTGTATTCCTGTTTTCCTGTTTCATTCTAGCATTCCTACATTCTATGTTATTCTAGGATCATGTTCTATTCCTGGTATTCCTTCTGCTTCTAGGACGTTATTATTGTTGCTTAAAATATAAGGTCATTTTTCTTGCCTTATCTTGTTCAGCTTTGTAAGAGGGAAGGGTATCCAAGATACCGTCGTAAGGCTGATGCGAGTAAGAATCACGTATGCACCGAATTCCGATCGTAGGGTTGATATTGAAACTTCAACTTGTCTTCTGCCCTCTTTCTAGGGCGAAGACTCTATCCTTTATATGACCCCTGGGCTCCGCCCAGTCTCCGACCAGGATTATCGTTCCCGTTCTCAGAACTACACCCTGTCGTATGCGCTCCTGACGATCTGAATCCGCGTTGTGGGTCCGGTAGGACCCCTGTGCCAAGACCCTTCGCAGACCGTTCGGAGCCTCCTACAAGCTTCTATTGATATTCTTATCCAGCTTCTGTTAATATTAGTCTGCTCTGTTAGCCAGCCTCTGACCTGTATCTGGGATCCTTCTGTCGGTCGGCTCTCTTGTCGGAACTCGGTTCTGACATATACCCAGGTACTGTCTTCTTTATAGCTATATTACTAGAGTATAGCTTAAGTATATTAGTATTGGTAGAGGTATAACGGTAACCCTTTATGTATTTATTTATTTATATTACGCTAGTGCGCTCTGCTAGGAGAGCATATAGCGCTGCCTTGTATAATTTACATGCTAAAAACCTTATAAGGATAAAAACTACATGTAACTATAGCATTCCGTCGTCCCCGCAGCGTGGGCGCATCGGGGGCGGTCTGGCTGTGAATAGCGCATTGAATTGATAGGTTGGGCTGCAGAAAGCTGGCCCGACCATGTGTCTTGACGTGTTACTGGTCACGTGACTTCGCGGGTGCTTATAACACGTGACCACCAACTGGTGCGCGTTGTTGAGGCAGGCGCGCCCCTGCCGAACGGTAACTCTTTAATATATTAATATAGGTCTTAATATCTATTTGTCAGAACCGAGTTCTCACAAGAGAGCCGACCGACAGAAGGATCCCAGATACAGGTCAGAGGCTGGCCAACAGAGCAGACTAACATCAACAGGAGCTGGATAAGAACATTAACAGAAGCTGAACAAGACAAGGTAAGAGGAATGACCTTATATTTTAAGCAGCAATAACAACATCCCAGAATCAGAAGGAACACCAGGAATAGAATATGATCCTGGAATGACATGGAACGTGGGAATGCTGGTATGACATAGAACGTAGGAATGCTAGAATAAAACAGGAGAACAGGAATACAGCTGAGGAACCTGGATAAGATAAATACTAAGGAAGGACCCCTAAGAAAAGGTTAGATCGGCTTCAGTAGTTAATCAATCTATAACCTAATATTGACTCTTTCTACCTCAGTATCTGGCCAAGCACGTTGACTTCTCCAAACTCAGCTGCTCTCCTGTAACTCCCTCCACGTCACTAATAACCCATGTGAGCAGTAGCTCTGACAATCTATAATTACTAAAGGTATATATAATAAGTACTAGAAAGGCTCTAATGGTGTAGCCTATATAAAAAAGTCAGTATGTATACCTTCTATTACGAAGAAGTATACTTTATTAGACATATTATTAATATAAATAATATATAAATAGAACCTAAGAGAATTAAGGCTATCTAGTAATAGCTAATACTAAGAACTACTAAGAATATCTAGATATTCCTAGGATTCATAGGATTTTATTAAAGATTTATCTAACATTACTTAAAGGTTATAGTACTCTTAATAAGCCTCTTATAAGGAGGACAGGGAGGACTGATTAAATATATAAAGGAAGTATAAATAGCTTTTAAGAGCTAAAAGCCAGTATTCTCAAAAGTGCTTGTACTTTATTACTATTAACCTAACTGTCTTATTTAATTAAAATAGATATATTAGTATATACTATTAGAGCAGTACTTTCTTAGCTTTAGGACAAATACTAGTACTTAGTAGTATTCTTATTAAAGAAACTAAAGGGCACTAAGTTAAACTATAGTATACCAGATCCTAAATTTATAGTAATCCTATAGGCTTTCTAGGTATAGTAGTAGTACCTAGTATACCTAGCAGAACCTATAGAAGTTCTTATAGATCACCTGAACCTCTAATTATTAATATTTAAACTAAAGATCAGTATATAAGAAGTAAGGATAAATAAAAGAATCATCTATATATATTTAATATCAGATACTATAATGGACGGAATAATCTTATAGATAGGTTATTAAGAAGACTGAACTTATATAGCCTAGAAGGAAGAGAGGAGGTAAATAAGGTCCCTCTAAAGAATTTCCTAAGAAAATTTAAAGAAAGGGCTAGACTAAGACCTAGTTTAGTACCTAAAAGGTAAGAGGAGTTCAGGCTAGACTAAGATATAGTTAGTATCTGAAGATAAGATAAGAGATAGGCCAAACAGGGCTAAGGTTAAGATCTGACCAGTACCTAAAAATAAAGACAGCCTATATAAGTATATATATAAAGATCCCTCCTAGTGCTAAGAATAAGGGCTTAAAAGAAGCCTAGGCCAGAGAGTATTAGATAGGCTAAGAAAACAGCCAGGACTATTTAGAAAGGGGAGAGAGAATGAGACAGGAGATTAACTTCAGACCCTAGAGAATATCCTAAAGGTAATAATGTCCTTAATATAGATTAAGGCCCTAGGTATAGGTATTATCTAGAGGCAGTATAGGTACTTTAAGTAAAGAAGATCCCTTAAGCTATTATTATTAAAGGAAGGGCCTACTATTAACTTACTAGGTATATAAGGTATATCTTATAGATCCTTTTAACCTCTAAGCAGTTACTACCTTTAATATAATATACTATTCTAAAAGTATAATAAAAGGATACCTTTATAATATAATAAGAATAAAAGTAAAAAAGAGTAACTATAAGGAGGGGTACCTAGATTAAGAAGTGTTATTAAAAGATAGTATCTTTTACTTTAGTAATATAGTCTATATACTAGAGCTATTAAAGACTAAGGTATTTATAGTATTCTATTAATCTCTAACTAGAGGACATAAAAGAATTAAGCAGATAAAATAGAAAATATGAGAGTAATACTACTCGCATACCTTAAGAAAAGATATTAAATAGCTAACTAGAACCTATATAGTATACTAAAAAATAAAACCTTAAATATACTAACTATATAGACTACTAGTAATACTTTTTATTCCTAGCTAGCTATAAGAAGAAATCAGTATTAATTTAATTACTAGGCTCTTTAAGGAGACAAAATTAGAACTTAGAACACTACTTGTATATGTATAAAGAGCAGTAAAATAACTAGGTAAGACTCCTTATACCGGCTAAGCTTATATATAATACTATATAGTACTCTATAATTTAGATATTACTAGCTAAAGCACTCTTTAGATTTATCCTACTAGAACTAGAAGTATCTAGCCCCTAGGTAATAAAAGGAGGAATAATAAAATAGTAGTAAAGCAGATTACTAAATTAATAAAGAATTAAAAAGTAGTTACTAAAGTTTTATAATATATAAATAAATTATATACCTAATAGTATAAGTAGAAGTTCCTTAAGACCTAGTTTAGGATAGATAACTAGGTCTTAATCTTAACTAAATAACTAAACTAAGATAACTATATAAAAAGCTAGATAATAAGTTTATTAGCCTATACTAAGTTAAGGACATTATTAGGAAATATAGCCTTATATATTATACCTACCTGCTAAAAAGAATAGAATCTATAATATATTTTTAATTATATCTCTTAAAACTTATTATTTATTTATTTATTTATATTACGCTAGTGCGCTCTGCTAGGAGAGCATATAGCACTGCCTTATATAATCTATATGCTAAAAACCTTATAAGGATAAAAACTATATATAGCTATAGTATTCTGCTGTCCTTACAGTATAAGCATAGCAGGGGTGGTCTGGCTATGAATAGCACATTGAATTAATAGGTTAGGCTACAGAAGACTGGCCTGACTATATTGTCTTGATGTGTTCCTGGTTATATGATTTCGCAGGTGCTTATAACACATGACTACTAACTGGTGCGCGTTATTAAGGCAGGCGCGCCCCTGCTGCTGTAAGTGGAAGGTGCGGACGTATTGATATTGCAGTGTTGCTGTGGTGCAGGGATTCTTCTGTTTCTTCCCCGGGTATCATTTTCATCCAGAAGTTTTAGGTGAGTTTCCCGCTCTGCGCGCGCAGCGGGGCCGCAGTCGTGTGCTGACATATACGCGATGTCGCCGGAATGGCTAAAACTTATTATTTAATAGAAAGAGAAGAACTAACATATCAGGACTGAGTTCTAATAAGAGAGCTGACTAACAGAAAGATTCCAGATACAGGTCAGAGGCTGGCTAACTGAGCAGACTAATATTAACAGAAGCTGAACAAGACAAGGCAAGAGGAATGACCTTATATTTCAAGCAACAATAACAATGTCCTGGAATCAGATGGAACGCCAGGAATAGAACATGATCCTGGAATGACATGGAACGTGGGAATGCTAGAATGAAACAGGAGAACAGGAATGCAGCCGAGGAACCTAGATAAGATAAATAATTAGGGAAGGATCCCTCAGAAAAGGATAGAAAGGCTTCAGTAGTCAATTAATCTATAACCTAACATTGAACCTCTCTACCTCAGCTCAGTATCTGGCCAAGCACGTTGACTTCTCCAAACTCAGCTGCTCTCCTGCAACTCCCTTCACGTCACCAATAACCCACGTGAGCGGTAGCTCTGACAATACTGAATTCTGATTATGTTATAGATTGTGAAACTTTAACTTGTCTTCTTCCCTTTCAGGGGACTAAAGATACTTATCCTCTGAATAAGCCCTGGCCTCTGCCTCGTCTCTAACTATGATTATCGTACATGTTCTGAGGGCATGCGCTCCTAGCGATCTGAATCTACATGTTGTGTGTCTTGCGGGAACCCTGTCCCTTGACCTCTTCGCAGACCATTTTGTCACTCTTACAGGCTAATCGTTCTGGGGATTTGTGGTAGTATTATTTCACAGTCACCTACAACTAATCCAGGCCGTCGAGCGGCCAGCTTTCGTGATGGCAAGCGGGATGGACGCAGTACGGGGTTGGAAAACACTACGCAGATTAGGTTTATAATTGATTAGGTCGGCGCTGCGGAAAGGAGTGTCAGGGTCGTAGGATGTAGGTAACTATATATCTTGTCACGTATATGTGTGCGTGCGTGCGTGTGTATTTATTCCTTGCCTATACTCGCAGGGCCTTCAAGATAACATCCTGTAAAGTTTTTATGCTTTCCTGGCTAGTGTTCAGGCTTGCCATGACATAGAACACGTTGCCCAAAACACGCGTGTGGACATCCCACGAGCTGCTGCTCTCTTGAAGCGACGCCTGGATACCGGCTGCAGCGTTGCTCTCATACCCGGCCCCGTCATCTGCACGCATGGTGATAGCAATAACGCTGCCAAGAGCCCATACACCCGCAACCCTTGTGGTCTGCAGCGAGATGAGCTCAACAAAGTCCTTCGGCCACACGGACCAGACTAGCTGGGAAGTCATGGGTGTGTCCGACGCTACGGTCCGGCAGGATGGCGTACTCGGTACGCCCCGGGGATTCTGCTGCCCCACCATCCACCCATCTGTCTTAGCCCAATCCCAAGCTCCTCGTGATTCCATACTCATCATCTCCCGCAGGGACTCGATAGCTACCTGACAACCCACTGCGTGGGCGGTGTAGCTGTGGCCGTGTAAGAGCGCATCGCTCTTCTCGTCGCCCTCAAACGCGGCGAAGATGGATTCTGAGGCGAGCGTGGTGCACAGTGGAAGGAGGCCGCCGGTAAGTAATTTGGCGTGGACAGAGATATCTGGATGTGTGGCAAGAAGTGAAGACGCAGAAAATCGGCCGAGACGGTATAAGCCGGTGAAGACCTCGTCGAAAACGACGGGCAGACCCGTCCAGGTGTGCTCGTCTAGCGGAGTCGAGGCGGTTGCTTTGCTGAACAGATGCGGATTTTCCCGGACGACGTCTACGAGCGCTCTCTGGTAGAGCGGATCCCTGTCGCCCTGGTAAGCAGGCGGCGCATGTTGTAAAGATTGGGGCTTACACGAAGATCATGCCACCTGCGCCTAGGACGACGGGTTCAAGGACCAGGGCGCCAAACTTGCGGCCTTGTCTATGAAGGCATTCAAGAGTTTCGTAGATGTATCGTTTATAATCATCAAACGCGTTGCTTCTTGTTCGGTCGTGGAGGTCGAATATGCCCGATAAGGAGGTGAAACGATAGCCTGTGCCCAAGTGAGGTTGTAGCGGCTCGGGAATGTCTATGAGCCACTTCCCTCGGGAGCACCGGATAGTGGGGTACTCGAACCAGAAGCCCTTACCCTCGTACCACTCCACCTTCTCGTTGAAGGGACTCGGCTCCGCACAGTCCATGGAGCCCATGGTATCTCCGTGGTAGCACCCTTTCAGCCCTAGGATATCCAGCTTCTCGGACGTTCCCCAGCCGTATCGCACTCTAGCGGCACGCAGGGCCATCTTAACCGCAACCTCGCATCCGGTGCTCCCGTTGTCTGAGTAGAAGACGCGGGTAAGGCGCGGGTTGTCCAGCTTCTGTAGCAGTGTCTCGGCGAGCGCGAGGGCGGGCTCATGGATGGCGCCTGGGAACATGACGTGGCCATATCTGCCCGCCGCATAGGCTGCGGCCAGGGAAAGCTTCGAGTTCGCGTGGCCCAGGCCCTGGGTCCACCATGAAGCAGACCCATCAAAAGCAGCCCGGAGGAGAGGGTCAGCATCCGCTCGACCCAGGCTCGTCTTAGGAGCGAATACCTGGAAGAAATCGCCATGCGCGGAATCGATAGCGGCGATTCGGTCTGGCGAGAGGTGTTTTTGCTGAGTGAAGGGATACCAAATGGTCTTGCTGGCCTTCTCACTCATGCTCTCGAGACGAGCGATCCGGTCTTGGCCACGACGGTCCAAGTCGGCGAGAACACAGGCCATGGCCTCCTCAGATGTTTCAGAATCGTAGTACGCCGTCATCGCCTTGACCTCCTGGAGGTTGTCATGGCTTCTCTGAGGCGGTGGGGCAACGGTCTCTATGACGATATCGTCGCGTGGGCCGAAGTAGTCCCTCAGGTACAGGTAATTCTGATACTGTTCGTCCCGGAAGAGCAGCAGAGAGTCGACATGGTAGCCCCGGAGCTTCAATGACTCGAAAGCGGAAATGGTCTGCGAGATACCCCCCAGTTTCCAATCGCCGACGAGGATCACGGGCGCCCTGAGTGGCGCGTACAGATCGGCCTGAGGTGTTCCAGATGGGCTTGGGGAGTGGACTCCGCCTGCCGTCTCGAGAAATAACCACCCGGGTCCTTCATCCGCGCGCCGGGAGACGCGCTCGGAGATCAGGGAGAGAAGAGAGCCGTCCGACGGAATGGGCTGGCAGAGTTAGAGTGGGTCAAGGCAAGGAGTGGTTTTAAGGGGGGGGGGACTTCGGCTACGCACTCTGCCAGACGATGCGGCAGCAGAGTGAGGACTGCATGCCTCGTCATACTGGAACAAGGTCTCATCGGCCGTGGAGGGCGAGTACCGCTTGATATGCCTACCGAAAACACCCGTCAGGTCAGTCGCTGCCGAGGGCTCTAGCTCTTTCAATGCCCCAGTACGCCTGGTTCTGCTCCGTCAGCTTCGCGCCGACGAGGGGCTGGGGGGGGCTTCAGCCACTTACACCAAGCGTCGGCCTCATCGCATGGCCCAGTAGAGACGGGCTTTATGAACGACGTCGATTCGGCCCTATATCGCTTGGTGGCGGTCAGGCACAAGAGAGTCGCAAAGATGGTCTTTCCGACGTCGGTATTGGCACCATAGATCTGATAGACGCGCAAGTGGCGCCGGAGCAGGGCTGCTAGGGGCGCCATGATAGGATGTTAAGCTTCAAACCATTGGATGGGGGGGGGGGCCGCTGGGGGGCAAGGGGGCTCCTGGTTTTGGCGACGACCAGTGTGCAGAAGGCGCCGCCGTGGGGCCAATTAGGTGGCCGTTGCCCGATCCTTCAGGATGTGACCCACCCTCCCGCGGCTTCCTTCCCGGCAAGACAAGAAAAATAAAATGGTCAACGGGACCCGGCTATCGGACGTCATAGCCATGACGGCGGCCCGTCGAGGTGTCGAGGATGCCCTGGCTGCGAGGCTTTCCAGTCGGCAGTCGCGGTCCCGGCTTCGTCAGCTGACCACAATCCCTAGCACCAACGCCGACTTTTCTTCCAACTCGTACCTCTCGCTACCGCTCGTGCCGGAAGTTCGCCGGGCCTACCTCTCCGCGCTCGAAGCGTATGCGTCGTCGACACCGGCCCTCCCGCTCTTCGGCTCGGGCGGCTCCCGACTTCTCGATGGCAACTCGGCTCCTGCGGAGTCCCTGGAATGCGATATAGCTGCCTTCCACCATGCCCCGGCCGGTCTGCTCTTTAATTCGGGCTTCGACGCTAACGTTGGCTTCTTCAGCTGCCTGCCGCAACCGGGCGACATCATTGTGTACGATGAGCTGATCCATGCGAGCGTCCACGACGGGGCGAGGCTGAGCCGGGCGGGGCGGCAACTCGCGTTTAGGCATAACTGCGTCGAACATGACGCGGGCGGCGGCGAGCATGTGACGGGCCTGAAAAGCCTGGCTGGGGTGCTTTCAGAAGTCGTGTGCGACGAGGACGTTAGGGTCGGGAAGAAGTCCGTCTTTGTGGCTGTCGAGGGCGTGTACAGTATGGATGGAGACGTCGCGGCGCTAAAGGAGATAGTCGCCTGCGTCGAGCACCTACTGCCCAACGGGAACGGGCATATCATTGTGGACGAGGCGCATTCAACGGGGCTCTTTGGCAAGCAGGGCCGTGGTCTCGTATGTGAACTGGGGCTCGAAGGAAGCGTCTTTGCACGACTGCATACATTTGGCAAGGCCATGGGCTCGTATGGAGGTGTGTGACAGCCTGCCAGTATCTACGTCCGTGACTGACAGTTATCTCCCGTCCAGCCATCATCCTCTGCTCCGCGATTACCCGCCAGTACCTCGTCAACTACGCGCGTCCGCTTATATACACCACCGCCATGCCAGTCCCGTGCCTGGCCAGCATTAAGGTAACCTACGACTTCCTAGCGAGCGACCGGGCTGATGCTCTCAGGACCCGCCTGAGTGACCTTACCGGTTACGCTCACAACCTCCTGCTCTCGATTTCCAGACCCCACCGGAACGCGCCAAACCTACTGAATGTCGACCCAGTCGTGCCCAAAGCGCCCATCATCCCGCTACTCACGCCACTGGCGCGCAGCCTCGCGCAGCACTGCCAGCAGAGGGGTCTCACGGTACGCGCAATTGTCGCGCCGACTGTTCCCAAGGGAAGGGAGAGGGTGAGGATCTGCCTGCACGCGGCCAACTCCCGGGCGCAGGTAGACGAGCTGGCCGAGGCCGTGGAGGAGTGGATGCGGCTGCAAAGCCAGGGTGCGCGTGGGTCAGGATCGGCCGGGCGGATGAGTACGCCGAGATTGTAGCGGGAGAGAGAGAGGAGGGATTGTTGTTGGGAGGGCCAAAAACAAAAAAAAAATGACTTCAATTGACCCCGCACACACACACACAACAGCTTACCTGTTGTCAATTCTGTTGACTCTCAGGTTGATCACATGCCCCACTTCCACTCCCCCTCAGCGCTGCAACCCGTAAACAGCGAAATATTTTGTAGGCGGATTGTCTTCCTGCGAACGTGCGAATCTAGCCTTGGCTTCCCGGACTCGCCAAGCTCCTGGATCGAGACAGAGTCTTTATCCGAACATTGCCGTGCGACGGGGTTGGAATCGGCATTGCTACTGGCGGCGATGCAACACCCGAGGAGAAGGGTTGGTCTTTCTGTAGACTGGTACTTCGGACGATCAACAGCCCCGCTACACGTGACGGGGTCCGCCCGCCTTGTGCCGCATTTGAAGTGTTGAGAGCCACCGGAAAGCCGCGTCGTCTTTATCCTCCCATCTATTCCTTTTCACAGTGTAAATTGTACATTGACCAGTGTTGACGACATGAACCGGGCTCTGGCGTCCGCGAGTCGCGAAGCGGTTCGAGCCGGGGAGAGGAGGGTTACCAACCTTCGGCTTACACGCCGGCTTCTACCCCTCCTCACTCCTCCTATCCGCTCGACAGCCACGACCCGACCTCGCATGTCCCCCGCTGCTGCCGAAAAAGCCCCAGTTGACGCGCCATTCTCGGACCCTCCTGTGTCTGTGCCCCGATGTCCGACGGAGCAAGGTGAAGGCATCGATAGCGAGGGACGGGCCTATGCTAGGGAAACATTGAGGCGAGCTGTGGCTGCTGACGCCCCCCGGCAGGACTGGACGCGGAAAGAGATTGCCGCCATCTACTACCAACCTCCGCTGGAGCTGGCTTATCAAGCGGTAAGGCCACATAGTCGCCCCGATTACGTCCCAAAGTCCGCCCGTCCGGGTCAGAAGCTCACTGCGTCTCTGAATCGGAAAGGCAAGTGTTCACCGCCGGTTCCATGACCCCGCCGAGGTCCAGCTCTGCACCTTGATGAACATCAAAACTGGCGGCTGCACCGAGGACTGCTCCTACTGCGCCCAGTCGACCCGATATCAGAAAGGCACGGGGCTCGAGGCAAAGCGCACCGAGACCGTGGAGTCGGTCCTGGCGGCCGCCCGCGTAGCCCGCGACAAGGGGAGCACGCGGTTCTGCATGGGCGCCGCCTGGCGCGACATGCGCGGCCGCAAGAACGCCCTCAAGAATGTCAAGGCTATGGTCCAGGGCGTGCGCGATATGGGCATGGAGTCCTGTGTGACCCTCGGCATGATCGACGATGCGCAGGCCAAGGAGCTAAAGGAGGCCGGTCTGACCGCCTACAATCACAATGTCGACACCAGCCGCGAGTTCTACCCCTCCGTGATCTCGACGCGCACTTACGACGAGCGGCTGAAGACGCTGGGCCATGTGCGGGACGCAGAAATCGGAGTTTGCTCTGGCGGGATCCTCGGCTTGGGAGAGTCTTCTGGCGACCGCATCGGCCTGCTGCACACCGTCTCGACGCTACCAGCCCACCCGGAGAGCTTCCCGGTGAACGCCCTTGTGCCGATCAAGGGCACCCCGCTGGGAGACCGTCCGCCGGTCGCGTTTACGACCGTCCTGCGCACCGTCGCTACCGCACGAATTCTGATGCCGAACACCATCATCCGCATCGCCGCCGGACGGAAGACCATGTCCGAGGAGAAGCAGGCACTCTGCTTCATGGCCGGCGCGAACGCCATCTTCACGGGCGAGAAAATGTTGACGACGGAATGCAACGGCTGGGACGAGGACGGCGCCATGTTTGGCCGGTGGGGACTAAAGCCGATGAAGAGCTTCAAGCGGTCTTCAAGAAGGGGAAAAGAGGAAGCCAGCCATAGTTAGAAACACGGTCCACCCGCCGGAATTTTTATTTATAGAGGTAAAAAAGATAGTGGGAGTCCGTGGCGTTGCGCAGTGTGACCGCTGTTGACTTGGCAAGCCACCCGGCGCCTTCCTGCCGTTGGATCCTGATCCGGCGGGCCGGGTTCGGTTGCCCGATGTGGGCTAGCGGCTCCGGAACGGTCCCGGCCGAGTCATCTGATCCCCGAATCCGACCCCGCCTCGCGATAATTCGCGCGTACTCGGTATGGCTGAGCCAACTCTACCGAGTGCGTGGTCAAACATGCTGGCGTCTCCTTAATTTTTCTTCGTACGCTAGCGTTGCTTTTTTGTATATTGGTGTGCCATCCTCGCCCGAGGCGCACTCATCCTTGCTCTCGAACCATGTCACCGGGCCAGCAAATTGATGAGGGACAGGCTCACGATGAGAGCTCACCGCTAATACCACAGGATAGTGGCGACCACTGCGTCCCAGCCCCAGTTGCGCGGCAGCTCTACGTGTCGCACTTTCTATCGACATGGAACTCACGGCTGTTCGAGTTCGGCGCCGTCCTGTATCTGGCCGCCATCTTTCCCGGCACGTTGATGCCCATGTCGCTCTACGCTTTGGTGCGTGGCCTGTCCGCCGTTGTCTTTGCCTCTGCTGTTGGGATGTATATCGACAGCGGGAACCGCCTGCAGGTTGTTCGGGTGTCTATTGGTAAGCCTTCGACTGCAGATGAGCGAATTGCCCCCTTGCTGATACTTTATAGTCGCTCAGAGGCTTGTCGTTGCGGCGTCCTGCGCCGTCTTCTACGTCCTTGCTAAGGATATCTCCCCTACTCCAGGCGGAAAGACAGCACTGCTTGTGCTCGTCTCCCTCTTTGCGTGCATCGAGAAGCTATGCTCGATAATGAACTTCGTCTCCGTCGAAAAGGATTGGGTAGGTTGATCGCCTATCCCGCCGTACTTAAGAGCTCGCTAGCTTCATGCTGCCAGTAGGTTGTTGTCGTCGCGGAAAGGGACCCCGAGGCCCTGGGTGAAATAAATGCGCAGATGCGGCGGATCGATTTGCTGTGCAAGCTCTTTGGGCCGCTCTTCATTGCCTTGGTCGACGGCTACTCCACGGAGGCGGCCATCATTGTTAACTTTGCCATGAACGCCGCGTCAGTTGTGGTCGAGTATTTTGCTATCGCTCGGGTTTATTACGACGTCCCGGGGCTGCAGGGAAGCAAGCAGGCGCCACAATTGGAGCCGCCAGTGGCCGGGTCGTCGCAGGTCCTCCGTGGCCCCGGCCATTGCAGCTGGAGGAGGCTCCCGGCGCTCGCCAGGAAGTCTGCTCAAGATTTCTGTTTCTACTCTCGCCATCGCGCGTTCCTTCCCTCCGTCGCCGGTGCCATCCTGTATCTCACCGTCCTCAGCTTCGGCGGCCAGATGGTCACGTATCTGCTCTCGGCCGGCTACGACTCCACGCAGATCGGTATTGCCAGGACGCTGGGCGTGGTGTTCGAGGTTCTGGCGACTTGGGCGGCACCTTGGCTTATGGTCCAGATAGGGGCAGTGAGAGCTGGCTTATGGATGAGTAGCTGGCAAATCACCATGCTCGTCGCGGGATTCGCTGTATTCTGGGCATTTGAGGGCACGTCTCCTGTCTCGGCCAGTGGCCTTATTGCGGGTACTATACTCAGTCGGCTAGGGCTCCGTGGATTTGAGCTCTGTGTCCAGCTCATTGTTCAGGAGGTCTGTCGTAAACGCACATGGCTCTTTTCCTAGATTGGTGTGTCTGACAGCTTGACTAGGAAGTTGAAGCCGGGAGCCGCGGTGCATTCTCATCCGTCGAGGCCGCATGGCAGAATATCTTTGAGCTCTTCTCTTACGCATCCACCATCCTCTTCTCCCGTCCCGACCAGTTCAAGTGGCCCTCGCTCATCTCTGTCTTGTCCGTTGCCACAGCAAGCGCGGCGTACGCCACCTTTGCCTACCTGCGTAGGGGGCACCTGCTTCATCTAGAGAAACTAGCCACTCTTTTTGGGGGGTAGGGTTGTTTGGCTGTTGGTTGATGGAAAGGGGGTGGGAGGAGGAGGAGAACTGTGCATCACTGGTCGGTCTTTGTCAGTTCCAGTACAGATTGTATGCTAGCCCATCTCTATGACAATCCAAGCAGGCCGATGCCGGGAATCTTTGGTATCGGGGAAGACCCAGTGGCTAAGCAGGCGCCGCGGCCTTCGCAACTCCTTTTTTTAAAGGCGCAATGGACACTAGGGATCACGAAACATTTCAGCACAATCGAAACAAAGCGACGTGTCGCATTTCCACGGGTCGAAGACAACTGCCAAATGACGGCCAAGTAGGCGCAAGACCAGGAGAGAAGTGAAGTTAAGGTTGAGCCTCCGTTGAAAGGAGGTGGACGACCACGGCCACAATATCAATGACGATTAGTGACGATGGAGAGGAGGAAAAGTCAGGCTAATCTACGAAATAATTCATTCACCGCCTTCTCCTCGCGCTTTTACTGGCTTCTACTGGTGCGGGCTTGAACTGTCGGCATCCGAGAGCACGCCGCGATTGTATTGTCTTGTGAGAGGGAAGCCATCGCCTCGTCTTCCGAGCGCCATAGGTCCACAAGGTATCGCTCGCCACGCATGGAAACTCTCAACTAACTCAGTCTCTGATTCATCCCCTGGACTGGACGAGAAGTCTTCGAAGCCTCCTAGGCCTATGGTCGTGCTCGCTCGTCTCTCGTAGTAGATAGGATTTTCGGAGTTGCTAACACGCAGGACATGTGTCGCTTGCGTTTCCCGGTATATAACGCCATAACCCCCCCCCCCCCCATCTCTTCGGAATGCTAGCTGCAGGTTAAGGAAGGCAGAAGACTTCCTTTCAACTGCGCGGCCTGATGTGTACTTGCCTTGCCCGTGCTACCGTGGTACCGAGGTTCGCCCAACCCGCCTTGGGGTTTATTTCACCTAGCAACCCCGTCCGCGTTTTTGGGCTCTTCGGTCATGTCTATTCCACATCTTAACTAATACTGGACCCTCTTGTGTTCCTGGGGGTTCACTGCGCCGAAATATCGCACTTCACAGGTCCAGCCGGCCGACACGACGTTGAAACGACTGAAGGAGGAAGCCAAAGAATTGTTAGGCTTAATTAGCATGCCCAGATATGCTTCGTCCTAGGCCAAGGAAGTAGGCTCGCCCAGTACGCCTGGACATGCTCCGTCCCAGGCCGAGATAGGAAGCTCTCTTAATACGTCTGAACGTGCCTCATTTACAGGCCGAGACAACACGCTCGAGCTACGAGGGTACTTATTTGACTTGGTGGGACAATGTGACACGGGGGATCTCCTTCCACCCCCTCTTTTGGATGCCTGGTATATAGCTTTGAATACCATATCCGCCCGAGTCTTCCTCAATCCGTCCTTGTCCCGAATGCGGGATTATTCGCGGTTGCTCCGGAGCGCTGCTAGGGGCAGACAGGAGCCAGGAGAAGTACAGCCTTCCTGTCTCGCTTTCTAACCCATGTCGTGTCTAACTGTCGCCACGATCGCCTGCAAACAGGTGGTCAGCTCTTTCCGACCCGGACTAAGGTCTGGCAGGCTCTGGTATTTGCTCATGATGACGACGCGACATACCGGGCGTTTCTTAGATCTGTTATCGGCGTGATGTTTATGGGGACACTCCACAGGAGTAATGGAGCTGCGAACCCAGAGAGCGTCATTACAAAATTTGCCAATACCTTTCATGGTAGCGTCCGGGAGACGCGGCCTGGGATTATCAAGACTAGTCTGCTGGACGATCTAAACGACATCTCCCCAGCCCTGCAATGACATGATTCTATCGTCCCTGACCCAGCTCACGAACATCAAGGTCTTCACGTTCCACAAAACCTTATCAGGGGCGTCTCCTTGGTATGTGGCAGTTCAAACTCTTGCCCAACGGGTGTCTCTCTGCCAGTCCCGGCCTCCTCTCCCAAGCTGCGATTTCCTCGTGAAAAAAAGGCCGTTGGTATCATTCTCTACCCCGTATGGAAGATTCTGGGCGACTGTCCAGGGAGGGCGAACTCGCTACCAGATCGTCGATTTCAACTCTTCGATTATTGGGTTGACCCAAGAAGTGGTTGTGCCCCTGACTGCAGCCTACTGGGATATGTGCTACATGTCAAACCCCAAACTACAAGACTGTGTCTCGGGCCATCCAGGAATCACATAAGGGCATTGAATTTCGCGTAGGCTGCTTAAACGCGCGAGCACCCACTCGTCCGATCAGGGTGAGTCTGAAGGCAAACGTTTATGTCCTATGCTGAAACATGCTGACCCGTTGCAGGCTTCGGCGACAAGGAGGGGTCCTGTATAGATCCATTGAGATCCTTTGATATTGCAGACTACAAACGACAGCTGCCGAAGCCTGTCGAAGGAATGTTTTCCTCTGCCTTTGCGACGACAAGATCAATAAGCAGAAGGATGCCGAGGTTGTTCTCATAGATTGATATCTTAGATGATCCGTGGCCCACAATGAAGGAGAGGGCATATGCGGAAGCGCTTTCCGCACATTCACAGCAAGGGAATGGTCTCCTCTTTTTTTGTCGCCCAGGAATGTCCTTATAAGTATCGTCAACGACCCGAAGTCTGCCCTCTCCATATCATCATAGATGCCCTAGGTGAGTGCCTAGAAACCAGACGTCAGAAGATTCTCTGTTCGGTTCTTCGCATGGACAGCTCCCGGGACGACATCGGAGACATCGGGAGCCGCGTAGAGGTCCTGTTGACACGCCGCTCCTTGAGGAGCCAGTGGCCCTCTGGAGCCAGAGTCGCTGCAGAGCAAAGTATATATCCCTGGGCGGCGGTCAGCCGGGTTACAATAGAGGGCTACGGATGTTTATTCAGCTGAGGGTAGATGGGAACTCCTTTAGGCGAGGCCCCTCCGTCTAGGTCAATGAATCCCTGCTTCAGGCACTCTATTCCAAAGCCTACCAGACGTTCATTGGATCCACATGGTTCGCGCATCACCGGAGAGCTGCGTACTTTCGTCTTTCTAGAGTTTTTGAGAAAATGCCCTGCGGTTCTTGAAACTACCTACTCGAGGTTTTTGTATGATATATCCCCTGGCCATTGAGACATGGCGTGCCGGCTGCTAAGGTTTGATCTTGGTGAACTCAGTCCCTCTACTCCTAGACGAAATCAAGGATGCCTTCACGATAGATCCGTCCCACGCCACTACTGAGGATCTTCAGCATGGCTGCTCGAACGCAACGAAAGAGACCTTACAACTCGTCTTTGGTCCCATTGGGGAGGGACTCTGAATCCAAGGTGTCATTGGTGCTCCAGCCGGTCGGGTTTTCCTCTTGCGGACGGACCGGATTAAGGACACACTCCTGGCACAGTGCCCTATAACTTCCGAGGACTCCACGCTGTAAAGGTCTTCCGCATTCATTTGTTACCCGGTGCTCGGGGACTTCACTCGGGATCATCACCATGGGGGGGCCGCACTTAGCGATTATGTTTCTGGACATTCCAGGCTATCCCACATGTCCATAAGCAGCTCAACCGAGGGGTTTTGGGACAAATAAGAACAAAGATTTCGACCTCGGTAGACTCGTCCGTAATCCCAGCCTTCCATGCACCAGTATCCCAGGTTCTTGCTTCCAAGCAATTCTTAAACAGCTATGCGTCGTTATACTGGGTAGAGCATTTCGCTCTCCGCGAGGCATCTGCACCAGCTGAGCTCCGAGAAATGGCCAAAACACTTTTGGGTGTCAGTAACGAGGCCTGCTGCAACTGGTTGCTCTTCTACTATGCGGACAAACGCGACTGATATGGACAAAATCCTACCAAGTTTAGCAAACCTCGCTCCCGCCCGCGGTCGAGTACGGGTGCCTGTGCTGTTTGACTCTCTTGTTTGCGGTCGAACGGACGTCAACATAGGTGGGTGGGACGGGAGGACCGCGCTGTCGTTCGCTTGCGCCTATGGATATGATGACATCGTCCGCGAGCTGTTGAGTCGTAACGACTACGCGTCTACGGGATGGATAGCTCCAGAACTACGCCATTCATTTCGGCGGCTGGCGTCGGTAGTGTGTTAGTGTGTCGATCATACCGGTGTTTGCTAGACACCCGAATATCGATGTTGACCGCCATGACAGACAGGTCATACAGCCCTGTATTTGGCTGCAGGCTAGGGAACGGATGATGTCATGAGGAGTTTCCTGAAGCTCCAAGACGTAGATGTTAACGAGAAGGACTGCAAATGGAGATCGTCGCACCCCTGGACCCTTGGGTTCGGCCAGCTTCCACTGTCGCAATCCTCGTTGGGAATAGAACGATGGATAAAGACAGCATCGACCAAGACAATACGAACGCTATGTAATGGGAACGTGGATGTGGTCGCGTCAATGCTCTACACACCCTCCTGATGAACGGGTGCGCCGGCGTTCTGGACGAGGATGTTGATGGATGAGCCCCGCTCGCGTGGGCTGCCTGTACAGACGGACACTCCGGTGGTAACCGATGCCTTTCTCTCGACAAGCTTGGTTGAAGTTGACCAGCGGAACGCGGCTGGTGATCTGCGTTGTTCTGGGCTGTCTCCTACGGTCATGCGTCAGTGGTGTCAATGCAGTTGAGAGGCACGCCGACTCTGAGGCCAATAGCTCCAATGGTCAATCGCCGCTGTCGGTTGCGAAGAGCAAGGGGCGACACGATCTCATTCAACTCTATGTACTGTGCAAATATGAGTGTCAGTACCATTCTTTAAAAGGGTTCACGTTGGACTTGGATTACTGTCTCATTCCATGTTCTGAGAACCAACTTGATGCCTATGGGCCTGATATCCACAACTTCGATGACCCCAATCCCTGCATGGCCATAATTTCGAGTGATATCACCGCCGCGGGCTAGTAGTTTAAGGAGCCGATGCCGGTAGTTGGCGAAGGAGGTAACGGTCTGTCAAATCCACCGCAGCCGACGCTAATTCTCGGCCTCCTGTGACTCCTCAGGCGGAAGGCTGCTGGTACCAGCAGACACCTTCCGCGTATTGCAAGCGGAAATGGGGAGGTCAACTGAAGTACGAGAGCCACTCCAACAGAGTGGCTGCTCACCTGGCCCAGAACAGGGGGCTCTCAGAGAACCAATTCGCACGGAAGCAGCGCGTGGCTGGCTAAGGGGTCTCAAGGACGGAAGACACGGGCTCCAATTGCCAGCGTGAGGGGTACAACGCAATGTGTGGTGGCGCTTGTGATGACATGCTAAAAGATGAATATTTAAATATTAACTATGAATTACAAAAGCGTCTATCTGCGTGCAAGGACCTTGGTAATAGCATGTCTAATAACGATGCCCGCCTTCTCGACTTCCTTCTTGCTGAGTCCGGTGGTGATACAGACCTTCAGCGCCGGTCGTGTAGGACAGGCCCCTCCCTTCCCCTCAAAGCTGGCGGAGACGGGGAACGACTTTAGCCTCGTGATGAGAACGCCGTTTGACAAGGCCTGCGAAAAAGTGCATAAGGTTAGATACGGGCTTGCAGCTCTCGCTTTGTCATTGGGATGGGACACTCCTACCTCCTCGACACACTCCTGGAAGATCCGCTCCTGGTCCTCCGGCGAGAGGTTCCGCGACTTAACGACCTCTTCCTTGAGGACTAGCAGCATGATTGGGTTCTCGGGGGCGCTGGTGCAAACGACCCAATCGCTGCGCGGGTCGAGCTGGGCCTTCATAGTTTTGATGTTCTCCCGGCAGTGAGCGATAACATCCGGGTTCGACTGCAGCATGTTCAGGGTCTCGCTTGCCGTAACAGCGAGCATTGCCGGAAGAGCGGCGGAGAAGGTGAACGAGGCAGATGAGATGCGCTGATGTTCGACGACATCCTTGGCACCTGCACAGAAACCTCCGCCGGCACAGAGCGGTCCCGCGAGGGAGCCGATGATCATATCCACCTGCGAGGGATCCACGTTCTGTGCTTCCGTCAGACCTCGACCGGTCCGGCCGAGGACGCCAAACGACCACGTCTCGTCTAGAATGATGCGGAACTTGTACTTTTCTTTCAATTCAACCTTGAAGGCACGACCCGAGTCAGAGTACGTCCAGATACGAGGAGAAGAGGGACTTGGACAAATCCAAGCCCGCCGGGTGCGACTTACCAGCCTTGGGAGGTCGACACAGTCACCCACACTCTCGAAGAGACCCTCGGTGACAATGAACCGACGAGTCAGCTTTTTGTGCGACTGCTCGCTAGCTACCCTGCGCATGACCCTTTCCAGGTCCTCCATATCCCCATGATCGAACCACTTGATGTTGCTCCTTGAGATCTGCAACCCCCTCCGAATGGAGAAGTTGACGGCCCGGTCGGCGACGATGACGTCGCCTCGCTTGCAGAAGGCGGGTATGACGCTAGAGATGGTGGAGAAAGCCTGCGCGTACACGATGCACGCCTCGGTGCCGATGTAGGATGCGATGTCGGCCTCGGTTTTCATGTGGACGTCCTGGGTGCCGTAGAACTGGGGGGGGCCGCAAGGGCCGACGCCGTAGGTTCGTAGGATTTGTATGGCCTTTTCCTTGATTTGTTCGTTCGCATTGAAGTTGTAAAAGTTGTACGAGCCGAGGTTCGTCACAGTCTTGCCGTTGGACAGCTTCGATTTTGGACCGCTGGGGCTAAAATGATCCTTAGCAGGGGACCCTGAGAGCAGGCTGGGGTTGCAGGAGAGAAGGGGGGGGAACAAGTACCCGACTATCACCGGCAGTTTGTCGCGCTCGACGGCCTCCAGAGCAGTCTGGGACGCAACCAATGGCTCCGGAGCCCACTCATCTACGAGGTCGTCAATTTCCTATGGTATGTGTCAGAAGGGAACCGGAAGATTCGAGCGGGAGGCGAGACCGCACGTCTTCATTGAGCTGGACGTAGTTCTGCTTATGGGTGGAGTAGGACGGCGACAGCAAGTACCGCACGAAGAAGATCACGAGCACGAGCTCGATGGCAGACCGGACCGGGTCGTTCTGGTAGCTGGACTGGACATAGCGGACGATCACCGCCGAGCCAGGCAACCTCTGAAAGGCCGTCGTCACCACGTTCGAGGCCGCGGCTATACGCCGCTGCGCATCGTCGAAATCCATGACGAACGGGAGCCGGCGGGGGGAGGCCGGCGGGAGAGAAGAAAAAGTTTGAGGGGATAAGAAACGCGAATTTGGGTCAGGACTGGAGAGGCATTGCGAAGAACTTCCGTTGTTCTCCCCTGCCGAGTTTGGCGTATTTCCCGCGAGCACCAACACGCATTACCTAATCAGTCATCAGGGTATCCTAGCCAGGGGAAGGAAGAGCAGTCTCCGGACGAGCCGGCTTAAGGGGTACTGATTTTAATGGTAGTTATACGTTGGGACAAGGTGTTCGCGCACTCTATTACGTACTAAGGATGGGCTCATCTGCGAGCTACGCAAAGTATGCCAAGCTATTGGGCCGCCACTCGAAAAAACACCACACTTGCCAGCCCCTCTGCCTTTTTATGAGAGATTCAGGCTGAGGATGCGCGGTGGCCTAGATCCTTCGCAGGTAGTCCCGGCGCGAACCTCAAGTGGAGAGTCCGGCCGTGGAACCTCCCATGTCAAACTTGAATCCTATGTGATATTGCCCCGTCGGACCTATGTATGATATGAAGTACAGAGACAAGTATCCGATATAATAAGAACGAAACAGGCAGGAAAACAACATCCGTGACGTGACTGGAAGTCCAAAGGCATCTATAATGTAGACTAATACGCATGACTTGTTCTCAACAACACCTCCCGTGTAACAACAACATTCTTGTCTGTTTGTTTGGTTAGATTACCAAGAACTTGACCCTGTCAAGCGTGTCGTCCTCCTCCTCCTCCTCATCCTCGCCCGCAGGGCCGCCCGTCGGGTCCGTCGTAGTGTCGTTATTGTCCTGGCCGGAAGGCTGAACTAGCTTGAGGTCGTTGAGCGCCTCGGGGAAGACTCCTTCACCAATCATGGGTCCAGCGACAGTCGGCGCCACGATGAGCGCAACGAAGACGACGAGCAAGATGAAGTAGAGAACAGCATAGCGGAACACGCGTTTGCGCCTTAGCTTTGTCTGCTTCATCGAGTAGATGGGAGGACGGATTTGTCGACTGGATGGGTCACACATGTTAGGAACCGTTTCATATCAACCCTGGATAGGATGGGAACTTGTGGATAAGTACATACCTTGGCAGCAGCCAGAAAAGCATCATGGAGTGCAGTGTGTCGATCTTGGGAATGAGGATCAGCGGCATCATAAAGAAGAGCAGGAAATGCCCGAGCACAAAGTCCGCTGCGAACATGCTCAACTCGGTAATCTTGCACAGGAACTCGCGAGCCGGCTGCGAGATGGAATGCCATCCCATGGAGTACCATTTTCCAGTCCAGAATGCAATGTTCGACTGGTCCGTCTTAAACTCTCGCGTCAGGGTCAGACTGACGATGAGCTTAAAAATGAACCGCTGGATCGCAACGACAGCGATCATTCCGGACAGGGTCCTTGCAAAGTTGAACATCTCGAGGAAGTACATGATTTCAAAGAAAACGAGCAACACGACCACAGCGACACCGTGGGCGATGGCCGCCAGGACGCTACCGAACTTCTTGCAGCACATACTCAGCACTGGCCCCATGCAGCACGCCATACCGAACATCGCCCCTAGAATACCGGCATTGATCGCCACGGGAGCCAGCGCGACAATACCAACCCTGATGAGAGAGTTGGTAGGGCCGTCAGTGTCGTCCGAATCCACACCAGTCTGTGCGTTGATGTATAGATAGGGGATAACAGTCACCACAACGAGCAGTAGCGGGATGAGGATTTCGCCAAAAAACAGATTCGTTATGGCCGCGCGAGGAACGTCGGCGGACAGCTTTCCGGAGGGGTCGCCTAGGGTCTTGCGTTTGTAGCCCGTGATACGGGTCCGGGACAGCCGGCAGAACGCGATCCAGGAGGATGCGTGCGACCTGGAGTTACCCCTCGAGAGCCAGCGGAGGAACTCACGGTAATCAATGAAGAAGTCGTTCCACGCAAACTGGTGAGGGTTGAAAAAGAAGGGCGAGATCACCAGAGACATGAGAGAGATCCAGAAATACACCAACGCAGCTTGCCAGACGGTGACGGTTGCGAAGAGTAGCATCATCAGAAGTCTTGCTCCAAAGTAAATCGATGGTCCGGCGAACCTCGAGTACAATACACCGAACGGGATCCGAGCCGTCGCGAAACCACGACCCGTTCCAATGTACCTGGCGCCACCGAAGGACAAGTCTTGCTGCACCGAGTTGGCGTAGATTTGGCAAGTGAACACCTCGAAAAGCGGCGAAAACGAGCAGATCTGCTTCGCAAGTCGGGTGGCCGCTCTCCAGACACCACGTTCGGTCATTTCTTGGACCACGAGGGGAACGAACGCCAGGAAGAACACGAAGATGATGGAGATGATGCATCGGTATACCCAGTCCAGGAGCGCGTCTGTGTTGGCACAACCAGTCGGGAGGAGCGCATCGGTGATCGGGACATCGGGGTTGTAGAAACAGCGGATCGTCTCGTACCTAAGCGCGCCCAAATTGAGCAGGGTGATCATGAATAGCTGGACGGAGAGCATGATGAACATATTGTTGATGTGAAAACCAGGATGCGCGTAGTAGAAGGAAAGGAACCTGTCCAGAGGGAGCTGGGTACCAAGATAGTAGTACTCCCGGGATAACATCTGCTCGCCCATACCCGTGCCGATCTTGGTGGTGAAGTTAAGAATGGAACCAAAACCGAGATCACGTCCTTTTCCACACTGGAAGTACTCGCAATGCTTGATACGTCCTCCCCTCAAGATGGCGTTCATGCCCGCGTAAATATCCTCGTTGAGATGAAGTCCTTTTTGCGCTTTGGAAACCCCTCCTCTCGTGGTCATGAAAATACCATTCAGGAAATCGGGGTGACCGTAGTGGAGCTTGCCACCAATCTGAGCCAACGTTCGCGCGAACAGGGTACCAAACGTCTGCTCCTTGCCCGCAGCTACATCACCAAGAATGCCGATGTTCTCGGAGAAAACGTACTCCCGAGCACCGAGAATGGCAACGGGCGACTTGGCCTTATTATCGACGCCTGGGGTGTACGGGGAAACGTTCTCGACCTTCATCTCCTCAAACTCTGCCAGCACACTTCGGATTTTCAGGCATTCCTCGAGATAGTTATCCTGGTTCGCGTCGATGAGCTGGATATATTCGCCGCGGTAGAAAATGAGAGCGTGGTTCTGGTTATCGGACTTGCCATCTCCGAGAACTGGGTTGCCAGAGAGCTGGATGCGGAACTTTGGCCTCCTCATGCCGTTCTCCATGAGCTCGGAGTGGCCATCAACAAGGGCAGAGTAGATACGCGGTTCCTCGCCCTCGGCCACCGGGGGCTCCTCGTCCAAGTATGCGATCTGAAGGTCCGGGTATGCTCGCAGAAGGAATTCGGCATTCTCCATTTCTTCCTTCTTGAACTTGGCGTATCGCTGCATTGAAACCACAAGCTTGAACTTGCGCCTCGCCATGCGCTCGAGCTCTCGCTCAAGCTTGTCCGAGTTACCACCAAACATCTGCACCACCTCCGGGTTTTCGACACGGTAGAGGAGTTTGATCGCACGGCTGTAGTTCATGAAGCCCGACACGGTTCGATAGAGTGTCTGGAAACGCAGTGAGGCCCAGATACGGGTTCGAAGGGTGTATTCGGGGGCGGAAGATTTGAAGCCGATGCAGTAGAACGGGAGATCATCAATCTTGCTTTTGGCCGTATCTTTCTCCTCCTTCTCCAAGTCACCATTGAACTGCGAAGTTTCGTCGGCAAGGATCTTGGTATCCTTTACAAAGCAGTCCCATTCATGTGGGTGGAGTTGTTTGAGGTACTCCAGCAGCGTAACACGCGAGTACGGCTCATCCTCCCGAATGATCTCTCGCAGAGACAGCAAGATCTTCTCGCTATAATGCGGGATGAGGACGGTGAACGTGGGCATATTGTCGACAGGGAGCGGTTCCGGAATCGGGGTTGACAGAGACTGGGCGAAGAAAGACAGGCGACGATCGGCCTCGCTATGAGCCGGGAAGAACTCTGTCTTGAATGAGTGGTCCTCCTGTGACACGAAGAACGTGGGGGCTCTCAATGTCCTCTTGCCCTCTTGCTCAGAAGGAACTTGATGATAGAGGAGCTTCTGCACATGGTCAATAGCCAACAGGTGCTCTCGATACATCGAGATCACAATGGCGTTCCAGATCTGGGAGATCAGCACCTTCGGCTTATACTTGATCTCCATATCGGTGGTCGCGAGAATCTTGGAGTAGATACGCTTCGGCAACCTCGAATAGACATTGCGCCAGGGAGTCAAGATGGAAGCTCCCAAGTAGAAAGACCTCGCAATAGAGAAGACGGTATTGACCAGCACGTAGAAGAGGTACGTGTCCAGGAAGAAGAAAATGAGATCAGTAAGCATCATCAAACCCAGCAAGACATACGGCTGGTTTTTGCAGAGTATGTCTGCAGAACCCCCAAAAAGGTTGTCGCCGTGGCAATTGATCTTCATAATGGACAAGTAGCGGATGGGGTCGCGGAAGGAGAGCGTCAGGTACATGTACGACTCGCCTAATTTGAGACCAAAGACAACAACCCAGAGTCCGAATGACATCGCCATGTCATTCCCTGAGAGTCGTGGCCAGCTGGCTGTGAAGGTCTGGCTTGCGACATATTGGCGAGAGTTCTTCGTCATATAGCTACCGAACAAGCCGCCGAGGGGCATGATGGCGAAGAAGAGAAACGTGGCTAGGGCGATGAAGAACTGCACGATGCCAACAACCTTGGCTGGCGTTTCCGACTCAATCATGTCGGCAAAGCCAAACACAAATACGGTCGGTGCGAGGTTCAAAACAAATATACCGATGAGGAAGAGGAGACGCTTGGTCAGGTGCTGTGCGCCGGCCCACCGACGAGGGACGTATGCCCACTCAGAGAGCGTAGCGAGGATCTGGATCAAAGATGCAAGTACGCCGCCAACAGCAACAATCGACCACTGCTTCGCGGCAGGAGGCTGATTGTTTTCCCGCTGCTTGTATGCGTCTCCCAGGAGTAGCGTCGGCGAATTGTAAGAGGTATAAAACCAGAACATGGTTAGATGGATGATCCAGATACGGTTGAAGTTGACCAGCATGTGGAACCAGGAGCGAGATTCCTTGTACGTCTTGAAGAAGCACTTCTTCCAGGCAATGTCCTTTAGCTTGAGATACCTTTCGGCCGGTGGTACGTCGACAAGCTTTGTCTTGTCCTCCATGACGATTCTCTCGATGCCTTCCGGGTACCAGAAAAGCTGGTTGCAGTCGTCATAGCCGATGGTATGCTTGTGATCCCGCTCGCGTCGAACGTACACACCGTCAGAGATCTCGTAACACTGATCTCGAATGTACTGGTAAAGTGGTGTGATGACGTTGTTGAGATATGTGAATTCCTCAACGGGTTCAACCGCGTTCTGGCATGCCGGCGAGTTCAAATAGTCGTCCGCACACTTGAAGATAAAACAGAGACACTCCGGCATGAACCGCACTTGGTTCGCCTCCCCCCAGCAGAGTAGGTAGAGGGCGAGCTGACGCACACGATCATGCTGCGACATGCGGTTCATCCGAGTCTTCCAGCGGAACTCGGCAGCTTCCAAACTGTCGTCGCCCTCCAGATCCTGCAGGGCCTCAGCCTCAGTCTGTTCTTCAGCGTCCTTCTTCTTCTTTTTCTTCTTCGTCTTCCGACGACCTTTCCCTTTCATGTTGGCAAACCCAACGGCGTCGTCGAGGTCCAGGTGAGCAGCAAAGTACCACTTTCGATAATTTGCGTTGTCGCCGCCAATATAATCGGCATGAAGAGAAAGAAGAGCCTGGTTCGGGGTCATGCGCGAGGCTCGGGAGTCGAGCAGAACCATGAAGTGGTCGTACATATTCCGCATGCTGTCCCGCTGGAATCCGAACTTGGCAGTGAGATCAATAAAGATGTCTTCTATTTCCTCTTTCGAGAGGGGGATCTGCGCATCTGATGTCCAAGCCGGATATGGCTCCCGTGATCGCTGTCCCCCGGGAAGAACGTTTCCGTAGTCCAAGCCATAGTTTGGCGTCGAGGCCCCAGACGATCGGTTCGCGTAGGAGAATTGGGAAGAGGGAGGGCGATAGCCACGACCGCCCAGCTGACTCTCATCATAGCTGTTGTATCGCTCGTCCCCACGCCCATAGTAGTCCATGTCTTGGCCCCTTGCCATATCAGACCTCATGGTGAAGTCGCTGAACGTCTCGGAATCCTCGTGTGGTCCGTGGCCGTGAGCAGGTGGTCCGTACCCCTGGTGGTAATCATGGTCCTGGTAGCCGCCGTTGTTGTTGTTGTAGTAGTCGTCCTGGTACTGGTCGTGACTGTCGTAATACCCTCCATCTTGGTGATATGGGTTGTTCGGGTCAGCGTTATAATACCCCCTGGCCACGGATAGTTAGCTTAGATACATAGGTGGCGGCACTGGGCGCACGTACGATTCGTCGTAATAGCCGTCGCCGGCATGGGCGCCGTTGTCATAGCCATTGGAATCGTAGTACCGGTCGTCATCCTGATAGTATTGGTCATGCTGACCGGACGAGTGGCCATAGCCATCGTCGTAGGCATGACGCCCGCCCCCAGGGTAGCCGGACATTGTTTTCAGGGACTATGGCAACACACGAGTTTAGGACCACACGAAAACACAATACCCAAGGTGGGCAAGGGAATTTGCAGGGGCGTGCTAACCGCAGTCTCAAATGGTCATCGGAACTTCGTGCCGGGCCAAAATCGTAAAGTACAGTTCGAAATTGCCTTGGAAAGTTGTCTTCCGCGAGTAGAGCGTCGTTGAGAGGGTGGACGTCGACGAGGCTACAGTTGTCAAAACTGATGCGCCTGTATTCTAGGCTCAAGCGGGTTCAAAAGGGCACTTACCCGTCGGCTTTGAGAGCACACCGACGCTATTGACACTCTGTAGAATGTGTTTTGAAGGGATGGTCCAGTGTCCAACCCAAATCGATCTCGTGTCGGCGTGTTGGCGAAGTTCGATGTCCGGAGGCGTGGAGGTGAGCTTCTCACGATCAGCGTGGGCCAGTGGGTCTGGCCGGACAACTTAAAACATGGATCAAATGAAGGAATGAGGGTGCAGAGAACGGCACCGGTCGGAAGGTCAGCGAATGAACTGAAGAATGAAATAGTGAAAATGGCAGAAAGGACGGAAGACTGGAGGAAGAGGAACGTTGTGACGTGTTGTTCAATGGCTCCTTTCTTGCTGCCAAGAGAAAAGGAGGCAGGCCTTGGGAGAGAATCAGATGCTGGGGTGAAAAATCCCGATAGACACTTCAGAAAAAAACGCCAGTGCATCCTCAAACGCCCCAAGCCTCTTGTTCCGGCGAGAAAAAAAGGGGTGGACAAGGTGGGTCAAAAATACGCTCACGTATCCATTGGTCATTGGTGGTGGTGATGCGATCGGGCCCACCGAAGTTCCCAACTACCAGTCCAAGTCTCATGCCATTCTGTCAAAGCTTTGTGGTACATATTTCGATACCGAAGGTACATTTTCAGGGGTCCGGCCGCTAGGTTCGACCAAGGAAGTATCGGCATCACTCTTCGTATTCGCGGGTCCGCTATTCCTGACATGGGGGGCCTTGGCAGGGCCAGATCTTCCTCCTAGTGGCTGAGGACGGGGGTTCCAGCTGGAATGGACATTGGCTAAGTCGGAGGCATCCGGCTCGACAGTCTCGGTGGCGAAATCCGCGAAGGCTCGCCTGGAACCCACTGACACCGAGAGCAGCCTCTCCGATAATTACGGAGGCAGGAATTGGAGAAACAAGTAATCCAACTCCGCCAGAATCAAGAAAAAGCCGTTCAGGTTGTCGCGGAAGACTAGGAAGCCAAATATATCCGGTAGAGTACGAAGGCATGAATACGCAGGTTTAATATATCCAGGACTGTGGTCTGCACGACGGACCCACGCAGGTCGCGCGGGTCGCTCATGTTTTCGTTCCCTCCTGGCGCGGGGGAGCATGGCGTTCGCATATTAGAAATTAAATTCGTTCCCATCTCAAACACTGCGCGGGAAAGAAAGCCCGGCGAGCCAAGGAGATGAGGAGTAACTTCCTGGTGCAAGCACTCGGACCTCCCTCCCTCTGCATCTCCCGTCTCAAATCCTTGCTTTTGGGAGACGCCTTGTCTTTCCTGCAAACTCCGGGGGCTGGAGATGATCCTGCCGTAATTGGACGCATCCTGCGTGCAGTCCACTCGATTCGCCTGGAACAGATCGGATCTCCGATCGGGATGCAACTGGGCAATCGCCCTCTCTACCATGTCGTCATCCAGAGGAGCGGAACCAGGAACTTAACCTCGCTGTGGATTATGGATGCACCCATTGGTCCGCGGCTGATATCATCTATTTGTACCCAGTCCCCGCCACTTAAATGTGCAGGCTGGTAAACTCCCAGAAAGCAATTCTTTCTTCCATGACAGTGAGCAACCTTGCTTGTCTTGATTTGCAAATCCGGTTGCCGTCTCTCGGTGGGCATCGATCGGGGCTGTTCGTGAACCAGACTGCGCCAAGCTTCGTTGTCCGGTATCTGGCTCCGGACATGAACGGAAATGATATTATGCAGCAGGTGCGCACTCGAGGTTGCGGTATCCGCACGATAATTGCCTCGTAGGACGAAGGAAAGGCGACGATTCCGCAAGTTTTATGTTCCTTCAGCGCTGGGACAAGGGGTGAACACGTGCGAGGTACCCCTGCTCGTAGACACGGGAAAGTCGGTGTGGAGTGGAGGTGACTCCGTGTTCAAGATCGATTGTAGTACAGATAGTATGTTGCCCGGTGCAACCAAATTCAAGGGCATCGTCGGAAAAGGACTGAAGCTGCCTCTCAGCTTGCGATGGCCATGATCTTCCGTCACATGTCAAACATATTTTTGAGCCGGATACATTTCCCCCCCTCCTTTACACCGGCCGGCCCTTGACTTTACCACTCATTCTATTCTTCCGACACTCAACTCCTGTCAATATTACTTGCGCATCCTCCAACTATTTACTACTAGAGACGCGTTCCTCAGTCTTTTCCAGGCGATGGCCGACGAAAACGCAGCTAACCCAAGCACACCAGCATGCAAGGCGCGCTCTACTGTGCGCTTGCGGAAACTCGGTTATGCCTCTACGCCCCAAATTCCAAAGACGAGGAAACCGGACCAACGCCCGAACTTCCCCGCTGCGGACTCGCCCATTACTTTCCCTATTGATAGCCCTGTTCTCTCGGAACAGCAGTCACACTACACGAAACCCACTGGGACGAGGAAAAAGAATGCCTCTGTGTTGGGCAGGAATTCCGGCATCGATTACTCTATCGCAAAATCCAGAGATGGGGAGCCGTGGTTCCAGATATTTGGTTTTGAGGTGGAAGACGACCGGTTCGAGGGTGATGAACGCATACCACAAGACTCACTACCGAATTTGAACAACAAATGGCCGCCTGAACGTAAGTTGAGCTTGGAAATGAGGGGATCCGGGTCTCCCAGCCAGGCGTCGGGAAGGGTCGACAATCCATGCCCACAACCCCCGCCCAGTCGTGACGGGAGCTCTGTCTGCGAAGCGCTCGATAAGCCTTCTACAGGAGGTAATCCGACGAAGCGAAAACCCACAGGCACACCACAGTCCTCCGCGACTTCTCTCAACGCGCATGGAGTATCGAGAAAACAGTCGAGGAAACAGTTTGAAGCAGCTAAGCGCGAAAAAGCCGCCGCTTTTCTGAAGGAACTTGACGACACCGTTGCGGGGGGTAAACTCGGTGAACTGACGGAATCTACGGGGGGGATTAAGCTCAACTGGACCAACAAGCTGAACACCACCGCCGGGCGCGCCAACTGGAAACGAGAGACGGTCCGTTCCGGCTCGGCTGAGGTGAACGCGGTCCAATACAGGCACCATGCATCCATCGACATCGCTGAGAAGGTTATTGACAATGAGCATCGATTGTTGAATGTAATAGCTCATGAATTCTGCCATCTGGCCAACTTCATGATTAGCGGCGTCACGGGCAGCCCGCACGGCAAGGAGTTCAAACTTTGGGCCTCAAGGTGCTCCGATGCGTTCGGCCGACGAGGCATAGAGGTCACGACGAAACATTCATACGACATCGACTTTAAGTACATCTGGCACTGCGCTGGCTGCATGGTCGAGTATAAGCGTCATTCCAAGAGCATTGATCCTGCGCGTCATCGATGCGGCGCATGTGGAGAGGCTCTCCGGCAGGTCAAGCCGATACCTCGGCCAGGAGCTTCGGGGAAGGCCTCTGCATATCAAGCATTTATGAAGGATCAAATGAAAGTTATAAAGGCCGAGACCCCGAGTTTACCCCAGAGGGATATCATGCGTATCGTCGCCGAGAGGTGGGCCATGAGTCCCCTCAAGGGCGGGAGAACCAAGCCTGGTGTTGAAGCCACAACGGACGGGGCGCTACAGGACGTCAGTGATCAACTCAACGCCCTTGAGCTCGGAAGTTGTAGCTGAGTTTGATTAATACGCTACAAGCCCCTTTGATAACGGAGACTACATAATGGTACGGATTCGAGAGTAGCGCTGCGAAATTCCCCGTAGACCTTGTTTCCCTTGCGCGTGTACAGATATTTCAATACCTTGGCATTCATACCTCGTTAAATAAACCCCAATCCTTGACCTTGAACGTATCCCAAATTCTCGCTGCGTATTCGACAGCGTCGCCGATCAACACGCCCTGCTTGCCCAGCTCCAGGTCGACCTCATCCTCCACGTACTCCCCTTTGATGTGCGGAACATTGATCGTGATAACGATGTCGGTCGATTCCTTCTCTAGCCGGACTAGAGTTAGAATGATAGCAGTGAAGTCAGGTACGGCTGAGCTCTTGGACTGATCTGCGTTCGGCGACTGGGTGGCGATGAGCGTGTAGGCAGGAATGTCTCTGCGCAAACCGCGTCAGCACTCGCGAGGGAAGTATGTGGGGTTACAGGGGCGCTGGCCCTAGGGTACTAGAACGGAGCGTACTCGAGCCGGGAGAACTGTGTCGCGGACGAATTCCAGACCCTGACGGTATCGATATCGTCGCCAACAATATCCTCCAGGTGAGTGGTAAGCGCACGCCCGTCGATTTCGGGCCCAGAGCCCTTTGGTCCAACCCGCTCAGTGATGTCGAAAATTATGGACGTATATCCATCCTTGTCCATCCAGACTTCCTGGTTGTCGGGGACCTGGCGAATTTTACTGAAATAAACCAAGGTCAGCATGGTGGGGGATTATAGTATCGCGACAGCTCAATCCCCACCTGACGTCAATGAAATGCTCCGGCAGATCGCAGACCAGGGCGCCGCCGTAGAGAGCCGTACTCTTGAGCCTTGACATGGTAGTTCGTCGGCAGGGGTCTCTGACTATGGAAGTGCTCTTGCGGAGTGTATGGGAGCCTGAGGGGTAGCAGGCTGAAGTCAGGCTTGCGGCATGGAATGGACGGGAAGTGCAGTGACGTACATATTTTATGGAGTTACGCGGCTGCAGATTAGTAACCGTCTGTCACAGCCTCAGAATAATGGTTTTCTTACATCCTGTCTCAAGAACGGAGCGCTACCTCTATTAGACTATTATGCTCCGTATCGATGCACGATTTAAAGGGGCAGGGCCAGAACAAGAAACATTTGTTGAATTGCGACGCAAGAACCCCGAAACTGTGAAGTGGGCCGCGGGGCCCCCACTCCAAAAAAAAAGTGCAAAAAGCGATAATCGAACCGCTGGGGTTCAGAGGCTGCCAAAGATTGCTTGAATGGAGTTTGTTGGGCCAATTCTACGGTCACATCTGGTAAAAGGCAAGAGGTGAGTTCGCTAGAAGGTCCCACTCCGCTAGGGTGTTTTCCAGAAACTAATATATAAGGGCTTTAACAGTCTCTTAGTCATCACCTTCCCCGCATTAATCGGCTCCTGCTTCTGCCCGCACATGTCATCTATAAATACATGTTAGTTGAATGAGCCGGACAGAGAAAGCTGGGATTCCGTTGAACAGGAGCATCAACCGAAATCGTCCTACTACTAGTGACATCACACATTCAATAAGTTCACCATGGCCGCCTGTATATTTTGCCGTATCATCAAAGGTACGTGTTACGGACTAATATCTTGAGTCTCAATTGCTAATTGCTATTCTACCCCCGCAGGAGAGATTCCTTCCCTGAAGCTCTTCGAGAGCGATAAGACCTTGGCCTTCCTTGACATCAACCCCCTCAGCCAAGGTCATGCGGTTAGTGAACTACTATGAGCCCTGGTCGTTCCTGAATATATGAAAAGAGGGCCGGGGTCTAACGATGTGTCTATGTATAGCTTGTCATCCCCAAGTTCCACGGCCCGAAGCTGGCTGATATCCCCGACGACCACCTCTCGGAGATCCTGGTGAGTGTGACCGTTTTACTGCCATCCTACACTCACCCGGAGCTGGCAAACTGACAAAAAAAATACTACGATAGCCTGTGATGAAGAAGGTAGCTGCCGCGGCGGAGGCAACGAATTACAACCTTCTCCAGAACAATGGTGCCATCGCGCACCAGGTAGTCGACCACGTATGATACTTCCGATATAAATGTCCCTGGCCATGGAACTTTCCAGCTAACCTCTGAGCCGCTCTGATAGGTCCATTTCCATATGGTATGTACACACTTGGGAGGATTCCATTGCTATTGACCCGCTAACTTGTACGCTAGATCCCGAAGCCCAATGAGGAGGAGGGTCTCGGTATTGGCTGGCCCGCTCAGGAAACTGATATGGACAAGCTGAAGGCTCTGCATGAGCGCCTTAAGGCAAAGATGTAAAACAAGATGATTAGGTATCCAGCGACGCTGCGGAATGCTGACAGGAGCAACTCATTTACGGATATTTTCGCCCCGGTCAACGCCTCCGCACGTCGTTGTCGTGTCACACTAAGGGGGTGCAAGGAGGATGTAACAATAGGGCATGCATCCAACACGGAATGGTCATCCAACAGAAAAGGCACTATGGTCTATTAGTCTACATCATCCGTGGATGTCTCCGCCGTCGACTTGTGAGCGCCGTTGCCTGTCGTCCCATTTCTCGTTGCATAGAAGTCCAGCGCGCCACCAGGCTTGATCATGCCAATACGGTCATAAACGGACCGAGCCCTGATGTAAGGGTCCAGTTCCCAGTAGTTTTCCCTCAGGCGGGCCGCCGTCGCATTGCGGGACTCCTTCCGGGCAGCGGCATTACCGCTGTCGCCCTTGATCCATTCGAGTGTCTCTCGCTCATACTCTTCGACCAGTTGTCGCCTGGCTTCCAGAAGGCGATCCCTCGTCGCTGTATCCGCCATCTTTGCATTCTCGCCTGCGATGGGTTCGTCGTATTGGTATTCCCAGTCCTCGGACCCGTCGACCTCCTTTGGAAGCCCTTTGAGATCGACGAATGCTGCCATGTCTTTTGAGTTATTCAGGAAATGGACCTTACTAGCAACGACGGGGTCTAGCCAACCCCGAATGATTTTCCAGATGCCTGCGAAGTATGACGCGTTACCGCCCATCCATATATTTTCAACTGGACGGATACTTACCCTGGAATATCCACGGCGCCTTGTATATAAGGACAGTCCCGAGAGACTCGGGATAGTTTGCTTCGAAGCACTTAATCATGAACTTCACAGGGGTATAATCCTGCGAGACCATCCACGTCAACAAGAGCAATTTCTGGGAAAGGGATAATGTGAGAACACACCATATTTGCCATCGAGAAACCCGTCATGTCGAAGATGATAGTCTGGCATGCGTTAGTCCCAGTGATCGGGTAGATAGGGTCTAGTGTAGAGGCCGCTAGGAACCTACAGCGGTGTCGATGGGAGGCTTCAGCAACATGCGACAAGTCTCAATGACAAAGACGGTGTTTCTTTCCAATGCCTCCTCAGAATGGTCGCCTTGACGATGCAAACGGACCCTGACGAAGCAAATTGGCCTCCCCACCTTATCCCTGCCGTGCAAGAAGCTCTTTCCCATTCTCATTTGGTCAAGGAACTCATGTCCGATAGCCTTACCGGGCCCATCTTGACTCTTTTCGGCCTCTGCGGCTCCGCCTTCACCATTTTTCATGATATCATCGTCGACGTGCATTTCCGTGGCTCTCCAATTCATAGTCGATATGAGCATCACTAGGGCCTTCTCAACGTCCCACTTGCGAGCCCTGAGGAATCTAAGCAAGAGAGCATCTGGATTGTCATGCTTCACCATACTCCACAATGTCTCCCTTATGGAATCCGCGGACATATTCGAGAGAGCCTCGTGAAATTGTCGCGTCTGCCCATACTTGTCGTCCGCGTCTCCCTCAACCAAGGACGAAGGGTCTATCACAGAGGCAGCGCTTTGCGACGGAGAGTCGGAGCCAGATGCATCATTGTTCTTCCTGCTGAACAGTGTTCTTTTCTTTTTCGCCTTCTCTTGCTGCGCGGTGGTTGTCTGCTCGCTGTGGGCGTTCGAGACGGTTGCCTCTAGCCCAGCCGGACTCGCATCGTCAACCCCGAACACGCGGAGAACGAGGGACCAAAGTCGGCGTAGCTTTTCCTCCTCCTCGAGAGTGAGGGTTCCGGGGCGTCCGGCGGGGAGACCGGCTGCGGCCATCGCGGCGGCGGATTCGAATGATGGGTCGAGTGACGTGGGTGAATCAGTGCATTGGCTCCAAAGCGGCGCTCGGAGCTGATAGCAGAGGAGCGAGAGCGCTATAGCAATCGAGGTTGCTACAACAAGGCCGCCGCTTCCGGATCGGAGCTTATATGCACCGCAGGACGGTGGTGTTGGGGTTGACTCGCACAGAGTCCTGCGCTGGTCGGGAGGGGTACTTGTATGTGGGCTCGACGTTGTCAAGGAACCCAGCCGAAAACTTGAACAAGGGTAACGTCTCAGCGCCGGGGCTAGCACACTCGAGGTAAAGGGTCGCGAGGTGCGCGAAAGAATGAGCGGGAGCGACAGGTTCAACATGGGACCTCGGCGGACAGGCAAGTTGTTAAGGTTACAAGACCAGAGTCTGCCCGGACCCCACCAAAACCTTCTAATTCAGCTAGTGCCCGTTGCGTATCTCGGCGCACACCTCCGACTTGGGGTCCACAGCCACTGTGGGGTCGGCACCGGATGGCGTGGACCTGGTTATTTCCCCCGTAATAATCCTTTGTCAGTCAGCATGGCGTCGGCGTGCCTTGGGGTCCATGTTTGGTGAACAAAGTCGCTCGTCTTTGCCAACTGCTAGCACAGCCCCCCCAAGATGCGGACGGTACGTGCGTCGCGTGGAGCCCGGCGACGCGGGGTACCTGGTGGTCCGCTTCGCTTGTAAAAATCATCTTGGCGTTGGACGACGGGAGCCCCTTGCTTGGTACCTAGAAAAGGCTTGACGTTGTGTAAGTTTTTATGAACTATAATTAAGTGGCGTCCCAATATATCCACCACGAGGGTCTCCAGAACCTATTGGCAACCGAAACATCGAGGCTCTTGACTTGGATTTATTGCACTTGCAGCTTAGTGTAGAAACTATCAAGAGTCAGCAACTGCTACCTGCTGGGGATACTCGTTTTGTCGTTGCCGGGCTCTGTCCAGTCATTGTCTTCCCCTGGCAAACATGCTGGATGTGGGGCGAGTGTTTGTCATGGGCTGTGAGCCCCACACGTTTGGCCCGAGCGACTGTACGCGGCTCGGCGAAGAGGTCATTAAACAACACGGACAAGAGAAAGTCGTGCGCTCTTTATCGCGGACTCAGCACTTGCTTGCCAACCACAGGGATCCCATTCAAGCACCGAAATGACTCTCTTCAGCGAAAGCGGCGACCAGAGCGCCAAACGATCAACGTCAAGACCGCGGACCCCGCGTCCCACGACACCACTTCGCCCCTCGTCGCGTTCTTCTTTTCGCGATTCGGCGAGGGCCAGCACCGAGCACGATGCCCCCTTCCCACTTAATACGTTCGAGCCGGCGTTCGCCGAGTTGGCAGACTCCATGGCGGACTTGGAAGCCAACTTGATGCACCTCCAAATTATGCACGAGTCACTCGCTCGGTTTGGGGAATCCTTTGCTGGCTTCCTCTACGGTCTCAACATGAATGCATTCTGCGTGGACTTCCCGGAAGTATGCATCCCAAATGAGCTGTCAGCCCCTGGCCGCAACTGTGTTATATTCTAACGTTACTAATATTAGGGACCTATTCCTGAGTCGTTTCGCCGAACCACAGACGAATTGGCTTCTTCAAGTGTGTCTTACACTAAGTACTCGCTACCTCGAGCCGTATACTCACCGTCATCCCAGGCGCAAAACCGCAGCATACCAGAGGTGTCGATGATCTAGAGAATGACGCTACGTTCATGTGTGTTCATGGCATACTGATCCCCCTTCGTGGAACATTTTGGTAGACTAAAACTCCTAGGACAACCGATACCTCATTCGTCGAGAACCCCGTCTCCCAGAAGCAACCGTCGAAATTCACCACGCCGAACTCCAAGATATCTCATCGGTCCAGCACCGGACAGCCACCTGCTCGGGGAAGTCGAGGAGGGAGGGGGGGCAGGGGTAATGGTCAGGGACGTCAAAGACCCAGTGGCCTGGTTCGTCCACGCGTGCGGGGCGTGCGGTGACTGGCCTTGTCTCTTGGAACCGGGAACCAATGAGGGATGACGAGCCAAGGCTAAACCAACCGAACCGTGAGGCTGAAGTGGCATGGTACTTTACGACGTCACCTTGCGAGCAATAGAGTCCCCTCTCAACCCTATAGCGCTGACGAGATAGCACCTAGCCTACCCGTAAACCCGCGTATTTGGATGGCATCATTCAGTTTGTCATCTCTACCTCGCCTCTATCCTCACCCTTGTGGGGCAGGTTTCCGTTATCCGTTCGAAGGCCGACCGCGGCCTCAGCCTCCTTTTGGGTGTATGGTTCTTCTTGCAGCATCTTGACCCTTTGGCGGGCTGTCAGCACGAGTCAATAGAATGGCCTAAACCGCAACCCTGGAAGGAACACGAACCGTCGCTTGTGTGGCTTGCTTCGTTTATGAGCAGATAGAGTGCCTTCTGCTTCGAACCACCGCGAGCATTCGACACAATACCACAGGCCTGACCCTGGAAGATCCTCGGTCGCTTTTGTTTCCTTGTACAATTCGAGATGCCTCGGAGAAAGAAGGTCGGCCTTTGCCTGGTCCAGATCTCTATGATGGAGAGAGAAGGGGTGTGTTAGCCTGATTATACCAATAAACGAGACCAGGCGTCGTGGATGAATTGGCATACCGAGTCCGCCTCCTCGTCTTTGTCCTCGTTCTTTTAGCGGCTACCCCCATTTTCGCAGAAGTTTTTGCTTCCCTCCACGCACAAGATGACGGTGGTTCGGATTTGGGTTAGCTGGATTGGACGATTGCCTGAACATCCCTCTCACACTTTTCCTACGCGCAACGAGGTTGCATGTTGCCCCGAGATGACATAAGGCAGAGTTTCATTAATTGCACTTGTGGATACAGCAGCTCCTGCTCTTGCATATTCTTACATCCGAAGGGCAGCTCGCAAATACGAGCCAGCCGAGCTTACGCCGAGGAGGGCTCAGCGACCGGGGAATGAGGACGTCGGAGCCAGTCGGCTTTAATGGAATAAGTGCTCCAGTGCGTCGTAATAATAACTGGAACGAACGTGTTGTCAAGGTTGTCTGGCGGGCTCCTTTTGGCGAAACGTTCAGGGCTTCACGTGCATATCAGGAGGGTTCGTCGGGAAAGAGGAGGGCAGACAGACCGAGGACATGGCAAATGGGTTTAGTGGCAGGGGAGGGTACGGCGAGTCAGGTTGCCGAGAAGCCCTCATCCAAGGGGTATTACAATACAATTAGTTCCTGTCGCCCGTAACTGCCTCATAATGGTGTAATGCATTTTCGCCGACGGTAACCTGACATGACCTCGGTCCCAAACGCAGCTTTTCCTTGACAATAATAATGCCTTGTCTCTGATTGGTCCGGTGCTGCCAGTAGCTTGTCGTCATAGCTCCGACGGGGAAAAACCCCTCCACTTTGCGCCCGGCCTAGGCCGCTTGTCCGTTCGTTATCCGTTGCAACGGGCGGGCTCATAATATTATCTGAAGGGCCGACGGTAGACCTTCTATTTTTTCCCTTTTTTTTTCCCCTCAACCCTTCCCCATTGCCTCTACCATCTCTCCACTCCTCACGCTTGACACGAATTCCAACCCTGGGTTGGATTTTCCGGTGACCATCTATTTTGGACCCTGAAATATCCTACACCCTATCAATTGGGTTCTTCTGGCACTGCGATATCCGAGCTCATCTTCCCACCGGCTCAATATGCCGCTGACAAGGCACATGTTCTCGGCTGCCCAGAGGGCGGCCAAGCCGACCTTCGGGCATGGCCTTCGTTGCATGGCGACGGCGTCTTCTTCTCCCCTAGATCGCAAGGTAAGTGGCAATTGTGTCTCCATCTGGAGGCAGTGCCATAGGCGCGGAATTGTGCGCTTAGTCGGCTCCCCGTGCTGATATCGATACGCTCCATAGGTCAAGCAAAACAACTATGAAGAGGGCAACTTCATAAACTACAAAAAGATGTCGGAGAACTTGGCGATTGTCCGAAGCCGTCTCAACAGGCCCTTGACCTACGCGGAGAAGATCCTGTACTCTCATCTCGATGACCCGCACGGTCAGGACATGCAGAGAGGCTCGTCCTACCTGAAACTTCGGCCCGACCGCGTTGCCTGCCAAGATGCCACAGCGCAGATGGCGATTCTGCAGTTCATGTCGGCGGGTATGCCATCCGTCGCTAACCCCACCACTGTACACTGTGATCACTTGATCGAAGCGCAAGTGGGCGGTGTGAAGGACCTTGAGAGGGCGGTCGGCATTAACAAGGAGGTTTACGACTTCCTTGCCTCGGCTTGTGCCAAGTACAACATTGGTTTCTGGAAGCCTGGCTCCGGCATCATTCACCAGATCCTCCTCGAGAACTACGCCTTCCCCGGTGGTCTTCTTATCGGCACCGATTCCCACACGCCTAATGCCGGTGGCCTGGGAATGTGCGCGATCGGTGTTGGTGGTGCTGACGCCGTGGACGTCATGGCCAACCTCCCCTGGGAGCTGAAGGCCCCCAAGATCATTGGTGTGAAGCTGACGGGTCAAATGTCCGGGTGGACATCTCCTAAGGGTAAGTACTTGACTCAACCACCGGGGTTCTCGCGTCATCACCCTACTCGCCCTCAAAAGCTAACTCTGGATAGATATCATACTTAAGGTTGCTGGTATCCTGACTGTCAAGGGAGGCACGGGCGCCATTGTCGAGTACCACGGTCCGGGCGTTGACGGCATCTCTGCCACGGGCATGGGCACCATTTGTAACATGGGTGCTGAGATCGGCGCTACCACTTCCGTCTTCCCCTTCAACCACCGCATGTATGACTACCTCGCCGCCACCAAGCGAAAGGACATTGGCGACTTCGCCCAGGACTATGCCAAGGAACTTCGTGAGGACGAGGGTGCCGAGTACGATGAGCTGATCGAGATCAACCTTTCCGAGCTAGAGCCGCACATCAACGGCCCCTTCACCCCCGACCTTGCCACCCCCATCTCCAAGTTCAGCCAGGCAGCTAAGGAAAATAACTGGCCCAGCGAGCTCAAGGTTGGCCTGATCGGCTCGTGCACCAACTCTTCGTACGAAGACATGTCTCGGGCTGCCTCGATTGCTCGCGATGCGCTGGACCACGGCATCAAGGCCAAGTCCCTTTTTACGGTCACGCCAGGTTCTGAGCAGATTCGTGCGACTATTGAGAGGGACGGCCAGCTCCAGACATTCGAGGAGTTCGGAGGCATCGTACTGGCGAACGCGTGTGGTCCTTGTATTGGCCAGTGGGACCGCCAGGACGTCAAGAAGGGTGAGCCGAACTCGATCATCTCTTCGTACAACCGTAACTTTACCGGACGCAACGACGGTAACCCGGCTACCCACTCCTTTGTTACGTCTCCTGACCTCGTCGTTGCCATGACCATTGCCGGTACCCTTCACTTCAACCCTCTCACGGATAAGCTGAAGGACAAGGATGGCAATGAATTCCTCCTGTCCCCCCCCTCGGGTGATGGGCTGCCTACCAAGGGTTACGACCCCGGCCAAGACACCTACCAGGCTCCCCCCAAGGACAGGAACTCGGTGTCCGTTAAGGTGTCTCCCAGTTCCGACCGCTTACAAATCCTTTCGCCTTTTACTGCCTGGGATGGCAAGGACGCTCTCGACGTTCCCATCCTTATCAAGACCCAGGGCAAGACGACGACGGACCACATTTCCATGGCCGGCCCCTGGTTGAAGTACCGTGGTCACCTTGACAACATCTCCAACAACATGCTGATCGGCGCTATCAACGCGGAGAACGGGGAGGCCAACAAGATCAAGAACGTTATCTCTGGCGAATACGACTCTGTGCCGGCGGTCGCTCGCGACTACAAGGCGAACGGGATCAAGTGGGTGGTTATCGGTGACTGGAACTACGGCGAGGGCAGCTCCCGCGAGCACGCCGCTCTGGAGCCGCGCCACCTCGGTGGTCTGGCTATCATCACGAGGAGCTTCGCCCGTATCCACGAGACGAACCTGAAGAAGCAGGGCATGCTTCCGCTCACGTTCTCCGACCCCGCCGACTACGACAAGATCAAGCCTGACGACAAGGTGCGTAAACCCCGTCCCCCATTTTCTTTTGGTATGATGTTTCAGCATATTGACCATGATTGGGATTTAGATCGATCTCCTGTGCACGGAGCTGGCTGTTGGCAAGCCGCTAACGATGCGGGTGCACCCCAAGGACGGAAAGACGTTCGACATCAAGCTTTCTCACACTTACAACGAGGCGCAGATCGAGTGGTTCAAGAACGGCAGCGCGCTGAACACGATGGCGAAGAACAACCAATAAGAGGGTTATAGACATGGATATGGATAAGGGGGTTGTGGTTGTTTCACTGTTCAATAGGTTCCCTGTACAAATGGCATATCAATAAAGTTCTCTTTGTGGCGTTGTTGTGTTAGTGGGAAATACTTTGCGCTCTTGGGTCACAGTGAAGCCGAATCGATTTGCGTTGATGGTGTTGAGGTGGGAGGCATTGGCAGTGAACATCACGCATGAGTACTGAAGAGAGCTTTTCCCGAGACGGTCCGGAAACAGGGTTTTCGCCGCTGGGGCCACGAAGGCCTGCCAGAGCCCGATCATATCTTGTGTCTGACATCTGGGAGCTGGAACATACAGTACATAATAGTCGATCGGATGTGCGGACACCTGACATTGTCCGGCTCGCGTGCGTATGCAACGAGGCTCCCCCGTCGACAAGCGTAAGAATATTATTATTATCATTAGCCATACCTATGCCTTGTGTTCTGCACTTTTTAGTCATTGAGGAACGTACGATGCAACCTCGGGAGGAATTTGTTTGAGACCAGTTGAGATGTGAGGTAAGAGGCGGCGTGCCGAATCAGCGGATGTGCCGGGTGGTGTTAGTACATAGACACGCCGGAGTGGCCCCATTTAGCCCGCTGACGCAGGGGCGTGAAAACGTGCTAAGCAAGGGCAAGAAAAGGACATCGAAGCCGCTTCTCACATGCAACGAATCATTTTACCCCCCCTCCCCGCCGTCCCTTCCCCATCGCAACGTCGGTTTAATAGGCTCCCGGTGCCGGTGCGATGTCTGCGAACGCGAAATCCATAGATCTGGGGGTCCATCGCTTTCCGGCGTACATCTCCCGCCTGCCGCCTTGCGCTCGGGTCCTCATCTTCGCCACTGTGTTGGCGTCCGTTGTTGATCTGGTGTCGGTGGTGGATGTCCAGGGCTTCGGCGCGCTGGTCCCCGACAAGATCAGTATCTTCTCTGGTGAGAGCTCCCTGTCCTCATGGACGGGCACGTCATTTCATTCGATGCGGCGGTGGAAAGAGAGCTGACATCTCTTTGCGAGCTTGAAGCACATCGCGCAAATACGTATCCATTCGTGCACTCTGGGATCCTGAGCGCGCTGGTGAACCTATGCGCATCGGTGCCCTTCATCCAGCGTTTCGAGGCACAGCATGGCACACTGGCCTCTTTCGCGCTCTTCTTCGGCCGTGAGTCGTTTTGAAGCCTGTGGCGAAGCTTTTGTGGGATCGTGCATGGATTCTAACAGACCGCGCAGCGCTATCAACCTTCCCGGCCTTCTTGTATGTTCTACTCGACAGACTTGTGTTTCACACCAATGGTGCTCTTATGGGGGCCAGGTAAGAAGACATCATCTACTTTTGCGGGATTGCCGCCTCGTCCGGTTTCAACGCCGACTTGGGCCCTAGATGCGGTTATTGACAACTTTTGAACGGGTCTTGTGTGTAGTGTCTGGACATTCCTTCTAGTTGGACTGGAAACGGCACGCAACCGGAAAGTTAACCCTCATCTCGTTCTCGGGCCCTACCGCGTCCCGACGTGGGCGCTGCTGCTCCTGGTGATCGTTTGCACCGAAGCATTGATCCCAAGTACCAGCTTGACGGGCCATATGTGCGGCGCCGCCGTTGGTTACGTGTGTATGTCATGCTACGCCCGCTCTCTCTCCAAGTCTAACGGAAAGCGCGTGGAATCCAAGTTGCTGACTACGAGCACAGGTGGCCTCGGCCTTCTCAAATGGCTCTGTCCGCCGGAGAAGGTGTTGAGGTGGATCGAGTCCAAGCTGAGCCTTCGGAAGAGACTGCCGCACTATGCCAGTGTCGACCAGAAGGCATATGGGCGCTTTGGAGTGCTCCCAACGAACCACAGTGGGACGGATGGGGGTATCGAATTAGTCTCTACATAAGCAAGGCTGGGCGTGTATAAATGGAACTGCCTCTCCGGGTCGATAGGGCGTCTAGCTAGGAGGAGATTCCTGTCTTTCCATTTGTAACATATACACATTGTTTGAAGAAGACGATATGAAAACATTGATGTTAATTGATTCTGTTCACAAACTGTGGGCGGTGGGGGTACGGGTGACAGGGACTGTGTGTCTGGCAGGATCCAGATTCGCTGTATATTTTACCCCCTAGACCAGAGTGAGCGGCATGCCGCTCAGGCATTTCTGGCACTAGTAGGCGATATATTTCACATTTGCCCTTCGCTTGGCACTTCAGCATCCCTTGTTTCTTCGTGGGAAAACGAGGTATATAAAAAGTCAAAGCCTGTGTATCAAGTTACCCTAAAAGCAAGAGCCGGAGGAGAGTATTGGTTGCGACAGGTGTTCGAGAGCGTGGCAATAAGCATGCCAAAGCCAAATACGTAAGCAACCGCAACTAAGACCACAACACCCTGCACCGAAGGCATTGCGACTCTGTGCGTGTCCTCCAAAACATCGCTGCCACCTTGCCAGACAACCCCCCTTCATGCCGCATTGCCAGGGTCCACCACATAGCCGACCGACTCACCCACGATGTCGCGTCTCATAGGTACACATCTTTGCGAATCAATAACCTCCAGCCTGAGCGCTAATCGCCCCACTCCCAGCGTCCGCCCTGCGCTTTCGTCGCGACCCGCGCATCCTCAAGCTCCCGCCGTACCTATCGCTACTCCTTGTCATCGTCGGCGTTGCATGGCTCCTCCTGCTCCCTCTCGATTTCTACTCGAGGAAGACCTACATATCCGAGAATGCACTGCTACCGGGCCAGGTGCACACGTACTTCAGCGGGAGCGACCAGAACGTGTTCCGGGCGTATAGGAACGAGATAGATGCTGTTGCCGAGGGCGGCAACTCCGAGTAAGTCTGCATGAAGATAGTTGGAAGTACCTACCCCATGAGAACGAAGGCGTGGACACTGACTGCCTGGGCGCAGCGTCAACAACAAGCTGGAAGATGTCCTCAAGGGCATCGGACTCAAGGCTGCTCGGCAGAACTATACCTACGAGACCTCTGGATCCGTGTATACAGGCCAAACCATATACGCCGTTCTCCAAGCACCTAGAGGCGATGCTACGGAGGCCATTGTTCTTGTGGCCCCGTGGAGAAACATGCAGGGAGATGTAAATAGACAAGGGATCCCGCTCACGCTTACGCTTGCGAGATACTTTAAACGTATGAGCTCTTCCATTCTCCCGCCCAGAAATATACGTGTGCTGACGGACGAGCCTTGTAGGATGGTCTCTCTGGTCGAAGGACATTATCTTCGTCTTTCCGCCTGACAGCTATATGGGTACGCAGGCCTGGGTCGATGCCTATCACGACTCGCACGACCCTTCGAGAATAAGCCCTCTCCCCATCAAGTCCGGTGCTCTCCAGGGCGCTATCGCCGTCGACTACGTCCAGGAACACAGATTCAAGTCGGTACACATCGTGTATGACGGGATCAACGGCCAGCTCCCAAACCTCGACTTGATCAACTCCATCGTCCACATCGCGGGCGGGCAGATGGGTTTCGGCGCGTCGCTCCAGGGGACCTGGCGGATCTCGGACAAGTACGTAGACCGGCTACGCACCATGCTTCGGGGGATGCTCACCCAGAGTATTGGCCATACGACGGGAGCCCACAGCAGCTTCATTCCGTATCACGTTGATGCCGTTACCCTCCAGCCCTATGGACAGGGGTGGCAGGATGAGATGGCGCTGGGGCGGTTGATTGAGGGGTCGTTCCGAAGCCTCAACAACTTGCTGGAGCACCTCCACCAAAGCTTCTTCTTCTACCTGCTCATGGGTAAAGACAGATTTGTGAGCATTGGGACCTACCTGCCAAGCGCGATGCTTTTGGCGGCGAACTTCACCATCATGGCTGTCTACCTTTGGGTATCAAGCGGCCAATCTACCCCAGTCCCGGCGCTGGCGGAGAAAAGGTCGGCGGGCAGTGCTTCCGGCAATCAGGAGTCGCGTCCGCAGCTCTCTCCGGTCACGCGGGAGAGGGAGCTTCTCCTACCACTGACCCTCGTTATTGCTTGCCACGCCCTGGGGCTCGTCCCACTCTACTTGTTCAACCATGCACCCGCAGGCGTGAGTTTACCGTCATCGCCAATATCTAGATAAGTCCACGAAAGAGCCCCGCTGACATCTCTAGGTCCTCGCTCCCCTCTTCTTATCCTTCGCTCTCATCAACGCCGTCTTACCACACGGAGCCTCCTGGCTTCTTACATCCCACTTTGCAGTTTCCGTGCAACACGGCCAGCTCGCAAAGTCGTTCTCCCTCCTCCTTCTAGGCATGTTCCTGTCCGCTCTGGCAACTCTGAACTTCTCGCTGGCGTTCATAGTAGGACTCGTTGCTAGCCCGCTCTCCTTCGTGCCGGCTGCGACTAAGAACGCGGTTTTGAGATGGGCTTGGATGGGGCTACTCTACGTACTTTCCCCGACAACGGTCTGGTACATGACGGCCTCACTCAGGGGCTTGGACCTGGAGGGCCTTCTCACAGAGTCGGCGCGCGGGTGGGACATCTCAAGGGTTTATATTCCCATTGTGATCTGGTGCGTGTGGTGGCCAGCGTGGCTCGTCGGAACAGCCGTCGTCCTTGCCAATCCGGCGCGAAACGGTTCTCAGTAGAGGGGACCAAGTCTCCCCATATTAATATCACAAAGACAGTACATAAACTATCATACGAACCTGTGTTCATATCCATGTATCAACAGGGCATACCATAACTATTACGTTTTCGACCCTCGGGCTTTCCTGACCAAAACTAAGTGCTACTGTTACAAACCCACTCAAGTTTCGACATTTCGACAACCCTTAAGCCGCCCATACATCCTTTCCTGCCTTCTCGATGTAGTGGCCCAGTTCATTAACGCTGGAATCCCACTCCAGCAACCTCTCTCGCATGTTCCCGATCTGCTTCATGTCCAGAACCTTTGGCTGCACCCAGGTGATGTGCGCGACGCTGTCAACCTGGTCGATCGTGCCCTTGAGCAAGCCCAGGCTAAATGCCTTCATAATTAAGTGCTCGATCTCATCCGGGCTCACCTTTGTCAACTCGGAGATGTACCAGAACGACATGGACCGGTCATGGGGTGGTCGGCGGAAGACGACCTCTGTCAGGGCTGCCAGATAGATCTTCTGTCGGAGGTGAACAGAGTGCTCGTTCAGCAGCTTGTTGGAGGTGATGTGGTTTGAGAGTCTGTCGAAGGCGTCCAGGTCCCCCCGGTTGAAGGCAAAGAGAAGTTCCCTGAGCCAGGGGTGGTCTTTTGAGTGAGCGAGGGCGTCGAGGATGGGGTGGAGGAGGAGCTCGCCGAAGTTGTAGATGCTGCTCGAGACCAGAGCAGCGATACTCAGGTCGTAGGCTCGCCTGTGCTGCTCCTCTGGCGAGAGAGAGTTGACGTCCACGCAGGCAAGATAGAGGAGCGCATTCCGGTAGTACGCAGCGAAGTCAGCTTTCATCTAGAATAGCCGAGTATCGTTAATTACTGAGCATTTCTCCTCTTCGGCTAAAATGAGTATTGCGTACCTGATAATACGTCGCGTTGGTATCATAGAATGCGGCGTGGACGACCGTTTCAACGGAGCCAAAGTTGTCGAGAACTCTCTCGCACGAATCCAAGCCCGCGCGGGCACCGTCAAGATCCTTCAGATCCAGCTTCACTCTCGCAACAGCGACAGATGCATACACTAACGCATCCTGGGTATTCTCGTTGTCGACCTTTTTGGTCAACGCCTCCAAGAATGAGAGCTTCTCCTGGTTATCTGATGGGACTGTGAGCACGGCACTCAAGAGTTGAGGAACAAATGAAGGCAAAAAGGGCGGCGGCTTACCCCGACATCCCTCCGAAGCAGGCAGGGCAAGCTCCACCAGCTTGAGCTGGTTGATCCTGTCCGCGAACTTCAAGATGAAAACCTTGTAGAACTGTAGCCTCTGTGGGGCGCTCCTAGGATCACGGAAGAATTTCAGCAGGGCTTCGGTCAGCTGGTGCCAGAGCTTACGCTCCCAGAAGTCCTCGAACTCAAGGACTAGTCCCTGGAGCTCCTCCGGGGCCGCATCCCTCTGCTCCGCAAGGAAATCTTGTATGGTCTCGACATTCATTGTGTGTTAATTCTGGTGGATTGAGCGGAGAGGAATGATGTAGGCGAAAGTGCAGTGTGGCGGCCGAGACAGGCTCTAACCGAGACGTGGGCTGTTGGCTAGAAGCGATGAAGATGAGCTCCTTCCTGTAGATATCTACTTGCTGGCGGTCGTTAAGGCCGACGGCGCTTGCGTTGCATCAGCAGCCTGCGCTTTCGTTGCAATTGGCAGCATCTGGTTACGGGACCTCCGGCTCAGAGAGCTGGTATAGGTCACGTGATGAGCCATCAACTGTCCGGCTACCGGTCGTCTTTGCTCGACTTGCATAAGAGCTTCGACGAGACTCAAACCGCCGCCTAAGACCACCACGCGCCGAGTCAATTGAGTAGTCAATTAAGTAGAACAGCCAAGTTTCTGAATTAGCACCCAGGGGCGAGCCGAAATGGCGTCCGTACAATCCGCCGCGCGGTCGTCGCGCACCATGGCCCTCAACGCCATTCAACGACGGGCCCTCTCGGACATCGCGATCACTCGGACCGGAAAGCCCATTCTGCGGACCCAGGGAGGGAGGTAAGCAAAGCCGACTTTGACAATCCTCGTTTCGCGAAGACCAAGTTTTAACGGTTTTGGGCTCTCTAGGTCGTCACTCGGAGGTAACAATCGGCGGCAGACCCGACCGGGGATCATCGCTAACCAGGCATAGGCCACACCGCGACGGTATTCGGGGCTACGGGTCAACTGGGCCGTTATATCGTCAACCGTCTAGGTCTGAACTCCCCATTCGAAGCCACATTTGCTCTTGCGGATACTCATACGACCCTATAGCGCGCCAAGGATGCACCGTCGTCGTGCCGTTTAGGGAAGAAATGGCGAAGCGTCACCTCAAGGTATCGGGCGATCTTGGCCGAGTCGTTTTTATTGTAGGTCTCTCTCGCCGCGGCGCGCCTGGTGCGTTCTTGCGTCTTCCTCATGATAACACTTCTACAGGAGTACGACTTGCGAAACACCCAGTCTATCGAGGAGAGCGTCCGCCATTCGGATGTGGTGTACAACCTTGTCGGCCGCAATTATCCCACCAAGTCTGTATCCAATGGACCGGTTTCCGTCAGGTTGTGAATGCTAAATGGCAATGCGCAGGAACTTCTCGCTCGAAGACGTACATGTTGAAGGAACCGAACGGATTGTGGATGCTGTCGCCAAGTACGATGTTGACCGGTATATCCATGTCTCGTCCTACAACGCCAACCCCGACTCAGCTTCCGAATTCTACGCAACAAAGGTATCTAGCGTGGACGACGGCCACTACAGAGCACCGTTGTTAACAATTGGGTTAGGGTCGTGGTGAACAAGTTGCGCGAAGCATCTTCCCGGAGACAACGCTCGTGCGGCCCGCGCCGATGTTCGGGTTCGAGGATAACCTGCTTCTGAAGCTCGCCGGCGTGTTCCACTTGACGGCGAACCACATGCAAGAGAGATACCGCCCTGCACATGTACGTTCAGGCGAAATAGTGGCATTCGCACAGCGGTGATGTTGCTGACCATTTTAGGTCATCGATGTCGGGCGGGCTTTGGAAGCCATGCTCTACGACGACAGCACGGCGTCGCAGACGTATGAGCTGTATGGGCCTAAGGAGTATTCTACTGAGGAAATCTCTGAGATGGTTGATCGGGAAATTTACAAGCGCCGCCGGCACATGAACGTGCCGAAAGCGATCCTGAAGCCCATCGCAGGAATCGTCAACCGCATCGTCTGGTGGCCTTTCATCTCGGCGGATGAAGTCGAGCGCGAGTTCATCAACCAGGAGATCGACAAGACGGCGAAGACTTTCAAGGACCTCGGTATCGAGCCCGGCGACATCAGCAACTTCACTTACCACTACTTGGTATGAGACCCCATCTCGCCTGCCGCTTCAAATGTCCCGGGTGCTAACTCCACTACAGCAAGGATTCCGCAGTTCCGCCTACTACGATCTTCCTCCCGCGAGTGCAAAGGAGATGAGGGAAGAGCGCAAGTACCTCCATGTGCTTGACGATCAATAAATTCGGCGGCGGACCCAGGAGCGGGCCACACTGTGAGCTACTGATAGACCCAGTGTTTGTACATATTTGATAGAATTTAGCTCTTCCTCGCGACGAGTTTCGAAGACATTTCACCCCGGAGTTTCCCACAAAAGGGCCCTCTTCCGTTTGTTTTGACGTAATAGAATGCACGTTCGGGCCCTTATTCCTCCAGCGGAGGGCTTGGCAACTTTTTTTCACACCCACCCCCCGTGGGTCCCCCGGCTGTAAGCTTTGGTTCGGTACCTGAAATCTAGACATTCCGCTCTGCGAGTCGGGCTTCTACTTCTCATATCCCAGATGACACCTCTTTCCCAAACCCGCATCTGGAAACAGTTGGGTGAAAAGTTTCTCTCTCGATGGCTGAAGGACTACTGAAGTTCCAGGACGACTCTTCCCCCTTTCCCCTATTGCTCTTCGACATAGTCGTGCTCTCACCGCCCGTCCTACTACCCGCCTCTTGAGGAGACGATGAGCTATTCAGAGAGCGACGATGAGCCTTTGTAAGTAGCTGTCGCGTATAAGTGTGGGCAGTTCGTGTCTAATACCCCTGCCGCTAGGGCTCTGTCATCCCATGCGCTGGAAGCGCTCGCGCAGTTTAACGCCGAGCGCGATGCCCGCGTGAAAGAGTTCGAGAGGCTCAAGGCGCAGGTCGAGGAACGTGCCAGCCAGGGCGCTGTCACGATCGAGTCCTTCACCGAGGACTGGAACGAGAGCCAGTTTTGGGTAAATCTCCCCTCCCCCTCCCTCATCCCCCTTCCCTAACCCAAGCCGTGCCATCCCCGGCTGAGCCAGGACCTAAAATCTCCGTACCCTAAACTATGGCGGCTTCTTTCCGGCTTGAACTCGCCATTCCCTACCTATCCTCTGGATGCTTGTGAAACTGACGCGCTGATCCGCCCCGTTCGCCCGGGGGTCCGGACACAAAAGTATACACAAGAGACGGCCGATGCGTTAGCCAAGGAGCTACTCGACGGCGCGGATGCAGACACCAAGATCGCGGTGGTCTCGGCACCGAGCGTGTTCGTCGCCATGAAGAACTTTCTTGCGGGGTGGGCCGAGGACAAGAGGCCAAAAGTTGTCCTGCTGGAGCACGACGAGAGGTTTGGGGTATTTGGCGATGAGTTCGTGTTTTATGACTACAATAAGCCTTTTGAGCTGCCAGGTAAGCTGGGATCCTGCCTTCCGTTCCCTAGATAGCAGAGAAGAGACTTGGTCGTCAATTCGTATGCTGATAGAGTCACGGGGGTGTAGCACACCTCAAAGGGAGCATAGACAGGGCCGTTCTCGATCCGCCCTTCCTCAATGAGGCCTGCCAAACCAAAGGTACGACCAGCCCCTTCCACGCCGGCTATTTGTCCCTTTCTGTAACTCCCGAGACTCATGAAACCGCTTGCTCATTCCCGTATACACCAGCTGCCATGACAATCCGCTGGATGCTAGGGCCAACGAGCTCCCCGCGCCTCCTCATCGCCACGGGCGAGCGCATGCAGTCCCTCATCATCCGGCTCTACAAGCCCTACGGCGTCGCGACGACCACATTCATACCGGACCACGCGCGGGAGCTTGGAAACGATTTCCGGTGCTATGCCAACTACAAGTCACCCCAGTGGTCGTGGATGGAGACGACTGCGTTGGAATGACGGGAGAAATAAAGGGGGACTTTCGAGTCTGGGGAGAAACCAGTTGCCAGCCGTTTGGCTGGAGATTCTTATTAGTCCCTGCTGGGATGCCCCAGGCCTGGAAGAGACTTGAAATTCTATGATGCATGCCGCTGTGTCCCTGTTTTCTGAGATTCTCGCGACCCGTGTACCCTTGGGCACTTCGACGCCGGCTAGGCTTGCCATCGACCTACCGCGCTCATGAGACAGACGTCCATATAAACATCTGCCCTTATCCCCCCATCATTCCACATGTTTCTCACTAACCCCCACTCGCCCTGCGGTCCGCGCAGTGGCTGCATGGACAGACGATTATAGAACTTGGACCTACCCAGCCATCCGAAGGATCAGCACCCTGATCACGGGGGAAGCCCTTCCTCCGCCGCATGGCGAGGGAACGGCGCCTCTAGTCAGGACAAGTATCTAACGCAGTAGAAGAGGAGATAGGCCTGGGAGTTCAAGACTTCAGACTTAGTCGCAAGCATGACCTTGTGATCATTGAATTTGAACCACTAGCAATATTTCAGCGCGACATGACCCCACAGAGGTGAAAACGATAGAGTGGCACTAACCTGCTCGCCGACACGGCAGTATGAGATATAATGGCCTGCAGAGCACCAAGTCAGTGTCGTGTAAGGAGGGTTGCAGGCAGCTAAGGAGATAGCATACCTGTGTCGATACTGCCTACATGCACTACGACGCTAACAAGGTCATACTCGTGCGCGCGTGACAGCTCGGGGTAGCGGTGGAGCTGGCCCTCATACACCCCGAGATCGCGCCCCTTGCTCGTGTAAGGAAGCATGTTCATCTCCAGCGGGAACTGGACAGGAGTCTCGATCTTGGAAGGGGCAGTATCGTGTCGCCCGTGATTGAACTCAAACCGCTGTGTACAATGTGAGCTCAAGTAGGGGAGAGGAGAAAAACTGAAATGGCATCAAGTTCCACCTAGCGAAAACCGCGATACGTCATTGATTCGACTGACCTTGAGATGTACAGCGAGAACATTGGGGAGACACTTCACGCTTGTGTGCCTCCGAGCCTGCTGAGCCGACTTGCACCCCTGACAGCGGTACTCACACTTGTCTGACTTGATATACTCCGCATCCAGGCACTCACGCAGGGTCAGCGGCTTCATGTCCCCCTTCTTCCTCTTCTGCGCCAGCGTTTCTAGACCCAGACTCAGGTCGAGGAACGACTGCACTGCGTCCGTGGCGCCGTTGCACTTCTGGCAGATGGTGGTGGTCAGGATCTTGCCGTAGAAGATTTGGTGGATGACGCACTGGCAGCTGTGCTCGCTGCCGACCTCCGGACGCTTGCCGTCGCCGTTGCGCTCGTGGAGCTCCTCGGCAAGGAACTGGAAGAACTCATGGGCGTCCTGCTCCTTGGTGGTGACAAGGTTCTCAAAGGCCTTCTTCTCGGAGATCCAGAAGCCAGAGAGGACATTGGCCGCGGTGTAACCGTTAGTGTTCTCGACGGCGTAAAAGTCCTGGAAGATGTCGTCCAAGGCGCAGCTGAGGCAGTGCTGGGCATTGCAGTTCGCGTGGCCGTCCCGGAGGTAGAAATTGCGAAGGAGGGGGTTGTGGAGGAAGCTCTGCAAGATGACGTTCTGGTAGCAGGTTGCGCCAGCGTTGTAGATTCCCCGCAAGCCACTAGCGCGGCAAGGGGGGGTCATGGTATTATTGGATATGTATTTGGGGTCGTCTTGTATAGGGTCGAGAACCTCTTCATGTTTCCGCTTCCGATCTCTCTTGCCTGCGATGGCCGTTAGATTACACGCTGATAATACACGTAGGACCAAGGACGTACCCCAGAAAGAAGCGGTGCCCATCTTCCGTATCCGAAGTTCCTCGAACGTGGGATCCCAGACGAGGTCATCACACATCTGGCAGTAGAGGTGGCCGGTCCTGGAGTCGACATCTGGTGAGATTCGGATTAGCCTCGCCTGCGCCTCACGAGACCCTGCTGAGGTTGCTCCAGAAGGGACATACAGAAGCGGTGGGCCTTCTTGGAGCCATGCTTTATCCTGTCTTCCTCAGTAACCAAGGCGGGGCATTGGAGGCAGAGGTAGTTCGAGGTTAGGGCGTAGGAGCCGCCACCGTTGGCGTTCTTGGTGGCCTGGAGAGGCCCGACAGGAGTGTCGAAGATTTTGCGGAGCATGAGCTTGTAGTGGCCGATACTCTGGTTCAGATTGTCTTGGCTCGACATGAGAAGACGCTCAAGGTGTTCTAAAGACAGGGACAAGCACGAGGGCATCCCAGGTGGTTAGCTACAGACGCCAAGACGAGCCCGCCATGGAGGGTGTTGTAGGAGAGCAACAAACCGCAGCCAAACATGGCCTTTCCGGGAGCGGGTGGGTTCACCCTAGCCATCTTGGACGGCGACGATGCCGTGGCCATGACCTCGAATGGATTATATGTCGATGCTGTTGTGGTGCGACGATGACGTGGGTACGTGGTGGTGGTTGTTTGTCTTTGGCGCGGGAGTCGTACAGTTTGTCTGACATGCGACAATGGGCCACAACGAAATGGCAGTATCGGAGAGTCGGCGCTAGAATACCGGGGTACAGGGATAGCGAGTGACCCCTGCGCTTAATGTGATCTGTGCGGTCTGATTACTAAGGCGCCATGGATGGGTGGAATGGTGGCTTTCCCAGTATCACTTTCCAGCAGTCTACAACCTCCCAGCAAGGTATATGTATTATCGAATCAATCACTGGGGCGCAGAGCTGCTACCAACCACAGCACATCTCCAAGCACAATAGTTCCCTGGTTCTCTGTCTCAACTCAGAACATAACAATGGCATTGTACCTGTAATTCCTCTCCACGGAGACTTCAATCTCCTGGCGCGTCGGACCTCGGGAACATGGATGACGACTTCGGCTCCGGCCATGTCGCATCGCGCCGGCACATACCAGCTGCCCCGCCCCCGCGGCATCACAGTTATTAAGCCACGGCCTCCCTCATGATTGCAGATATCATTGGCGGTTCGCTTCCACCCCAATCTCGAACCCCCGGAGCCAGGGCGGCGAGTGTGTCGCCTTGTGTCGTCAGACCGAAACATCCAGCCTCCGCCAAGGCTCGCTTCCCTTTGCGCTTTCTCTTTTTTTACACGCGGCCCCACTTGTCCGTCCACCCTCCATTGTCCAGGCTACCGAGCACGCAGCTCGACCCGCACAAGGAACTTCGCACGGCCAAAAAGCCTATCCATCGGCTTACACAGTCTGCGGACTGCCACTCAGCGCCAACTCTCGCCTTTTTATTTGCCCCATCCCGTCATCATGGCCGTCCAGCTGGCCGCCCTGCCCGAGGTCGATCGACTGAGCGCAGCATGCATCCGCATCCTAGGTGGAAACCCCGGCAAGTTCACCCTGCAGGGCACCAATACGTATCTGGTAGGCACGGGACCCCGCAGGCTCCTCGTCGACACAGGGGAGGGCCGGCCGTCGTGGCTCGAGGCCCTCAAGCGCACCCTCGCGGAGGAAAAGGCCGTGGTCGACTCGGTGCTGATCACCCACTGGCACCTCGATCATACCCAAGGCATCCCGGGCGTGCGCGCACTATTTCCGAACGCCCCCATCTACAAGCGTGACCCGGACACCTCACAGTCCGACATTTCCGACGGCCAGCGCTTCGCCGTCGATGGTGCCACCCTTGTCGCGACCCACACGCCGGGCCACACCGCCGATCACATGGCTTTCCTCTTCGAGGAGGAGGACGCGCTGTTCACCGGCGATAACGTTCTCGGCCATGGCACCGCCGTCTTCGAGGACTTAGCGGCCTACATGGCCACCCTGCACAGCATGGCCCGACTGTTCCGCGGCCGAGCCTACCCGGGCCACGGACCCCATCTTGACGACGGGCCCGGCAAGATCCTCGAGTACATCCAGCACCGGAAGAAGCGCGAGACCCAGGTGCTCGATGTCTTGGGTTCGCCGAACCCAGATCCGAGCGGCTCAGGCGCGTGGAGCCTCATGGACCTCGTGCGGGTCATCTACAGAGACGTGCCGGAGGAGCTGCACCAGCCGGCGAGTGGCGGCGTCATGCAGATCCTTAGGAAGCTGGAAGGGGAGGGGCGTGTGTTCTGCGACCGGAACATGTGGAAGCTATGAAAATGTTTTTGCCCTTCCTCGAATAACTCAGGGTTTTAGTAAAATAAAAGAGGAAGAAAATCCCCGTCATCGAATCACTGGTCGCTTCGGATCCCACGGTGATCGGGTCCACCGGAACTACGCGCGCTCTGTGGGCCCGCTCTTGCCCGCCCTCGAACCATTCTCGGGCTTTAAATGCTGCCCGTCCCCCTCTGAGACAAGCTCCGTCCCGCGCCGTTGGTCTTGTCAGATGAGCTACACATGGGATGGACCCACCCTTAATAACATGGGTTGAGATTACATTTTACATAAAGGTAAAATGACGCACGACCTCCGTCCCTGGTGCACAGTCCCTGGTGCACACGCAGCCTGCCCCATGTGTCCGTGTCTCTGTGTCTGTCTGTGAGTCTCTCAGTGTGTGTTTGTGGTATTTGTATGTGTGCGCGTGTGTATGTGTGTGTCTTTCTTTCCACAATAAGCTTTGCCCAGCGAATGGCTGGAAATGTTCTGCGGGCGGTCCGATCTCGCCAGTCAGGGCCGTCAGCGAGTCTCGACCGCCATTTTGCCCTCCCCGGATTACGACAAACGCTGTCAGACCTGTATGTAGCCCGGTAGAAACATGCAGAAGAAGCTTTGCCTAGACTGGTGGCGCGTCCAGTCAGTGGCCGTACGTGAGACACACCCGAGGGGCCTCAAGATACCGGGACAGTACTGAACACCAGCGAGGAAGCACTGTCGTCTGACGTGGATCCCCGCTGTCGCCGAGCCGCTTCCGCGCCCTCCGAACGGCCCGGAGCCGCGGGCTCGTCGTTCAGTACACTGTACTCCAAGTACCCCGTTCGAGCCCACGTGTAACCCGTGTTGCTGCCCAGCCTGTCAAACGCCTTTCTCGAAGCCAGCTCGGATGCTCCGGATGCTGGACCACCCCCCACCTTGTCGTCCGTCCTCCTCCCCGAAGGAGACTGTTTCAACCAATGCGGTATGGGCTCTCGGCATTTAGACTCATGCCACCGCAGAAAATGCTCACCTCTGTCGATAATGGCGGGGCTTATGTGGCTCTTGGTTTATAAGCTCCACTGGGAGACAAAGTGCACATCATCAGATCGATGGCCGGGTTACCGAACGTCGCCGATCTGTCGTCGGTCCGTGAGAAGTATATATAGAACCAGTGCTGCATGCGTCGGGCGACCACACAACCCCTCTCGCCCCCTCCCTTTTGGCCTCGTAGAAACTCCGCGAAACTCTTCCTCCGCGCCCCTGTGTGCCTCGGTCGGTCTTGGCGGACCATCACAGCTCCTCTTGAATTCTCGGCTCCTAGCCCCGACAGTCTCCTTTGAATAACACCTAAAAAAGAGCCACCACACGTTACACCCGACACCCGTACGCGTTAACTTCCGCCCTACCCTAGCAAAGGCAAAGCTCATCGTTGTGGGCCAATACCGTTCCACGGGCCTTGCCAGCATCCGGACTTACACGGTAAACGTAAGCGCGGCGCAGATTAGATTTCGAGGGTTGCATGGCTAGTCCTTCATGACTTTCGGAAGATGAGGTCATCCGTAGCGTTACTGTTGCTCGGGCTCGCTGTCCATGCCATTGCGCATGGCGATGACCACGATGAAGAATCCATGGGCATGGAGATGGACATGAGCTCAGATAAGAAGCCCGACACCTCCGACATGCCGCCGTCCTATTTCGACCATCCCGACGACAAGCTTTTCATCTATTCTCACATCGCCGTTATGACCCTAGCCTGGGTTTTCGCTCTTCCGATTGGTACGGCACCCTTCCCCTCACACCGGCCTCGTCCAGGATCTAGGCGTCTGTCAAACAATGTGTTGCAGAACTGACGAAGATTACCCCAGCTGTGATGATGTCACTCGCTCGCTCGAGATACACGCTGCCCGCCCAGTTAATCTTTCTGGCTAGCAATGGCCTTGGCATTTTCGTGGGTATAGTTTATAATGGCAAGACTCCAGACTTGTATCCGAACAACGCTCACCACAAGATCGGCTGGATCATAACCATTGTTGTTTGCGTTCATGTCTTCATCAGCCTCCTTGATACCGCCACGGGTTTCATGAGAAGGAGTGACGCTGGAAAAGGTGCTTATCAGGGGCTGAGGTCCTATATGCCCTCGGGGCTGTCGAACACCGGCGGCCAACAAGGGAGCGGAGACTCCCAGCCTCACCGCTCATCCTATGATAGCGGCCATGGGACGGATGGGTTGACTGAGTCTCTCAGGAGCAACTCCGTGTCCACACTCGCCGAAAACAGGCCGCTGAGGATGGAAGAAGGCGAGCGGGGTTTTGACGAAGAGGAGTTTTTGACGGATGTGGAATTCCCTCACGAGTCCCGCCCGAGCCGTTGGCATGGCTGGGTAAACAAGATGCCCATGGGTATTTTCCGGCGGGGGAGCAGGGCCTTTGGCCTCTGGTACGACATCGTCGACCGCGTGATACTCCCATTCGGCTTCATCGCATTCACCACCGGAATTGTGACGTTTGGCCGCTTTTTCGTACGTTAATCCTGCCGATCATACCTCCTAAGGCTAGCAGCGGCAATGTTAACATAGGGTGCAGGAGGGCCGCGGGATATTCAGCGGGCTGGCGCATTGGATTAAGGGTGGCGTGTTCTTCTGGATCGGCGTACTTACCCTGGGCAGGTGGTCCGGCTCCTTTGGCGACCTCGGATGGGTATGCTGCGCTTCTTCACCAGATTGGTGACACCCTGTCCCTGCTAACCTCCTCGATACAGGCCTGGAATCTCCGCCCCAGAAAGCACAGCCAGAAATGGCAACCGTCATCCGAGTTCGTTGAGAGCGCCCTGATTTTCGTCTACGGCAGCACAAACATCTTCCTCGAGCACCTTGGAGGCGCAGGCGGCCCCTGGTCGGCCCAGGACCTCGAGCATGTCTCAATCACTGTCCTCTTCATCGGCGGTGGGTTGGTAAGTCGTGAATGGCAACAAGCGCAGCCGTATCGCCGCCGAGGCGTTCCATCAGCTAACAGGAATGGCTATAGTGCGGCATGCTCATCGAATCGACTAAAATCCGGGACCTTCTTAACACGACCGCATCCGACGCAGCCGAGCTAGACGAAGCCAGCCATGAGACGGTCCACGCTGATGTCGAGAAGGCGGGGACCCAGGAAGCTCCAGACAGCTATGGCATATCACTGAATCCGATCCCGGCGCTTGTGATCATCCTTCTGGGCATTATGATGAGCTCCCACCATCAGAGTTCTATGGTATCCACCATGGTCCACAAGCAATGGGGCAACCTGCTGGTTGGCGCGGGACTTGCCCGTGGACTCACGTATGTCCTCTTGTATCTAAAGCCGCCGCGGTCGGTGTTGCCTTCGAGGCCACCCACCGAGCTTCTCGCGGCGTTCGGCCTGATCGCTGGCGGCGTCATCTTCATGGCGAGTGTAAGTCTGAACCCGAATACCGCTTTGGTCTGCTACGGCGTTGGCCTATAGGAACTAACATTCAACTATAGAGCCATGACACCGTGATGGGCATGGAGAACCGTGACCTAGATGCTATGTTCATGTATACCGTCACAATGGGCCTCGTAGGCGTGCTGATGGCGTGGATCCTCTCTGTGCTGGCGCTCAAGGGCTGGGCTGTAAGGAAGGAGGCGGCGCGGATGGCCCGCTTGCACAAACTGACTTGAGGGCAAACACAGAAGTGGCGTCCTCTGGCGCGTTGGTGAGAGAAGGGATAAGCGGAGGATGCATATCGCGTCTCGGATGGATCCCAGGGGCTGGGGGTTAGATTTCATTTTAGTACTGAGATACCCGAGATACCAGATAATACCATAATATACTAATGGAGGTCGAATCGCCGGAGTCATTACGTGGGGAGTGTTGGTTGTTTCGTCGAATAGGGCGAAGAGGGACTTGCCCATACAAGCTAAGTATCAATTGATATCGCCGGGCGTGGGTGCAGCAAGCCTAAATAGAGGCACGGGCGCCGGACAAATAGCACTCAAATTCGCTAACCCTTGAAGCCTTGATCCATAGTATGTGTGGATGGGAGTTGCAGTCTCAATATGTAAGTGTGGAGGGAGGGTATAAAAAAATGGGGTAATTATTGGTGTGGCTTCCGTTTACAGTCTGCCTGTATTAGTGGGTCGTAGGTCACCAATGACGTCGTCACTATGTGGGGCAGAAAAATTTCCAGGGTGAACCCCAGCGTCAGCCTCATCAACATCAGTATATCTCACAGAGCCATCATCAACATCAGTATATCTCACAGAGCTCATCTTCTTTAATGCCCTCCCGGGACACACCTGTAACTGAATCACGAGCAAGAATGGACGCGAAGGATGATTTCTCCGCTTACTATCTCCAACGAGCCACCAAGGAGCTCGCTGAAGACCTAGGTAAGGTCCGCGACGCCCGCGACTTCAAGCCCGAGTCCGTCCAGGTCCTTGTGCACTCCATACAACAAGGCTCAACCTCGTTCCTACCTGCAGAACGGGCTAAGTTCGCGGCCGCGGGCCAGCCCGTCGCTGGGTCTTCGGGGAAGTCATAGGGTAACGCCCTCGTGCCGTGGCTTCCTTGCCCTAGCCAGGCGGCATTATTGGGGCTGGAAGAGGTCGGAGAGGCCCTCTGTATAGGAGTCTCGTCCAAGAAGAGGTCCTCGAAGCAGACTGAGGGAAGTGGAGGTGCTGTTGCCTCCTGGATAACGGCATCATACAAGCACCGGTGCCCATAAAGAGCAGCATCGCCAGACAAGTACGCATTTTTGTCGTGGACACCATTAGTTTTATCCTTGCGCACCGCAGAACATCATTCAACTCCTATCACTACAGCACGTGGGCTAAGGGTCGACGCTGACAGACAACTCCTCCTCCGCAACTCGTCCTTCGAGGCCTTGGCTCCCACCATCAGACCTGCAAAAGCCGCTTGGGATCGCGTGTTGGGGGAAGGGAGCCCGTTGTGACCTTGGCTGTGGATGAGCTTTTGTGGTCTATTGTACTACGGGTTGGAAATCGCGACCGGGGCTTGGGGCTGGGCTGGAGCTGGCTGTCGCAGGATAGGGAACGTACAGGACGCCGCCCACAGCGACATCCCTATCATTTGGCATCATTCCTGCCGGATGTCTGCTCCTGCCAACCATCCTCAGGGTGGCTGCACCTTCATCAAAACTTAAATGCATTATGTCCATGAATTGTGGCTATTAAAACCCTTTTTTTTTTTTGATGCCCGAATCTCTCTTTCCCACCCCTCTTCATCGTGCCCTGTCAGGGCGGGAAGACACCCTAGTATTACTGTTAACTCTCGACCCACCTACACCATATGATATCTCATATCCTCGAGAGTTCGAATCTAGGTTGGTTATGGAATCTGGGCGAAATCCCAATCGGCCTACTGCTCATTCTAAGCGGTTACGAAGCCGCGCCCGCCAAGATAAAAAGTCCCGACTTCTACCCAAGCAAGGTGATGTCTGCGATATTCGAACCCCCTCCCCGGTTAACTCCCTGATACGGCAGAATCCGGCCAGTTTCGGTATCGTAACAATCAAATTGACTCCGGGTTCCTGGAGAACCTTGAGCTGCCCACCCGGGGCCTATTCCCCTTCGTCACGGTGGTGCGCGCCAACATCCAATGGTCGCGGGTAACCTAGTCTCAGGACGGTGGTGCCTGTAGGTGGGATAGCTGAAGATTACTTAGCTCGAAATTACCAGTTACTTGGCCACGAGAGTGACGCAACGTAGCACAGGACAACTTAGACCACCATAACAGCCACAAGTCACACACTAGACGGGTTGGAGTCGACGGCCCAAGGAGGGGGCTAGTACGGTGGCTTGTGCAAATCACACATGTCTTCATATCGTTTACTTGTCAGAAAGAAACTAAATCACAACGTGAATGTCCAGGGCGTGATGCAGGGGACCTTACTGAGGCCAGGTACAATAGTACCAGTTCATTTAAGTGCGAAAAAAGACGCAACGAATTAAGTAAACCTCCATATCCCCCAACTTTCCCGCGCCTCTCAGTGCATTCCCGGGGGGGTAAATGAGGGGACCAGAGAGTGCCGCAGAAGGCATTCGGGAAGCGCCGAAGATAGCATAGTAGCATCCGATTTTCCGGTTCGTAAATGCCTTTTTTGGCTTTGCTAAGATATAAAACGGCCCGAGTATGTTAGAACGAAGAGCGCCCCAGGTCTCTAAAATCACCGCCGAAGATCCACACTTGGTCGGCTCGAGTCAATACTAGGACGAACCGAGCTACTCGAGCTCCTGCGCCTCCTAGCGCGCTGCTCCCCGGGATCAGTTGGGTTTAGCCCAGTAGACTTGGCGAATAAGTTCAAAATATCCGTCAGGGACACGACTCCGGAAAGACGACCAGACAAATGGGCACCTGGCATAGCGGAGGATGAGATGGAGCCAAATGTGGTACCAGGAGAGGGGGACTGAGGAGCGGAGTTCGACCCAGGAACGGCGACAGGAGGCGCGGGTGACGGAATAGGTGGCGTTGGCGGAGAGGGAGATGACGGGTCGACAACCCACATCCGGTGGGATCGAGTCGCAACCAGTTTAGCAACCGTATGAGCCAACGACGAGTACGGATTGACGTGGAAGACGGGGAAGGGATCTCTACCCCTTTCCACGCCCCTTTCGTTGAGAATGACAGAGATAAAATGCATACATGAGGACTGGAGGAGCGGAGCGCTGGCAGCGTTGGTGAGAAGCCTGACGTCAACTGTTGATATGTTACCGACGACGTTCGAGCCGTTGTCGACGACAGCGACGCTGGTGAGGCCCTCGTTGTACATGAGCGTCAAAGCTTCCGCAAGCGCGCTATCCGAGCTATACCTGTGTTAGTTATGGGCGGTTCGCCGGAAGCGTAGATATTAATGAAGATACTGCTATCGGGTGTAGAGGGAGGCCAGAGGAGGCTAGGCAAGGGTAGACTTACTTGACCGCCAGTACATGCTTCGAAGCTATCCCGAGGTCTCGCAACTGAGACGGATATAGTCCCTCGATGTTAGGAAAATGGACTCCCTCAGACCAGAAGAACTCGATCAATTTCAGTTGGCTGAGGACGCCAATGGTGGTGCCGGAACTGTCCGATACGAGAATGCGATGGATCCCGCTCCCGAGAACCTCAATGGCCTTATCGAGGGTTTCGTTCGACGGCAGGGCCACTAAGGACTGTTTCCGGCAGAAGCTTTGGATATCGCGTAGTGGAATGGGGATACCTTCACGACCTTTCCTGGCAATGTCTTCGTATAACGCCACGTTCTCTTCGTCTGGTATTGCGAGTCCAACAACAACCAGGAGATAAGCATTCAGATCATTGTAGTCAAAGGTCGATACGGCCGTGGTCGACTCGGCGTCATCATCACTGACGAGGACGGTATTGCTGGAGTTGTCTTTTACAAGGGCCTGTGATGAGATGGGAACACTGGTTAGAAGCTGTTCGCGCGTTGATTTAAACCAGCAGAAAAGGAAGCAGGTGGCTCCGCAGGGACGCATTACCATAGTCGCTTCTTCTACACAGGTGTCCATGGTCACCCACTTGAGATCGCTAAGTGACGCCAGTTCGCTAAGTTGTATACCGCGCCAGTCCCGACCCGAGAAACGAGAGTCGGTGGCTTTATTTGCCGGGGGAAGACTGAGGAGGTCTTGGACGGCGGCTGGTGGGACGCCGGTGAAGGAGGGGTGGCGCTGAGAGCGGGGTGATGGAGGCATGTTCCTGAGATTCTCCGCAAAGCTCTGGCGATGCGGTGACGCCATGTTGGTAAGACTGGGTTGAGAGGGCGTACTCTTGGGCGGCGATGTCGAGTCCGACGCGGAATTGTGAGGAGGAGCGATGCTTGCCTGGCTGCATGAGCCGGGCACTTGCGCTGCTTGTGGGTGGCCTGCACTCGGTCTCAGCTCTTGTTCCATTTACACAGAGCGCTTATCCTCGAGATATACAATCGTATGGTACGTTAGAAGGAGGCAGGGGCAGGTCGTCGGAGAGGACGTTAAGAGTTGCGGAGGGCAAGAGCTGCACAGGGAGGGTAGCAAGTATTATGTCCCGACAAGTTAGTATCAGCAGACTCATATGTACGAGGTAAGGTAATAGTGATTTTGTAGTAGCTTGTTGCCCTCTTGGCGGTTTAAGCTTGGGTGGGCACCGTGGCGGAACCACTTTGCATGTTCTCCACCTCACACCGTACTCTACAGTAGACAGATTGTTTAATTTTGACCTGTGTACGCCGATATTTTGCACATACTCCAGCAGTACCTTACTAACCGAGCGGGAGCTATCTATACAGTGTCACCACTGGAATTACGAATATTTGACACTGTATTCCCGCAGCCGTCTATCCGAAGTACCTACCCGTCGAAGGAGACCCGGGCCCGCGTACCCCCACTATTGCTGTCCATATCATCCAGAACGGGCGTCAGGCTTCAAGGGTGAACCACGTGAAAAGATTCGAGCTCTATGAGCGGACCTGTTAACGAGCCCATACAGTAGTCCTATTAAAGATCCTTAAGAGACCCTCCACGGGGCCAATGTGATAGTCGCGCAACGGACTCTTAAAACGCTGGGGTAAAGCTTACTAAGCATACTACAGGAGCAGTGAGACTTGAGGAATTATTGTTATGCCAACGAGCCTTACTAGCCCAGGGCAAGGGAGAACCCCGCCAAAAAAACATCTCTTCCCCCGCGATCTACACAAATTCTTTGATTTCCCTTCGCGCTCCCCAACGACCACCGTGATTTTGGGGCCGAGAACTCTCCACATTCCTCAGAAAACACGGAGGGACGATCCTGCGAGAGCTCGGAATCGACAAGTCGCCCCATAAGGACCCTTGGCGCGACCCTCGTACCTTGTTCTTCCCTTTGTTGAATCCATATCCCTCCCCGCGCCAGCCAACCACAAAGCGTCTCTCCCTGCCTCGGCCATTCCTCTTGTGCCGGTTTTGGACGAAGGCAACTGTGGAGGGGCTTAACTGCGGTCGCGTCGAAATAGGCGTATCCCAACCTCCGGAGTGCGAAACGGTCGTCGAGGCTACCGCCTTTCAGTCACCATGTCGATGCTTCCGGCCGATGTTCACACCGAGTTGACGCAGCTGCTTCAGGCGCTGCAGTCCTCGGATAACTCGATTCGGTCCCAGGCAGAAGACCACCTTCAGAACAACTGGACTGCTACGCGCCCGGAGATACTTCTTATGGGTCTTGCCGAGCAGATTCAGAATGCGGCCGAAGTTTCGGTATGTCGTATTACTGTTATTGCACTTGTCGCCTTTTCATGTGATAGTTGTTATTCTGACAATAGTTTATAGACTAGGTCATTCGCTGCCGTGATATTCCGTCGTATCGCCTCGAAGTCGCGAAAGAACGACAAGGGGGAGACTGTAGACATTTTTGTCTCCCTTCCCAAGGACCAGGCCGCGGTAATTCGGCAGAAGCTGCTAGAGATCCTAACCTCAGAAACCGAGCGCGCGGTTCGGAACAAGATCAGTGATGCCGTGGCTGAGGTTGCGAGGCAGTTCATGGAAAGCGGTGGGTTGACTCTATTCGCCGAGCCTTCTCGCTTCCACACCTGTGCAAATGATATCTGACTGATGGATTTATTCTCCACAGATGAGCCTTGGCCTGAACTTCTTGGAGCCCTATTTCAGCTCAACCTGGCCGCAGAGCCTGATAAGCGTGAGACGGCCTTCCGCGTATTTGCCACCACTCCCGATATCATCGAGAAACAACACGAGGAGGCCGTGCTACAGTCTTTCAACAAGGGTTTCAAGGATGACTCCGTTTCTGTTAGTGATTCTCAGCCCTCAACTACTGCAGTTCATGGCCATATGAGACTGTACGCTAACCTTGACTGCCCAGGTGCGCCTCGCTGCCATGGAAGCCTTCGCGTCCTTCTTCCGTGGTCTGCCCAAGAAGGCGCAGCCAAAGTACTACGCGCTCCTGCCAGAAGTCCTCAACGTCCTCCCTCCTATTAAGGAGACCCACGATTCAGACGACCTGAGCAAAGCCCTCGTTGCTCTCATCGACCTTGCTGAGACATCCCCGAAGATGTTCAAACCGTTGTTCCACAACCTGGTAGTCTTTAGTATCAGCGTAATTGCCGACAAAGAGTTGGATAATCTCTGTCGGCAAAACGCTCTTGAGCTGATGGCTACGTTTGCCGACTATGCTCCGTCTATGTGCCGCAAGGATGCCTCTTACACTGAAGACATGATCACGCAGTGTCTGAGCCTCATGACGGACCTGGGCGAGGACGACGATGACGATGCTGCCGAGTGGTTGGCGTCTGATGATGTGAGCCGTTCTTCTTCACCTATCGCAGCCCCTTTGTTATCACTACCTCGCTAACCTTGCCCCCTAGCCCGACCAAGAAGAGAGCGACCAGAACCACGTCGCGGGAGAACAATGCATGGACAGGTTGGCCAATAAGCTCGGTGGCCAGACCATCCTTCCCCCGACCTTCCACTGGCTCCCCCGCATGATGACATCCATGGCCTGGAGAGACCGCCACGCTGCTCTCATGGCTATTTCGGCTATCTCCGAGGGATGCCGGGAGTACATGATCGGCGAGCTCAGCCAAGTCCTCGACTTGGTTATTCCTGCTCTCAAGGACCCTCACCCTCGTGTCCGTTGGGCCGGCTGCAATGCGCTTGGCCAAATGAGCACTGATTTCGCGACCAAGATGCAAACGGATTTCTATGACCGGATCCTGAAGTCAATAATTCCAGTCCTGAACTCGCCCGAGGCTCGTGTCAAATCTCATGCTGCCGCAGCCCTTGTCAACTTCTGCGAGGAGGCGGAGAAGGAAGTGCTGGAGCCGTACCTGGACGAATTGCTTTCCCAACTTTTCCAGCTTCTCCAGAACGAGAAGCGTTATGTCCAAGAACAGGCCCTATCGACCATCGCTACTATAGCGGACGCTGCCGAGGCAGCTTTCGCCAAGTATTACGATACACTGATGCCGCTTCTGGTCAACGTCCTACGTTCCGAGAACGACAAGGAGTTCCGGCGGCTTCGGGCTAAGGCTATGGAGTGTGCCACTCTCATTGCCCTTGCCGTTGGCCGAGAAAGGCTTGGACAGGATGCTATGACACTAGTTGAGCTCCTGGCCACCATCCAAAACAGCATCACCGATGCGGATGATCCCCAGACGCAATACCTCATGCATTGCTGGGGCCGTATGTGCAGGGTTCTTGGCGCTGAATTCTTGCCTTTCCTCCGTACAGTGATGCCACCCCTTCTTGAGCAGGCCAGTGCAAAGGCGGACATTCAGTTACTCGAAGAAGATGACCATATCGAGCAGATCCAGCAGGAGGATGGATGGGAGCTTGTTCCTATCAAAGGAAAAATGATTGGTATCCGAACCAGCACGATGGACGATAAGCGGATGGCGATCGAGCTACTTGTCGTGTATGCACAGGTCCTAGAGGGGAACTTTGCACCATACGTGGCCGACGTTATGGAGAAGATTGCTCTACCCGGTCTTGCCTTTTTCTTCCATGACCCAGTACGGTACATGTCTGCAAAGCTCGTCCCGCAGCTGCTCAACTCGTACAAAGCGGCGTACGGAAACTCTTCTAACGAGTTGAGAGGCCTCTGGCTTGGCACGGTTGACAAACTGCTTGAAGTCCTTTCTGCAGAGCCGGCCATTGACACGCTTGCTGAGATGTACCAGTGCTTCTATGAGTCGGTGGAGGTACTCGGCGATGGCTGTCTTTCCGAACCTATGATGTCGAAGTTCATCGACGGAGTTCAGTCAACGATCGAAGATTATAAGGACCGAGTCGTGCAGCGTGCCGAGGAGAACGCGGGTGCGACTGCAGATGATGTTGAAGACGAAGCCCAGGAGACGCTTCTTGCCATCGAAGATGACCAGACGCTTCTTTCAGACATGAACAAAGCATACCACTCCATCTTCAAGCATCACGGAGCTGCGTTCCTCCCGAGCTGGGAGAGACTTATCAACACATACGAAGCCTTCCTCGGCTCTGATGATGCGACGCAACGACAGTGGGGTCTTTGCATAATGGATGACGTCCTCGAGTATTGTGGCGCTGAGAGCAGCAGATACGCCAATTTCATCACCCAGCCGCTTATAAACGGCTGCCGCGACTCATCAGCGGCTATCAGGCAGGCGGCTGCGTACGGAATCGGCGTCGCTGCCCACAGGGGAGGTGCACCCTGGTCTCAATTCCTCGGGGGAGCTGTCCCTTGCCTGTTCCAAGTTACTGAAGTCCAGGAACCTCGCAGCGAGGATAATGTCTACGCGACAGAGAACGCGTGCGCAGCAATTGCGAAAATTCTGCATTATAACCCGAGCCAAGTTGGTGATGTCCAGGGTGTTGTTACTCAGTGGATAGATACGCTGCCTGTGACGAACGACGAGGAGGCAGCACCGTATGCCTATGCTTATCTAGCAGAGCTCATTAACCAGTAAGTGCTAAGACAGGCCGTTGAAACACTGCCCCGGTAGCCAAACCTGGACCATGGATGACATAGCTAACGAGATGACTCTCTAGACAACACCCGGCCGTCCTAAACCAAGCCAGTAAGGCTTTCATTTTTGTCGCACAGGCACTGGAGGCGGAGACGCTACGGGGTCAAACGGCAAGTCGCGTGGTGACCGCCATGAAAGCACTGTTGCAGGCTGCGAGCGTTGACCCCACGCCACTGCTGCAGCAGTTCTCGCCGGAAGCGCAGGGTGTGATAATGGGCCACTTTGCCTAGATGTGTAGGGGTCTATGGGGCCTGTGAAGGTGGCAAGAGTGCGGGCGATTTCCTTCTTGTGGGTTGAAGCGGGAGAGGGTGTTCAGGGATGTTTGTTGGGACAATCATGGCCATATTACCTGACGAGGCCTCTTCAATGCCTGAAGTTTTGCGGACAATTCGATAACTAAGATGTTTTTCCACTTGGCCCGTGACGAGAAACAATGCATCCTCTCCTCTCAAGCCGTTGCTCGATCCGAAACAACGACGCTGACTTCTCAAGTTGTGTGATACATATGCTACTATTTATCAGCCTTTTAGCCATGTAAATGTAAGAGGACCTGAGCGATGACACTCGTCGAGGCAATTATGCGGGCTGTGGGACCAGCCGGCCTTTGTTTAATAACACGGATTTGGGGTTCAATCAGTACGTCCTCTGTTCAGACCAGACATATGTCAGGGTACCTCGGGCCGGTCGTTTATCCGGCCTTTCGGAGCGAATGTCCCGGCCTCACTATGCACTGTCGACACTCGACCCCGCCGCGCCATGTGATCCCAATTTTGGCCGAGTCCCTTCAGCGCCAGTTGGCAATTGCGACGTCCATTTTCGTTTCGGAAATCCGTGACAGGGATTCGAGGACTGACTGGCCAGCAAACCCGTCCAATCCCTCACACAAGCCCGGGGACTTCGGTTTCCAATTGGCTGGGTACCTCTCGAGACAGGCGGAGTCTCAATAGCTCGGCTGAGGGGCTCTCTCGCCCATGCCGCCACCATTATGGCAGAATTTCCCGGGATCCAGCTGGTCCCCGACGAGGTGCGCCGCCGACCAGGCCGCCAAACGACCTCACAGCTCCAGCCACCTGTACCGTCTCTGGTGTCGGCTCCAGACTCAGACATGTCTGAGGGTGTCTTTTCTGGGATGACTCCCTCCGACAGCACAGGGACAGAGAGCCAACCGGATCTGCATCGACGTCAGAGCTACCCTCCAGCGTTCGCGAACGCGCAAAGCGCGCCAAACGCATCCGCCCGAAAATTGTCTATGATGAAGTTCGGATCCAGCAGCGACTCGACCGCACCCTTTCAATTCGCACAAAGCCCAATGGGCCCAGATCCTATAAGCTCTGCTATGGGCCTACCGGTCACGACGCTCGACCAGTCCGGTACCTCCATGCCAATGTCCGCGCTCCCGAACGATATGATGAGCAGTATGGTTTCAGCGAGCCTCGCTTCCATGAGCGTCAACCCAATGGTCCCTAATCAGGGGGATATGAACATGTTTGACTCTCCGACTTTTGACGGCTCGTTCGGACAAGCTACAATAGGTGCGGTCGGACCTGACTTCACCATGGCAGTGAGTGCGGGAGACGGGACCCCTATCGACACGTCGGGCGAGGACGTAGACATGCTGGCTTTCTCGAACGCCGTATCCCCTACGGACGGCATGTCTTCGCACTCCTTCTCTCGAAACCCACCGGGGACCGATCAGAGCAACCGAAATGACGATAACCTCGGTGCTCCAAGCCACGACCTATCAACGGCCGTGCCGCCGTCCCAGCCCCTGGCTTTCCATCTTCCCTCCGAGAACGCGACTCGCGGCCCAGTGACGCAGACCACTGCATCCACTCCACGCACCCCTTCACGGGCCGTCGCTGGGGCCCAGCCTTTGCCTCAAATGGCGAGGAAGTCAATCTACTCCAAGAGCGGCTTCGACATGATGCGCGCCCTTCAAAAGGTGGCTAATCGGAAGGACCCTGAAGTCAACATAGGTGCTGTCGACATGTCGTGCGCCTTTGTGGTTTGCGATGTGACATTGAATGACTGCCCCATAATATACGCATCGGACAGTTTCCAGCACCTAACAGGGTATAGCCGCCATGAAATTATTGGTCGAAACTGCCGCTTTCTCCAGGCGCCTGACGGGAATGTGGAGGCTGGGGTTAAGCGGGAATTTGTGGACGACGCTGCTGTTTTCCAGCTCAAGCAGCATATCAACTCGGGCCGGGAGGTGCAGCAGAGTCTTATTAACTACCGCAAGGGGGGGAAGCCGTTTCTAAACCTACTAACGGCGATACCGATAACGTGGGATACGGATGAGATTCGGTACATCATAGGGTTCCAGATCGACCTTGTGGAATGTCCAGATGCCCTCTCATCTAACCACGAAGCCGGTGGGTACAAAGTCGACTACACAAATAATGTTCTCAGCCAGTATATATGGGAACCGCCGGTGTCCAGGCAGGGGGAACCGGAGAATGGGCAAACGCTTGGTATGGATGACATCTCCACGCTGTTGCAGCAGTTCTTTGCCAAGGGCCCCGTGGCATCGGATTGGCATAAACAATCGTGGCACAAGATGCTTCTGGAAAACACCAGCGATGTCATTCATGTTATTTCCCTGAAGGGAACATTTCAATATGTGTCGCCTTCCTGCAAACGAGTATTGGAATACGACCCTTCCGAGCTGGCAGGCTCCTCCCTGTCGTCTGTCTGTCACCCGTCCGACATTGTCCCCGTCACTCGGGAATTGAAGGATGCGAGCGGAGATGCTCCTGTCAATATTGTTTTCAGGATACGGAGGAAACACAGCGGATACATGTGGTTCGAGAGCCATGGCTCCCTTTTCTCAGAGCACGGGAAAGGGCGAAAGTGCATCATTCTCCTGGGACGCAGCCGTCCGATGTTTTCCCTCCGCCGCCAGGTACTCGAGAACCATGGCGGTGCAATTGCTGACAATGAGTTATGGACCAAACTATCGACGTCTGGAATGTTCCTCTTTGTGTCCTCCAACGTCAGATCCCTTCTCGACTTGCAGCCGGAAGCTCTGGTCGGAACGAGCATCCACGATCTCATGCGCAAGGAGTCCCGCATGGAGTTTGGTCGCACTATAGAAAAAGCTCGAAAAGGGAAGATTGTGTCCTGCAAACACGAGGTCCATAACCGAAGGGGCCAAGTTCTTCTCGCTCAGACTTTCCTTTACCCTGGGGATGATAGTGAAAGCAAACCCTCTTTTCTCTTGGCGCAGATAAAGCTACTTAAGGCGTCGTCGCGTTCAAGTGTCGGATCGCAAAGAAGCATGCAGGGAGCACAATATGGGATAAATCAGGGGGCGGAACCCCTCAAAAGCCTATCAATCAACGATACACAGCCGGGGGGGTCCGACTCCTGGAGCCGGTCCCCTCCAGGGCAGGAATCGGATAAATCCATGTTCGCGGAATTGGGCACTACAAAGTGCTCGAGCTGGCAGTTCGAACTGCGGCAGATGGAGAAAGTGAATCGTATCCTGACGGAGGAGCTCAATATGTTGTTGTCCAACAAAAAGAAGCGCAAGAGGAGGAAGGGCAGTGGGAACATCATCAGGGAATGTGCCAATTGCCACACGCGGAACACACCTGAGTGGCGGAGGGGTCCAAGTGGACAACGGGACCTGTGCAACAGTTGCGGTCTGAGGTGGGCGAAACAGGTGGGTGGCCTAGGAAATGTGGTGCCGGCATCAATTCGCAGTTCGACTAACGACGTATGACCGGTGCAGGTCGGTCGAGTTTCTCCTCGCAACTCTTCTCGTGGAGGGAGCGGAGGAAACGGCGACTCGCACGGCAAGCTATCCGTCTCTAGTGCACAGTCATCGCCGAAGATACCGGAGCTAGCTAGCGATGTGTCGGGAGACGCCGAGAAGGACACGGGGGAAATTGGAGGTGGTAACTCTCTTGGCAATTCAGTCGATCTCAGTCCGGGTTCAGCTGCCACCGCCTCCCCAGCGCAGCCTACACAGTCAGTCCCTCCACCCAGTCAACCTCGGCTGGAGGGTGGAAGCGGGATCGAGATGACGTCCATCCGCGAAGAGTAGAATCATGGGCCGGATGAAGTGGGCACCTGACTCCGTGCTTTCCCCAATTCGCTACCCTTCGATTCCAGGTTTTACTCACTATTCTCCTCGCGGCGTGCTGTTCTCTTGTCTTACCGGATCACATTTTATTTTCTACATCTACGACTTTTAACTGGGTAGGCGGCGTTCACTGGAGCTGGAATTCCTCGGCGGCCATGATGACGATGCCTAGTTTCTCTAACGTATACCCGACTCCTTCATTTTCCTTGGCTTGGGCGGCTGGTCATCTGCGGATTGGATTGGATATAGCTATGAGCGTGTGGAGTTTTCAGATGTTTTATACAAGGCACACGACGGAGTATATACAAGGATAAGGAAGGGTCTGGCTGGTATTGTAATGTTACGACAGGCAGGCCTGGATGTTTGGCAGCAAGTGATTCGGAGGGCATAAACACAGACGAGCTTACTCTCCATACATACGGAAAAGAACAAACACTACATAGGTGGGCGACGATCCTGTCGCTGTGATGTAACGAGACTGCAAGAGCATAGTCCGTCTGTCGGAGTCGTGGTTCTCGGACATCCGAGGATGGAGCATGTAAGGTACGTTGTTTGGAGGAAGTTGTGAGAAGAGTGACCAACCACGTGGAAAGTGGGCTGTGGGCAGAAATTACCGTCATTAATTGGTGGCCCAGCTGAGTCAGAGGATGGAGCAGCTGTCGTCAGGCTTCCCCGACTTCACCTCGCCACTTGATTCTCCAGGCGGGCTCCAAACAGTGACATTTCCAGCCGCGGATATATATATATATATATATTTTTTTTTTTACAATACTTTGAGTTGTGTTATTGAGCGTGCGTATACCTTAAACTAGAATTCCCTACGATCCGTCTGTGCGAGACCTCTCAGAGTCCTGCGTTACGGCGACTGCTGCGGCTTCATCTGGCGCTAACCCGTACTTATCAAGTTCTGGGTCATCAAGGAAGGGAGTACCTATTGCTCCTTCCTCACATCCGCGCCCCCTTTCAACGTGCCTCCTTCGGTTTTGTTGGCGCCTTCCTGCCCACGGGCTCTTGTCTATCTCGCAGCTACCATGTTGGGAGCTCCGCTCTTCCGTCTGAATCTCTCGCGCACACAGAAAACACACTAGTTCCTCTCCATTTGAGCTTCGCAGTTATTCTTCTTGATACCTAGCGTGCGACTTTCATTCTTTCATCCCGCGGCGGACCGCAGATTGAAGCGACTGCTCTGTGACTCCTTCTTTCCATAATAAGCAGGACGAGGAGACGGCGCGATGAGCGCTGCCGCGGACGGGGAGGTGGGGCCTCCATCTTCCGACGATGCAAGGAATAGGGAGAGTATTCCTTCCAAAACTCAGCTGGGAGATTTCTCTCGGATCTACGACTTCCTATCGACAACATCCCCAACTGTTTGCTACAGTCGGAACAGTCTCTCCTCCGGTGACGGCTTGACTCGACTGTCACTAAGTGGTGGGAAGGACACGCCTGCCCCAGTCCTCAACGTGGCTGAACACCACCACAAGACCCGGTCAACGGCAAGCAAAGTGGGAATGGCCACCTCCGAACTTAGTGCTGACACCGCTCTCACGGCTGCCATTACAAAGTCAACAAAGTCAACTCCCACAAGGAAAGGCTGCCGTCTCGCCGCGCCGCGTTTCTACCCCGAGTCTTATGCCAAGGGGGCCTTCGTCTCATCGAATATTTCTCTCCAACAATTGAAGATCCCAAAGGCTCAGGTATTGAGTGATAAGCTTCTGCGGGAGATAACTTTGGATGAGACACTCCAATTGAAGCATTTTGATGAGAAGAGGATAACTCATGTATTCATCGACATGTCCAACATCTATATCGGATTTAACGACACTTACAAGACCGGAATGGGGTTCGCGGACCATGCTAGGATCCCTCGAGCTCCGTTGGACTTCGAGGTCCTTTCGAATATACTCGAACGGGGGCGAACTATTGGCGCGAGGGAAGTCGTGGGGTCCGCTGCCGACCCAGAGAACGTTTCTGATTTGCCGCAATATTTTCATGACGCGAGGAATCTGTCTTACGAAACGAGCATCCTCCGAAGGGTTCTCAAGCCCACCAGGAATAGCCAAGGCACATCTTCACCACTGCCAAGCTCGCCCGGTGGCATGTCCTCCTCTTCAGAGAGCGGGGAGTATTATGGATTATCTAACCGTGAGATGTCCTACCGCGAGCAGGGTGTCGATGAGATCCTTCAGCTGAAGATGGGGAATACTGCCATGGCATACCTGGGGAAACCCGGGATTATGGTTCTCGCCACGGGCGACGCTGAGAAGGCGGAGTACTCTGATGGATTTCAGAAACAGGTCGAGCGGATCCTCAAGATGGGATGGATAGTTGAGGTTGTTTCCTGGAAGCGAGGCCTCAGTTATGCTTGGAGACGGTCGAAATGGGCCCAGAAATGGGGAGACCGATTCAGGATTATCCTCCTTGACCCGTTTGTTAACGACCTCCTGGCTACATGATACTCCGGAAGCGATAGCGGAGCCTTGAGATACAGGTTGGGCGTGCATCCGCGCTAGCCAGACGAGGATATGACTGCTGTATACGTATGGCAATCTATTTGGATCTATCTGCATATCGGCACACACAGGGATCGTGGGATTGTGAGAATGGAAGCGATGGCGCTGATACATTCCCACAGTACTAGATGACCATGTGACATTGGGATTTACTTAGCCGAAGTCGGGACGTGAGAAATGGCCTTTCGGGCCAGCTTGTGGCGAATGGCGGGCAGGATGCTGGGATCGATTGACCTTTCAAAGACGGTGGAAGAGTGGAGTCGATATGTTACCATTTGGGCACAAATTCATCGATTTGTGCATACATATGGAGATAGCTTTACTTCGTTTATGTATATTTGATTCCAGAGCGTCCAGGCGGCGTTGGTTGTTGACATACAGAATGACGGCGAAGATCGACTTTGGACGGGATCTTGGGTTGACTTCAAATATACTGATCCGTGCTGTGGAACCTTGCCGAGAACAGGGGTCGTGCTATTGTACCCCCCCAAATCCGGTAACCACCTTCGCCTTGTCAAAGTGTCCACTTTCACCCGGCGTTTCAACATCCCACCTCAAATTCTTTCCTTCCTCTTGCAGACATAAAGACCAAGAGGCACTGGGAGCAATGCCACTTTCTTGTTCAGAAGCGGGCAAGAATTGACTCACCTTCACCGCTTGGCCTGTTCCTAACCATTCGGACGCCAGTTAAGCTCCTAAGACAAACCCGACGACACCCGCCGATTCCACTCCTCGAACTCACCTCGGGCACCCGGAGCGCTCTGCGATGGTACGGCGTCCCGGGCTGCCGTGGGGCCTCGCCGCTGCCCTGTTGGCAGCTGCCCCTGCTTATGCGACGCCCTCGGTCTCTGCTTCCATGAGCGCGGCATTCCCCTCGCCGCCTTATCTCGTTGAGCTTTTGTACGCCGTCTCGAGTGCCTCCGCCCATTGCCCATGGCTTTGATACCTGATGAGCTGTTGCTGACGAAACGTAGAGAAACGGCTGCGAGCGAGAACTCGACGTCGTATTTTCCCCTCCTCGACCGCATAGCCGACGGATACTTTGTAGATGCTACAACCGATAAGGAGCTGTATTCCAGGTTCGTCGACATCCTCGTCGAAGATGGCCACGTTTCCGGTCTTGAGGCGCTTTCCACCTTTAAGCTTGCCCTCTCCATGAGGTCCGCGGCGCCGAGGATCGAGGCGCATTACCAATATTACTCGACTGGGGTCGAGCCGATGCTACAAGCCACGTCCCAGGATGGCTGCCATGAGTGGGTGCTGCTGGCCTCTGCGCGGTACTGCGATGCGGCATTGGAGCAGGCCCGCGAAGCGGATCTAGGCGCTGTGAGCTCTAAGGCGTTGCCCTTCGACCGGGTGCTTGGCACTGGCCCAGCCGCGGTGCTTTACGCGGATCTTACGTCGCCATCATTTGGGCCTTTTCATGCTTCGCTGGTCGAGAAGGCGAGGCGAGGGGAAATAGCATACCGTGTGCGATACCGCCCCGCACAGACGGCGGAGGGTAGGGACCGCCTCCTTCCTGTCAACGGCTACGGCGTGGAGCTTGCGTTGAAGAAGACGGACTATATCGTGATAGACGACCGAGAGGCGGGCGAGAGCGAGGGCGTCGGGCAGGATCCGGCCAGCCAGGTCGTCCTTGGAGAGGAGGAGGAAGTGGAGGACCTGAAGCCTTTGTCCAAGGCGGAGCTAGCCCCGCTTGGGTTGAATGCTGCCTCGCTCATCATGAAGAGTGAAGACCCGTTCGGCACGCTAATCAAGCTCACCCAGGACTTCCCGAAGTACTCGGCGTGGATAGCGGCCCACAACGCCTCCGCCGAGTTTATCGAGGAGCAGCAGGCGAACCTCGGTAACATGGTCCCCTCTGGCGTGAACGTGCTCTGGATGAACGGAGTCCAGCTTATAGAGCGTCAGATAGAGCCATTCTCATTGGTAGACATGCTACGACGGGAGAGGAGGCTCATCTCCGAGGTCAAGGATGTCGGCGTTAGTGGGAGCGAAGCCATCTCTCTCCTGAGCCATTCGAACGTCACTTCCGCTAAGCTTAACGGAAACACCCAGCGGTTTGACTGGAGGGATGAAATCGAAGACGGGAAGGTCATCATGTGGCTCAATGATCTCGAGAACGACCTAGATTATAGCGACTACCCGAAGAGTGTCAAGGCTGTAAGTTGACGGTGAAAGATTTTGGGGCGCGCGTCGTAGCCATAATGACGCCAGGAGGAAGGAAACTGACCTTATGTGTTCTCAGCTCCTCCAGCGAACTTTCCCGGGCCAAGTCCCCCCTAGCCGACGCAATAACTTCAATGTTGTGGTCCCGGTCGACCTCACGAAGACCGTGGATCTGAAGACTGTCGTCCAACTGGTGGCTTTCGTCCAGCGCCGGCTACCGGTACGTTTTGGAATAGTCCCCCTCGTCGCGGGGGAGAAATCCATCGACCTTCTGAAAGTACTCTACCACTTGCAAGACACCTACGGTCCTTCTGCGCTGTCCACTTACATAGACCTTGCCTCGTACGAGGAATTTGTGGGTGCGGACAAGGCCACATTTGAAGAGGCTGTAGCCGTTGGGTCGCGGCACAAGGACGTCGAGGCAGCCCCCTTCGAGAACGTTCTCGCGTCGGAAGCCTTGGGTGAGCGTATAGTGCTCGCCAAGCGATGGGCTGACAGGCTGGGTGCAAGATTTGAGGATCCATCCGTCTTTGTGGACGGCCTAGTAATACCGCGAGCAGATAACTGGCTTCAGGCAATGGGCATGACGATCAACTCGGACCTGCAGCGGATTCAGCAGGGCATCCGCAAGGGTGAGATAGACGACGACACCTGGATTCCGGAGATGTTCCTCGAGGAGGCCGTGCCCCGCCGGAATCTTTACATCTACTCCGTGGACGACGGCGCGCTCAACATTCTCGATGTTGGAAAGCTCGTCCGTGACCATGCCGGCGTACTCGCAAGGGCCCCAGTGCTCGACGCATTTGCGGACTCAACGAAGGAGACTTGGGCTGCCCTCACGGTTATCACCGACTTGGACACCGAGGAGGGCCTAGGCCTGCTATTCTCCGCTATCCGCTTCCGAAAGAACAACCCGGGTGTCCGCATGGAGATCTTACACAATCCCGAGGCGGGGAGTGGCGCTGCTGCTCTCAACGATGCCTTGGCAGCGAGTTCCAAGAAACTCCTAGAGGTTGATGAACTCGATGACCTCCGGGGCCTTGTTGCTGTCTCGGAACCTGCCGAGGATAAGGAGTACGATGCTATGCTTGGTGCTTTTTTAGCTTCTGCCAAACTGAGCCCTGGCTCGAAGGGGCTGATTCTGAACGGGCGCGTCATAGGCCCCATCGCCACAGGCGACATATTCGGCGAAGACGAATTCCAGCAGCTACTTGCATTTGAGCAGGCCAATCGGATCCTCCCTGTCTACTCTGCAGTGGACGATCTTGGCCTGGGTCACGTAGTCTCTGGGCCCCTCGTTGCGGCAAAGCTCACCTCAATTACTGCTTTGTCCACCATCTCCGACCTTCCGGAAGGCATATTTGAGGCGGCACCCACCCTCCGAACGTCCATTTTCAAACAGTGGCAGTCCAAGCACAGCTCGATCGAGGTCGGGGACCCCGAGACGGCTAGCGTGCATCTGGTGGCTCTTTTGGACCCGGCCAGCGAGCAAGGGCAGCGGTGGGCGCCGATACTGAATGTCGTCTCGCAGCTGGAGGGCGTGTACATCAAGCTGTTCTTGAACCCTTCGGAGAGCATCCAAGAGCTTCCTATCAAGAGGTTCTACCGCTACGTTCTGGCGTCAGAGCCCACCTTTGACGAGGCAGGCAGGGCGCAGGCTCTGAGCGCCACCTTCAAGGGTTTACCATCGGAGGCACTCCTGACTCTCGGGATGGACGTTCCTCCCGCGTGGCTAGTGACGGCCAAGGACTCGGCGCAGGACCCTGACAACATAAAGCTTAGTCTGGTAAAGGGGAATGTCGAAGCCGAGTACCAGCTTCGCAACATCCTGATTGAGGGACATTCTCGACTTGTTAGCAAGGGTATCTCGCCGAGAGGCGCCCAGCTCGTCCTGGGGACCGATAAGGACCCGCACGTGTCTGATACCCTTATCATGGCCAACCTCGGGTACTTCCAGTTCAAGGCGAACCCGGGCTTCTATAATATCCATCTCCAAGAGGGCAGAAGCTCTGAGATCTTCGAAATCCAGAGCGTTGGCGCCGCGGGCTATGACGCTGAACCTGGGGATGAGGGAACAGAGGTGGCCTTGATGGATTTCAAGGGTACCACCTTATACCCTCGCCTCAAGCGGAAGTCAGGAATGGAGCTCGCTGACGTTCTCTCTGCGGGCGAGGAAGAGGCCAAGGGCGGGCCCGACAGCTTGTTTTCCCGGGGCCTCAAGGCCGCTGCTGGGCTCTGGGGAGGCGCCGATACGGAAGCATCGAGAAAAGATGTGACAGCGTCGGCGGAGGAGCATGCGGAGATCAACATCTTCTCCGTTGCCAGCGGCCATCTCTACGAGCGCATGCTGAACATCATGATCCTCAGCGTCATGAAGCACACGAAGCACACGGTCAAGTTCTGGTTTATCGAGCAGTTCCTGTCGCCCTCCTTTAAGGACTCCATCCCCCACTTGGCGAAAGAGTACGGCTTCCGCTACGAGATGGTGACCTTCAAGTGGCCGCATTGGCTCCGGCAGCAGAAGGAGAAGCAGCGCGAGATCTGGGGCTACAAGATCCTGTTCCTCGACGTACTGTTCCCCCTGTCTCTCGACAAGGTCATTTTCGTCGACGCTGACCAGGTCGTCCGCGCCGACATGAAGGAGCTCGTGGACCTGGACCTGGAGGGTGCCCCCTACGGCTTCACGCCTATGGGCGACTCCCGCGAGGAGATGGAGGGGTTTCGCTTCTGGAAGCAGGGGTACTGGGAGAGCTACCTCCGCGGGCGGCCCTACCACATCTCGGCGCTGTACGTCGTGGACCTGCGGCGCTTCCGCGCCCTGGCGGCGGGCGACCGTCTACGGCAGCAATACCACGCCCTTAGCGCGGATCCCAACTCGCTGTCCAACCTCGACCAAGACCTTCCAAACCACATGCAGTTCCAGATCCCGATCCACAGCCTGCCCGATGAGTGGCTGTGGTGTGAGACGTGGTGTAGCGACGAGAGCCTCGCCCGCGCCAAGACGATCGACCTCTGCAACAATCCTATGACCAAGGAGCCCAAGCTCGACCGTGCGCGGAGGCAGGTGCCGGAGTGGACCGTGTACGATGACGAAATCGCGGCGTTCGAAAGGCGGAGGAAGGGTGGCGGAGGGGAGACGCCTTCAGTGCAGGAGCAGGAGCAGCTAAGGGAGAGAGAGGAAGCGGAGGGGAAGGCTGAGGACGAGGAGGAATTGAGAGAGGTGGAGAAGAACACGAAGAGCCGGACATGGGAAGAGGAGACGACGGGGCGGGTTAAGGATGAGTTGTAGATGGTATGGGTTTGTTACGCGATAGAAAGTTTTAGACCACACATTCTCTCTATACAACGCTCTTTGTTCCTAGAGTTCAAACAGTGGGCCACAAATACCATCCGCACCCTGGGTACATAATAATGTCGGGAAAACCTACCATGTTCTATGTATTTATATATCGTGAGAAAAAGCGATCCCTCCCTCCCTGTAAGTCCACCAACTAACCTCCACCAAAACCACCGCCTTTGCATCAACGAGAGAGCCCGGGACCATGCTATGAGACGAAATGCCAAAACCACAATGATTTTTCATGATATCTGCGGCCGGAGAAAATGAGACAACCAAGGCGGGAATATGTTGGAAAAGTTATCTCCGCGTGGGAAACTCTGGGGACAGGTAAGCAAACAAAAACAATCCCCGCTTGTAACTAAGGAGGGGCCCGTCTGAACTAGATCGAAAAAGGTGGTGTCGTTCTTCCTCAGGGTATCCTCGTTGCAAGCAGTTCCTGATGATATGGACTAACGAAAAGAAAAGGGGCGCGGAAAAAATATCGATGAAAACTCCCACCCCCGGTATTAAGAGTTCCGCCTGTCACCCTCGTTTACACAATTCCTCTCCACCCTTTTTACCTTTTTCTTTCCCCATCGATGGCGAATTTCTAGAGGTAGCGCTGGTATCCTTTACTAGATCACTACCGCCTGGGACGAGACCCCCGACCACCGGTGAGGCCACTACATCACAGTCTAGAGTACACCCTATTAGCTTTCAACGAGCACGCTTGGGAAGGGGGAGGGGGGAGCAGATGGGGAGTGTGGGAAAAACTTACACAGTCACCATCGGTCTTGCCCTGGGGGATCCCCATCTCTTCGAACGTCGCCGGCCCCTGGCCGGTCGGCCGCGCAGGGGCAGACGTGGTGGACGTGGTGGGGGAGGGCGGTGGCCTCTTACCAGGCTTCTGCGGGCCTGGGGGTGCTGTCTCGATACGCCCGGGAGCAGGCCGCGCTCCACCCTGAGCACCGGGAGGCAGCGAGTCCATACGATCGGGCCGCCCCCCGCTCGGCGTCCGTCCATAGGCTTCTGAAGGCGGCCGGCTCGCCTGCCCAGGGGCGAGCCCGGGACGTGACGACGTCCTGGGTCCCCATCCGGCCTGGGCCGCCTGGTCCCGGGGTCCTTGCGGTCCAGGGTACTGCTGGGCTCCAGACATCTGAGGTCCTCCCGACATGGAGCTGACGGGCCTCTGGACGTGCGGGTTGGCCTTTTGGAGCCTACCTTGTGCGGGATTCGGCGGTCCACTGCCAGGGCGGACGTCGTAGGGCTGCGTTGTGGCGGGGCGCTGCACACCCTGTGCGTACGGGTCCCGCCCATAATTGGTCATGCCGGGCCCGAGATTGGCCGGGCCTGAGGGCAACCTCCCACCTCCGGCGCCGGGGCTGAGAGGCCGGATGCCAAAGGCGCTTCCCACGCGGTCAGCCCTGGGCCCTTGTGGCCCTCGGTTGTTGAAGCCAGGCCTCGCCACATCGTCATCCGGGTACGGGGCCGCTGACTGAGACCGATTGGCGCCTGGGTGCGGTCGGGGGCCGTCGTCAGGGTAAGGAGCGGCTCCTCTGCCCGAAGCTCCGTCTACGTTAAGGCCAAAAGCAGGACCCCGGTTGTCGTTAACAGAAAGGCGCGACATATCTGGCACGCCTTGGCCGGCGCCAGCTGGGCCCTGGTATGGAGAACCTCCGCGGGGGGATGCACGAGGCGACGGCTTCAGCTGCTCCGGCTCAGACTCAGACACGGAGGGCATGGCAGACGCTTGCTTAGCGAAGCGCTCAGGCCGCTTGCCCCGCATGGAACCATGCTGGGACTTGATCCTCGTAAGAGTCGTCGTCTCATGGTCCTTCTTTGTCAGGGTCTTTTCATGGTCGAGGGATTCTAGTCGCTCAACGGCGTCTTTGTTCCCGTGTTCCGCAGCCAGCTCATACCACTTCTTGGCCTCCCGGATATCCTTAGGCACGTCGATGCCGATCTCATGGTAGTAGCCCATGGCGAACTCTCCCGTCGCGAGCTTGGCATCGGCAGCCTGTTTGGCATATTTGAACGCCAGCTGCTCATTCTTTTGGAAGAAGCCCTCGTATCCAAATAAGAACCAGCGGCTGACGCCGAGCGAAGCCTCAGGTTGGCCCTGCCTGGCTGCCAGGCCATAGTAATGGAGCGAGAAGGACGGGTTGAAGTCGCAGCCTAATTGGCAGAGCTCGTACGCCTGGCCCAGCTTCAGTTGTGCCTTGGCAAACCCCAGGAGAGCTGCCTTCTCGATGTAGCGCTTTGCAACAGGGAGCTGGAAGGGCAGCAGACCCTCGGGGATGTTAATATCAGGGAGCTCCCTCGCAATCAATAGACCGTACACGTACGCGCCCTGTGGTGCGTCGACATCGGCAGTATCAGCAGCGGCCTCGATAAGTCTCAGGCCGTAATGGTAGTCCTTCATCTGGCCGTGTTGGCCCATCAGACTCATCATGCCGAGCCTGTAAGACGCTGCAGAGTCGCCCATTTCAAGGCCTTTCTGGTAGTGCTGGATAGCGTTGCGCATGTCATTAGAGGCCTCAAAGAGCATTCCCATTCGATACTCGGCCCTCCCCATGCCCAGCTCGGCTGCACGGCGATATCCGTTGTAGGCTTCCCTCTTATCCTCCCGGTGACCGAACTTGCCGAATTCAAGCCACTTGGATCGGAGGAACAGCGCGTCGGGGTGTTCCTGCTCGGCAAGATGGTTGATGATGACAAGCGCGTCGACTCGCATCTGGTGCTCCACCTTCGGGGTAGGTGGTCGCGGTTTGCCGCCGAGCTCCCTCGCCTGCTCCTCCACAAGGATGTCAACCCAGGCCAGGACGCCCTTGGCCCACTCGATCTGTAGCGGAACATCGTTGGAGTGTAGTGTACTCTCACGGGCGCCCCAGAGCGCATCCTCCGTCTCTTCCAGACTCGGAGGAATCCCCTCCCCTTTGACCTTTGGGAAGGGGGAGAAGGTGGGTGCGCTGCTTGTCGGAGGGTTGAGCTTCGATTGTGACTCGTTATTGAAGGACGAGTATGGTGCCGCGGCGGATTCGGAACCTGAAGGCGCTGTCCCGTTGGACGGCGGGGCGGACGAGTCTCCTGCGATCTCGGCCGCCTTAGCTCCGGATTCCATTCGCTGTAAATCCTTTTGCATGTTCTCGGGGACTTCTGGCATTACCCTTCGCCAAGTCAGCGACATGACTCCGCCTAGAGACGAGGGGCTAGCGGTCCTCTCCTACCTCTGGGGGGCGGGGGCCAGAACTTCGGGCATATAGTAGTCATCAAAGCCTCCGGGGACGAAGGTGGCGGCGAACTGTGGGTTCTCGAGGGAGTCGCCTCTCGCGGGGGGGTGATCTAGGTGCACGACTGGGTTAGCATCAGGGTATTCCAAGACGGCTGGCCATAGCAAGGCGAGGCATGGGGCGTAGAGCAGCTCCAGGCTCTGTGGCTATATATAACAACAGAAAACACGACCCTAATCGACAACTGGGAAGAGCCCACGATCAGAAGAGCATCCCGGCGTCGCATATCTAATCCCGACCGACCCGTAGTGGACCGTGCCCGACAAAGGTCTCGTCGTCGACGTAGGCCTTGTGAGCCCGAGACCAGGGCAGGGTGTATCACTGTGTGTCTACGGATGCACCTTGCCGGAGCAGCACTCGCACGCAACCCTTGGGGAACATATTTCCAGAGGCCCATAATTAGCAGAAAAGAGACGGAGATTTGCACTTACGCTGAGGCTGGCCGTGGGAGACGGTACCCTGTTGAGGGCCACCCTGGGGGTTCCGCCCGTACGAGTCGCCGTGGTTCGACATGGGCGCTTTCGTCTCGGCAGCGGGTGGGTTGGGGAATGGGACAGAAGAGCGTGTCCGCGCGGGCGCGAGAGGGAGGCCGGTGGTAGAGGAAGCCGAGAAGCCTGGGCAGCAACTGGGATTTGATATTGGCGACCGGGAGAAGAGAGGGAGGGAAACGGTAACAGCTGTTTGAGTGTCGCTTATGTCGGAGAGATGGTGGTGGGGGGCTCTGACATGGGGGGTGGCGGATTGATAGGCCGACTGGGGCGGGGTGAAAGGAACGGAGAGAGAGCTCAAAGTGCCGCCAGGCTTTGTTAAGCTGCGTGCATTGCTTTGCGTCCCCTTCCGTGGAGACACTATAAGACGAGGGATGGATTAGGGAGAAAAAAAGACGAGAGCGACGGACAGGGCCGAAACACAGTAGATGGCGAGCCGTCAGGTCAGGATAAGAAAGAAAAAGGAGCTAAGCGTCCGTTTCGGAGAGCGGGCAAGATGACGACGCGACTCCAGATTCTATTTCAACGGGCGTGGCAGAGTCGAGCGAGGAAGAACCAGCGACGGAGCAGGTACGAACCCAAACCCCGAAGAGGGGGGAAAGACTCAGAATCCGCTGGGGGGTGAATTCGATGGGTACTAATTAGCCCCAACACGCCCGGCCACGTTAGCAGCTTATTGCTGCCCTGCTCCCCCTCGCAACAGGGCCCTGACGGGGGACCATGGAACCAACCCCCAGCCGAAGTACAGGATGTATTAGAGTACCTTTCCATGCCGCTTCCACGCTGCAATGCCTCCGCTGGCGTGTCTTGGCAGTATTTGAAAGCGTCCAGGGCCGCTTCCGCGCATATGCTGGGAGATTTTTTGCGGGTCACTCCCGCAGACCACGCCTCACCAGTATGGCGATGGAAGGTGAGAGAGCGTGAAGGAGAAGATCTGGGGCAGGGAGGAAGTGTCCAGCCCTCAACACGGATTTTTCGGTCTTAACGCGATGCTGGCATATCACGTCCCGCGCTTCCCGGTTTTGATAAGCAAGTCCAGTGTCTGATGTTATAGGCGAGCACTCGATATTGGATAGACTGCCAAATTATGCCGTGCTGTCATGACAATCCAAGGAAGTAGCAGGGTCCAGAGCCGCCTTCCCGCTCCGAAGAACACATCTGACAAGCTGAAACGGAGAAAAGGGTTTTTGCCGTTCTTTTCGCTCTGATAAACTGCACAAAAAAACATATCGAAGTCCCACAAAATCTTTCTGGTGGAGCTCGTATTATCGCCAATTTTTCAGAATATTTGGGTATCCTGGAAGAGCTAAGAACCCAGTTTCGCAACGACCGGAGTTCTGTCTGGGCAGGTGGCGGACGAAGTCACTGAGAGGGGCGCAGGACCCACCCGCCCTGAGCATATCTCCAGATATCATTGGGTTCGCCTGCGATGGCTCCAGTCTCCTGATGACCAGTCGGCGCCCTCTCGAAAGGGTCTCTCGGCTTTCCTGGGCACATACGCGTATAAAGTGCTCGTACGGGAAAAACACGCAATGACGCGCCAGAACTAATGTCCTACCCCATTCTTTGTGCAATTATAGGAGAGAAACTCACGGGAATCGTCAGCTCAAGACTTCTCCGGTCCTTGGACGCAGGGGCTCCCGGCATAGCCACGGTGCCACCCCTAAAAATACCTGTGTACACACCCCCTCTTTCGGCTCCGCAGCCGACATCATGATATTAATAGGAAAGAAAAACGTCCTTCTGTGAGGCTGTGTCCCTTCGGGATTGGCCGTCCACACGCACCAGGCGGAACGTGCGCCAGCGTCATTCTCCCTCAGCCGGCGGGCATAGCTCGGAGGGGAGCTGAAGCGCATTGTAAACCCCCACCCCCAACCGCACCCCTCCCCTCCCCTCTCCAAGCGATCCTGACGGACAACATTATAGCCAAGGTGCTGCCTGCCATTTTCTTACATGTGAGACTCGCTGTGACGTCGAATAAGACATGATCAGTATCGAACTGGATTCTCCCCTGCGGCCGTTGCCACCTGGCATCCGTGAAGCGAGGCTGCCGCGCTTTGCCACCTGCCACCAACAGGTATTTGCCGTCCCGGTCTCAGCCTTCCCGACTGCATCATCAGCCTCTTGCCTAAACGCCAAGCTAAAATAAACGACCGCCCTTCCACATTTGCCAGCTGAGAACCAACATCCTAACCTCCCTATTTCCAGTTCCACCACACCCGAACCCGAAACTATCACCCGACCCATAGAAACACAAGCAAAATGGCAGAACAGAGCCTCTCTCAGATCATCAACCAACTCAAATCCTCTCCGCTCCCCTACGCGGAAGCTTCCTCCCTCCTCTCCCGCGCCAAGATCCACCTCCTCAACCTCAACGCGCTAACTGCCACGCCCTCCACCCCGCCTCACCTCCTCCCTCTCGCCCGCTCCCTCTACGAGCAGGGCGCCCTCGCCTCCATCCGCGCTCGCGACGCCCCAGCCTTCTCGCGCTACGTCCAGCAGCTCCAGCCCTTCTACGAGCTCCCACCCTCGGCGCTCGCCCCCGACACCGTAGAGAGAAACAAGGTCACGGGGCTGTACCTGCTCCTGCTCCTCACTCAGGGCCGGTACGCAGAGTTCCACACCGAACTGGAGAGCCTGGCGAGCAGGGAGGGGGGCAGCGACGAGGAGGACAGATACCTGGGGTATCCCATCAAGCTGGAGAGGTGGCTGATGGAGGGGAGCTATGATCGCGTCTGGGGCGCTATGCAGAGGGGCGAGACGCCATGCGAGGAATACAGCGTCTTCTCCGAGGTAAGCCTCCGCCAACACCCTCACGGAACGTCTCAGCTCTGTATTTAGGTCTAGTAGCTGAAACGCACCAGATCCTCACCTCCCAAATCCGCTCCGAGATCGCTTCCTCATCCGAGAAGGCCTATCCCTCCCTCCCCATCTCCTCTACCAAATCCCTCCTCTTCCTCGACTCTGAGGGCGCCGTCGTCGACTTTGCCCGCCAGCGCGGATGGACCATCCGTGACGGTCACATATACTTTCCGGACTCGACCGACGCCGCCGAGAGCGGCGACTCCGCCTCGCAAGAGAAGGAGCTTAGTAGGGGGGTCATCGAGAATACTCTTGGGTATGCGCGTGAGCTCGAGACGATCGTCTAGGCGTGAGGTTGAAGAACCAGGGTGGGAGGTGGATGAAGGGGGCGAGACGAATTGCTACGTATTCTTGCGTTTGGTTCATGGCGGTGTGAATAGACTAGGTACTACCAGCACCGAGGCATAGCAGAGGTCAAAACGATTATCGAAACGTGCCGTTTAGCCCTTATCATCACGACTAGACATGGACGTACAAGTAACATATAGGTGTGATAAACAATCAATGCATTTTGCTCTTCCACTGACTCCTTCCAAAGGCGACTCCCCTCAACTTATCTACGACCACGTACTGCCAGCCTATCGCAGTGGCTATTTTGAGTACCCGTACACCTACAACGCGGCTTTCATTCCCGACCCATTATATATCCACTTCACTCACGCCAGAGCCCCTTTCCCATCTAAGAGAAGAGTTTCAGGCCACTCCCCTTCTTCCCAATCTCGCACACCTCACAGACCCTGCATACTTGTCCCTTGTACCTGGGATGATACTTCGACCCGTCGTATGCACACTCCTCGTGCGCCGAGCCGCTGTAGATGGGCGTGTGGCTGGCAGCGCAGACATCGAACTCGGCGAACTGGTCGAACTCAATCTCGACCGCATCGCTAGGGTTGCGCTCACATTGCCTCTTGGTCTTGTTGGCCTAGGGGTTTACGTGTTAGCTTTCCCTATCATGGGATCGATGGAATGTACATCAAACCGAAAACTTACGTTCTCAACAATCCTGCTGGAGCCGCCGTTGGCCAGGATCCTATTCGCGAAACTCAGGGCGGAACCGAAATTCTTAGCACGGAACGCCTGCTGCATCGCGCTCCCGAGGACGAGTTGCCGGTGGGGCACCTCGATCTTGGGAATCGTGAAGTAAGCCGACAACTCGAGGCTGCGCTTCAGCTTTTCCGGGTCCTTGGACACCTCGTCAGGGGTTCCCAGCTTCCTCCTCGAGAGCTCAATGCCCATGGCAACAGTGTACTCGCTCGCAGATGTAATGAGCTTCTTCGCCTCGTCAACCTCCGTCTCGCTAGAGACAGCATTAACCAGAACAGCGTGGAGGATGCCCTTAAAAATTCGGATGCCGTCATCTAGCTTGTTTGACTTCATCGCGTCATAGCCCGCCTGCAGGTCATGCGAGGCCAGGTATTCCAGGTCGCGAGGAACGATAGGGAGAACCTGCCTAGGATCCTCTTCTTCAACTGTCCTGCGAACGTAGTTGACGAGGGAAGGAAGTCCAGGCACCGCAGGGAGGTAGGTCTTGGACCCCTGATACACTTCGAGGAATCTGGGCTTGAGTGGCGCGAAGTTGACGGCTCCGACTTGGCGGTTGAGGAGCTGCATGGCCGACTCGAAAGAGCCACCGGCAACATGGTCCACGGCGAGCGGGGAGTTGCGAGCCCATTGCTCAGCCTCGCTGCTCCCGGCACCTCCCGCCTCCGCGCTTTCGACATTGACAAAGTCCGCGTCAGCCTCCGGAACAATGTCATCACCCATGTCCCAACCGGCTACGTCCTCATCGTCATCGAGATCCGCTGCGGCACCATTCCTCGTCACACCCTCATCCTCGACGTCGACGTCCATAGCTTCCCTCTCAACACCCTCATCTTCGAGGCTCAGGCCCTCGACCTGGCCGAGCAATGCCTTCTCGAAGAACGACTGTGACGTGACTTTGGTTGGCCAGTTGTTCTTGAATGTGGGGACAACGGGTTTCGGTGGGGTGAGACCCTCGCCAAGGGTTGGAAGAGAAAGCTCCTCCTCAGTAAGACCCGTCGCCTCAAGGATGGACTGGCACTCCTCCTCGAGACCGTGGGCCTTGGCTGTAACATACGCCAGCGGGTCTTTCAACATCGTTAGTAAGGCGCGCTTTTAGTAGTACAGGGAAATGATGACTTACACAGGTCGATCTCCTTGAGCATCTGAACACGGTCCTCCACATCACCGAGATAGAGGGCATTGTGGAACCGAGAAGTATAATCACCACGGTGCTCTGCAATCTTCGCCATGCGCGCTAGCTTGGAATTATCACCGGTAGCGAGGTAAAGGAAAGAGAGCTTCTCGAACTGCTTCAGCTTCTGGTAGCACATCTCGACGACCTGGTGCGCGCCGTGGGCCAACGCCTCCGTGCTCAGCCTCGACCAAAGCTTTGGCTTGTCGAGCTCCTTAGCCATCTCGACCGCGACGTCGAGGTTGCCACACTCTATAGCTAGCTCGAAACGGGTGGTAGGATCCTGCACAAACTGAAGCGCAATCTCGGGGTAACCCTTCTTCTGCAGATACGAGATGATAGACTGGCCGACGAGGCTCGAAGTGCGAATGATGTGAAGCATCTCCTCATAGTCGCGCTTGACGAGGGCAAGCTTGAAACGGTATTCAGTCGGGTCAATGTGCAGCACCCGTGGCTTCGCGGACCGATCCAGGACGTAAACGTTGCGACCCTGCACACGAACAAGGTACACGGTCTGGTCGAGGGTCCGGACGATACCGTTATCACCGTTGAGTAGCGCATATTTGACGTGGTTTAGGGTGGAATAGAGGAGCACACCAGCGTCGTCCCAGGTGGCGCTCTTAATCCGAATAGTCTCGTGCAGAGTGCTCAGCTGCTCGAGGGCCTTGGAGACGATGGTGATGTTGTGCTTGCTGAGGAGAGCCGCGATCCTCCCGTCGTTAGACCATACAACGTACTTGACACCATTAACGGTAAGCTCCGCAACGGTTTTCTTCTGCTGAATATCATAAAGGTGTACAGCCGTAGGCGTGATCAGAAGCAGGTTGCCCGGGCCACCGAAGTAAATCTCATTCGTGCCATGGGGGGTCTTGAACGACCGGGTGACATTATTCGACAGATCCTTTATGTCGACTGTCTGCGAGGCCGTGTTGAGCACCGCGAACCGGTTGCGCGCAACGAAGACAGCCGAGTTACCACTGCCGCGCTTAGAATCGGGGGACTCAACTGCGCCCGCGCCGTCCCGGGGCAGCTTGATCAGCTCATACGAGCCGCCATCAGTGGGGGACGTGACCAGAACGGAGTTGTCAGCGGGGTTATACGACAGCGTGCGCGGCGGCGTCCAAGCGCTACCTAGCTTCTTCAGAGTGAGAAGCGTGGGGCCCTCGAGGTTTTTCTTTAAGTCGTATGTCTTGATCTGCTTGTCCTTGGTGACGTAGAAGACGAGGTTTTGGTGCGAAGCGGAGGCGGGCCGTTCCCGTTCCAGCTTGAAGACCATCACTCCATTATCGTGACCGGCCGCGAACAAGTTGATCTCGGGATGGGCGGCCACGACCCAGAACCGATCGTTCTCCCGCTTGAACGACTGCACGGCGGTTCTCTTGTTAAGATCCCAGACACGGATTGTCTTGTCCTCGCCCACGGAGAGAATGAGGTCCTGATGGGGGTGGAAGAGGCACGATGAGACGTTCTGGAAATGCCCGCGGCAGGTGTCAACCTCCCAGGCCTTAGTCTCGCTCATGCGCCAGAGCTTAACTAGCCTGTCATCGCCACCCGAGACAATGAGCGGCATGGTGGGGTGGAAGGCGACCCAGTTGACACCGCGGTCGTGGCCCTCGAGGACAAATTTAACGACGGCATCTGTGTTACCGAACATGTCGGCCTGGTTCTGGTTCGCACGCGAGACTTGCTCTTCGAACGACATGGAGGTCGGGGCCGAGTGCTTCTTGCGCAGCCCGGAGATATCCCAAACTCGGACGGACTGGTCGAGGGAGGCGGAGACGACGAGGTCTTCTTTCGGGTGGAACTGGGCACACATTGCGTAGTGGTTATGGCCGGTCATCGTGCATACTAGAGGTATTTGTCTTAGCAGTGGGATTTCATGCTAATCTTCGACGACTAAGAGGAGAGGTGCGGTGAGCGAGGATTAACATACTAAGGGACCTGTTCTGCCAGTTCCATATCCGGATGGTCTGGTCGTCGGAAGCCGACAGAATCCAAGGCAGCTCGTGATGGAAGAAAACGGTTCGAACATAGTCGAGGTGGCCATTAAGCGTGAACAGGCATCGTCGAGTCTGATACGACCAGACCTTGATCTTGTAGTCGTCACCGCCCGAAACAAAGAGGGGCTGTGTGTTGTGGAAGTCGACAGCACGGACCGGGCCGTCGTGCTCTTCAAATCGATCAATCAACGTCCCCATCCGGTAGTCCCACAACTGGATGGTGCAGGAGTGGAGCGAGACAAGAACCCATGGCCTAGCAGCAGGTTAGAGGATGATTTCGAGGTCGAAAGGGGGCGTCGCGCCAACGAACCGTTTAGGGTGGAAGGCAATGCCCTTCGCCCTCGACGACTTGGATTCGAACTAGTAGAGCTTGTGAGCATTCGCACAATGGCATCAGCTTTGGGTTAACAGCTGTACCTTCGTGAGCATCCCCGAGTTCGACATCGTGGCGGGTGTGGGGATCCAAGCTTCAGGCAGAGGGATAGGAGTAGCTGGAGAACCAGCCTGAAGTTCGAGCTATCCTGACGGTGTGCGCTTTACCAAGGAGGAGCTGTCATGAATGAGCGCAGATGCGGGGGGTGCGACAATGGCTGGGGGGTGAGGGTTGGGAGGTGGCGGGAAGGCGACCGGAGAGACCAGCTATGCCTTTGATGTCGGAGCCAAGGAGTCGCAATTCGGTCAGCGTGGCATGTCGCCAAAGTGTGGGAGCCATGTGGGCTGGTGCTGCCGGATACGATTGGCTACCGAAGATTAGCCGTAACGGGTGCCAACAGCTGGAACAGTAGCCCAGCAAAGCAGCAGAAGCCCCGTTGAGATGCTTGACACTGGGATTATCTCAACGGACCTGAACTACGCCTTCCTGGAAAGTGGACAATGAAAACAAGGTAACGTTGTCTACGAAAAAAAAAAAAAAAAAAAAAAAAAAAAAAAAAAAAAAAAAAGGATGTGAGTTTTTAATATTTCTAATTTACTGAAGGTCGAAGCATGCTTTATGATATACCATACGCCCATTCCGAATGCCCCATGTGCCCGTCCGTCTAAATCTAACTGGCATCATCCCTTGTTTCTGACAGCCCATCCATCATACGTCCCTCCGCACACCACGTTAGTGTGAAATGTACTGGAAAACTGCCGAGACATCATTATCCCCGCACTCCTGTCTCAACAGCAAGTCCTCAATACCCTTGAGCCCCTCGTTAACAAAGTGATTCCAAGTACTCGTGTCCCCATACAACATCGCCGGAGCCTTGATGAACTGCCTCCCTTCCGGCCTGCACCTCTTACACTTGAACGTGTCGTGCGTGTCCGAGGTCGTCCCAGGCCGATATTGGAAAAGCTCGCGAAGACTATCGAGCGAAAAGTGACGCTCTACATCCTCAGCCGAATCGACGACACAACTGGATAAGCTCTGTTTGTGGCTCTGCCGTTGAAAAATTTTCTCCTCAATCGTGCCTGTCGCGATGAACCGGTACACGAAGCAGTCCTTCTTCTGCCCGTCACGCCACACTCGCGCAAGAGCCTGCTGGTCCGCAGCGGGGTTCCAGTCGGGATCAAACAGCACAAGCCTGTTCGCGCCGATGAGGTTCAGACCACAGCCACCGGCCTTGCTACTGAGAAGGAAGACGAACTCGGGTGCTTCCGGATCGTTGAACTTGTCTACAAGCTTCTGACGCTTGGTGACATTCATCGTCCCATCCAGCCGGAAGCAGCCGTATGCCCTTGAACGGCACAACCGCTCAAAAAGGTCCAGCGTCTGGGTGTAATTGCTAATAAGGACAATCTTGTCATTGGTGTCCTGGCGGATCCGCGCAAGCATGCGGTCGAGGACCTGCATTTTACCAGAATACCACGACTTGACATCTCGGTCACGGCCCCGAGCCTCCTTGGGAACATAGTCCTCCGGGAAGCACTGCTCCGAGCCAGGCAGGTCATCGGAAAGATTCAGCAGGTCCGGGTGGTTGCATAGCTTCTTCAAAATGTTGATGGCCTTCAGTGGCTGACTCCCCTTGCCTCGGAGCAGAGCTTGAATGCTGGGTGTCTTGATGAAGTAGTTGTACAGGTCGAGCTGGAAGGGTGCAAGGTTGCAGAAAACCACATGTTCGTACTTGACAGGTAGATACTTGGTCAGGATGTCGTTCGTCCTGCGGATAATGAACTTGTTCACTGTGCCAAGCAACTCGGTCAGGCACTCAGTCCCTTTCTGAACTTCGGCTTCCGACGCGTCGGCGTCACGACCCCTGAGAATTGGAAGCTCGAATTTCTTGCGAAATTCCAGACGCGAACCGAGAAGGTTAGGGTTCGCAAAGCTGATGAGGGAGAAGTACTCTGAAAGGTCGTTTTGTATCGGCGTCCCAGATAAGATGACACGCCGAGAAACGTTCAAATCATTGAGTGCGCTAAAGGTCCGGCTGTCACCGTTTTTCAGACGATGGCCCTCATCGCATAGCATGAGCCCGATCTTCGTATGCTTAAGCTCTTCGACGTTAAGCCGCAGCGTTTCGTAAGACACGATTATGACGGGCCGGGTGACAGCGCGCCCAGAGGAGATAGCCCACTGCCGGAGCTGCCGCGTAAGCTCCTCCTTCGACGCCTTTCCGTCAATAGCGAAAGGCGTGATGGCGTTTTCGCCGAGCCACTTGACAAGCTCCTTGGCCCAATTTTGGACCAGACTGGAAGGGCAGGCAACGATGGCTTTCTGGATAGTTGGCTTGCCGGCATCGGGAGACTGCTTAAGCAAGGTCCACAGAAGTGTGATGCACTGAAGGGTCTTTCCCAGACCCATCTCGTCGGCCATGATGCAGCCGTTGGCTTTCTCGTCGATCATTCCAGTGACACACCTGTACATAAACTTCACACCCTCTACCTGATGGGGCCGCAACACCTTGGCGAGTTTCGGGTCGATCACAACAGGGACCCGCGGGCGCTCTCCCTCCACCTTTTTCTTGATGCCAAGGATTTCAGCCAGGCTCTTATGAACCAGCGGTTCATTAAGAGTCGGCGCAGGTTCCTTCTTCTCCTCTTCACCCCGGTCTTCTTTCCCCTCTGGCTTGTCATCCACAGTGGGATCATGGAGGACAATAGCAAACTCGCCAGTAGGATCGTGCAGGGGCCTAGGGGAAAACACAGCGCCCTGCCGAAGGCCCAGCGTTGGCGGCGGCCTTCTGGGGTCGTAGCCGCTCTTCTCCTTGTTGACGAGCGGCACGGAGAAGCGCTTGCGGAAGACGGACTGCTTGTCCTTGACCTGGAACACTGGGAACTTATTGGGGTCTCGGTTGGCTAGGGCAAGACGATCGACACTGTTCCACGGCTTATCGACGGAGGCGGAGCTGTCCTTGCCGGCATAGTCGACCTTACGTTTCTTCCGCGCGGGACGGTCGGAGGCGGGAGTTCGGGTGGCAGCACCGGGGCATTTGAAGGGTCTATTCAGACGCTCAAGGGACTGGGAGCTCGGCCATCGCCCTGACGGTCTGTTCTCCTTATCGGAGGAGGGCGTGACTGGTTGGGTCCTGGAAGCATCACGGAAGGTGTTACTAATGGCCAACTAGCGAGCAGAGGCGGATAAGACTTACATCGCTTCAGCACAAAAGGGCCAGGACAAAGACCAAATATCAAGCCTGAGGCGTCCCTCAAAGACCAGAAACAGAATGGCAGATAGATATGTGTCCACGTATTTGTCGGAGCCAATTGCTGCAGCTATTTGAGTAGAGCCGGATACAAAAGCGGGTGGCGAGCAAGGTGTCGTCCGTGATCAGCACGCCAGGCAGCCCCCACCACGGACGCGTCTGACTGGTGTCAATAAGGGAGGAACATTCAGCGTCGCGCTATCACGTGAATAGATTACTTACATAACCGCCCACCAACCCCCAAACACTGGAGTCCACAGCATCCCGGCCATAGGCGACGCCGAGCGCCAGGGACAAACTTTTTTGTTTGGGCAATACTGAGAGCAGCATGTGCAACAAGCCGCTCATAGGACGATGCGTCCATGTGGCGTCAAAATTCCGATCCCCGGTTCTCCGTAGTCGTCCGAACGTCCGGTTTTGGCCATGGTATCATAGTATCGTAAAAAAAAGACCTGCACATGAAACCAGTGGTTCATATTTATTTTAGGAGGCCGCCGGCCTTCCCAAGTATTTCCATCGTTCATTCTCGTGTCCCATTTTACAGACAAGATTTCGCTCATTCTCAGATTCACGATTTATATGCGCTCTTTCTTGCATTAAAGACCGCTGTTCGTCCGTACTTTCCCTTACTCGGCATAAGACCAATAGATTCGAACGCCATCCCGAGTGGCCTTCGCGCAGGCCGCACTCCCGAAACCAAAATCGCTGAAAAAGGCGACATAATCTCCACAATGTCCCTGCCGAGCACCACCGCCGTCCACAAGCAACCGCAGACCCCGCAGCAGCTGCCCCTCCTCCTCGCCGACTACCGGGCGCCCATCGTCGCCGGCACGGTCGCGGGCCACGTCGCCCACTGGCGCTACTTGACCCGCTTCCGCCGCCTCAACCCCTCCTCCCCTTCAAACCGAAACGTCTTCCGCCTCTACGGTGCCGCCTGGGGCTGCGTCTATCTCGGAGTGATCTCGGCGCTGACCATTGCCGAGCGCAAGGCGGCTGGCCAGACATAAACCCTCGGCAGCGCCGCACGGAACATTGAACCCCGTCCCACCCTTCCACGCCACGCTTTTCGTCCCATCGCACCTGCGACGAAGAGCATTCGGTCCTACGAGTCGGCACATGATCACACTCGCGGCCGAAATTAGTTAAACATGTCGGCCGACTTTTGGTCTGGCTACGTCAGCGGGGCGGTAGGCATCCTAATCGGCAACCCCCTCGACGTTCTCAAGGTCCGCCTCCAAGCCACCAACCCAGCAACCCTCGCGGCTTCTTCCTATGCCTGCCAGTTCCAGACTACCGCCTCACTTGTCACCGGCACGGCGGCGCCCATTCTAGGCTACGGTGCACTCAACGCCCTCCTCTTTGTCTCGTACAACCGCACCGAGGCGGCGCTCAATGCAGCCTTCAGCTCCAAGGGAAACCTCTGGTCAACGTGGACCGCGGGCGCCGCGGGCGGGCTAGCCACGTGGGCTGTCAGCGCGCCGACGGAGCTGATCAAGTGCCGCGCGCAGATGGCGATACCACCGCAGTCGAGCTGGGCCATCGCGAGACAGATAGTGCGGTCGACGGGCGTGAAGGGCTTATACTTTGGCGGCGTGGTGACAGCGCTGCGGGACAGCATCGGGTACGGGTTCTACTTTTGGACGTACGAAGTTTGCAACAGGTGGGTGGACGCGTACTCTCAGGGCGAGCCCACGTTCGCCAGGGAGGCGTCTAAAGTGTTGCTGTGCGGTGGGCTCGCTGGCATTGCGACATGGGGGAGCATATTCCCCCTCGATGTCATAAAAACTCGGGTCCAGACACAGCCCTTTGCAGCATCCGCACCGCTGCTCACCTCAACGCCATCGAGCCAAACACGGCCACTCCAGGCTGAGAAACGCCTCGGGGCTATACAAGTGGCCAAACTCACGTATCAAGAAGGCGGAATAGGCGTTTTCTTCCGAGGCCTTGCTATCTGCAGTGTTAGAGCCTTCATTGTCAACGCCGTGCAGTGGGCAGTGTATGAGTGGATGATGCATGAGCTTGGGCACGGTCGGAAACAACGCAACCAATAGTCGATAGAACATAGGCGACAATAGACGAATAGATGAATGAGTTCTCTCAATCCTACGGGTCCATCGCGCGTTTTTCGAGTACCTGGATGCTTGCTGTCTGCAGCATGTAAGCGGGATTGTTGTTTGCGCGGCCACTGGAAGTCTCCGGCCTGGCGGGGTGGAGTATCCCGGCGCCGGGAAAGTCTCCGGCTTGTCGCCGCTCAGCATCCCGGCAAAGGCCCGGCCACGATCACAAGTCGCCGAGGAGTTAGATATATATATGAGGACCACAACAGATCATGGCTGCGTACAATTGAACAAGCCCGGAACGAACGCTCGAGTACGGTTCGGAATCACTATTCACCTTCGCATCATCCTACGCACGACCTTTCGACTAACAAACCCAAGTCAATATGGAGCATCCAACTACTCACTCGCTCAACGACCGCAACAAGGATTACTGGGAGTAAGTTTTTCTGCGTCCTTCACCCCTTTATTTTGTACCGTGGATACTGACATGTGTGCAGTGAAAAAGCTACGTCTGTCTTCGAGCAAGAATGGGTCAAGGTCCTCTCAAAACAAATTACCCGCGCAATCCAGGACTTCGCTCCCCTCCTCCTCCCCAGAAAGGATCCCTCACAGTCCGGCGGCCTACGCATGTTGGACTACGCGTGCGGTAACGGCCTGGCCACGTGGGTACGTCTAGAATTCCGCACTCACCGTATGCGCCGTCACGTTGGCAAACAAAAAGTTTAAAAATAAAACCCTCTAGGCCCTAAAAGAGCAAGTAGACATCGCTCGCGGAATCGATATCGCGCCTGGTATGGTGGCCCTCTACAACAAGCGCGCCCGCGACGCCTCCGTACCCGAATCCGAGATGCAATGCTACCAAGGTGACCTCTTTGCTCCCACCCCTTCCATCTCCACTCCCGACCTCTACAACTTTGACCTCGCTATCACCACCATGGCCCTCCACCATTTCCCCGACCCGGAGGCGGCCGTCAAGGCTCTCGTGGGGCGCATTAAGCCCGGTGGCACGGTGGCAGTGATCGACTGGGCATCCAGCAAAGGCGACAGCATGCCGTGGGGGGATGGTAAGCATGAGGCGAGCCACACGGTACTTGAGAACGCGAGGGCGAATCTGGCTTGGGAGAACGTGCTGCCGATGCTTGGGCGGGCCGGATGTGATGTTTCGACGGCGTACTACGCCATTATGGGGGATAAGTCGCACATGCCGGAGGAGGTAACCAAGGTTCCCGGGGGCGTGTACGTGAACGGGTTCCTGGCGTTTGCGAAGAAAAAGGCCGAGTGAGGAGCTTCGGCAATGGTATTATGTGGAGAAGAGGAAGTTGGTGGAAGGAAGGTCCAATACAGGTCGAAGCGGCGCCTAACGTTGGCTTACACTTGGGTGATTTATTAACGGGGTGCATATTTCAACCGAAAGTCGCGTTTTCTTGTTTGGCTGTTTTACATGGACTTCACCTTGGGTTCCATTGCGAGGCAGTTATGGTGCAACCCAAACAAGTTGGGATAAAATATGTATGTACCTCTAATATCCAATATCTACCTTTCGACGGCCGAATTTCCAGTGCTAGGGCCGATTTGAAACCGAACGAAACCCCGCGGCCCGCGCGGGTCATTCCCGCCGCTTGAAACGCCAATGGGTTATTCTCACTTCAACTCATCCGCGACCGATCGGATCCGAAAGCCGGTCTTCGGAGGCAACCCTTCCCAAAAGAGCTAAATGTGGGGCCACAACTTGCAGGGATCGCCGCCCACCCACACCACACCAACGCCCTCAAGGCAAGAAAAGGCAAAAAAGGGCCAAGTTTTCTCTGACAAATGGGCCAGTTCAAGTTGGGTCAAAGTTTTTGGGATTCCTAATTAGACCTCGTTTACACGCTGGAAGAAAGACACATAAGGCGGCCTTGGGCAACCGAAAGGCGTATGCCGCCGCCTCATCCAAATGTAAAAACGACGCCCTTTCAGCCGGCCGATAATTGAACCCCCCCCCAAGCCCTTCAAGCAAACCAAATTCGCCATTGTTCACTAATCCGGGCCATGTTGAAACTTTGTACCCGAACGCCTGTAAATTGGATACCCATCGGCAGCCCTTCCCGCCCGCTGGTCCACCTTCTGCCCCCGATCCCCGGATCTGTAGCGTCCCATCCTCCGAGCTTCGATGCCAGCGTTTCTCATTAAGGCATAGCGCCCCTCAGTGGGGATCCTCCCGGTTAAAAACTGCCGCCTCCCCAATCACAACTAGTAGGATTTGCTCTGTTGTTCGGTAAGGAGTCATCTCTTAAACATATTTTTAATGCCTCTTGGCCTTCATTTTCGGGGAAGCCGATTGAAACGTGCTGCTATGCAACCGTCTACAACAAGAGCCTCAACGCCTCCTATATCCTGTGGGCCTGTTAGTGCCCCAATATCCGTATAGTCTAAAGAGGCGAAGAGAAAGGAAAACACAAAAAAAAAGCCTCGGCCCTCTGGCGACAGTTTGCGTCCTTCTATCCCACAATGGAACTACCGGACCAGGAAAGGCCGGTATACCCGCCAAGCGGAGCCCCCGGGAGTACTACCGAGTCCGGAACCCCGACCTCTGGTCCGGAGAAGGCTATCGTCGCCCAAGTCAGCGCCGATTCATCCGGCCACTCTCCCGACGGTTGTAGTGACATAGCTTCCAGCGAGCCCGGAGCGCCAGAATCACAGTCCCGAGCCCATAATGTCATCGATCGAGTTCTTAGCAGGGCCTCGACGCACTCCTTGCACCTGGGACCGCCTCCGAACGGCGGCTTTGTCGCTTGGAGGGCAGGTACGCCTCCCTGTCACGAGGTTCTTCAGTTTCTCAGGCCGTTGACTAAAGCTAACATCGTGCCAGTTCTATGCATGCACTTACTCGTTATGAATTCGTGGTGAGTACTGTATCCATATCAGCAAGGGCACGCGAGCGTAGGCTCTTCCGTGAACCCCATCCGCTAACTCCGGACTACCGCCCAGGGGCCTCATCAACTCCTTCGGTATCTTCCAGCCCTACTATGCCGAGCTCTTCTCTATGCCACCTTCCAGTATCTCTTGGATCGGCTCCACTCAGGTCTGGCTTCTTTTCTTCGTCGGCACTTTTACCGGCCGCCTCACCGACGCCGGTTATTTCCGCGCCGTCCTCTTCACGGGCTCTCTCCTCCAGCTCCTTGGCACCTTCTCCGCCTCCTTCTCCTCAAAATACTACCACACCCTTCTTGCCCAGGGAATTTGTGGCGGCATCGCCAACGGCTTCTTCTTCTGCCCTACCATCGCCACCATATCGACCTACTTCACCACCCGCCGCGCCATCGCCCTGGGCATCGGCGCCTGCGGGAGCGCCACAGGGGGCATCGTATTTCCGCTTATTGCCCGTTTTCTGCTTCCCAAAGCCGGCCTTGCATGGACGCTTCGCACCATTGGCTTTGTCCAGCTCGCCGCTCTTGTCTTCTGCAACATCTTCCTTCGCCCTCGCGTTCCGCCCCGCAAGTCCGGCCCCTTGGTTGAGTGGGCCGCCTTCCGCGAGGCTCCGTACACCTTCTATGCTGCCGGATCTTTTTGCCTCATCCTGGGTATCCTCTTTCCGTTCTATTATCTTGCTGCTTTCGCCACCAGCCAGGTCTCGCCCATCTTTCCCTATCAGCAATCCCTCGACCTCCTTCTACTACTTAATGTTATCGGTGCTCCCGGCCGCCTTATCCCTAATTTCCTTGCCGACCGCTTAGGCGTTCTCAATGTCCTGGTACCCGCCTCCTGCGTCGCGTTCATCCTAATATACTCCTGGGCAGGAGTGTCATCCCAGCCGGGACTCTGGGCCTGGACCGTCTTCTACGGGTTCGCGGGAGGCTCCATACAGGGACTGTTCCCAGCCGGCCTCAGCTCTCTTACCGACGACCCGACTAAACAGGGGACCCGCATTGGCATGGTGTTTACTATTGTCAGCTTTGCCGCGCTGACCGGCCCTCCTATCGGCGGCGCCCTCATCCAGGCCATGGGAGGGCAATACATCGCTGCCCAGGCTTTCGCAGCCTCGTGCTGCGTCTTAGGAATGCTGTTCATCGCAACTTCTCGAATCACAAAGGCGAGAAATATGGCCAGCAAATGGAAGGTGAAAGTGTGAACGCTCATAAGAAACGTGTGCGCGTAATATCTTGTTATAAAGAAGGGTGCGAATCTGATGTAGCCCATAAACGACATCATAAGACATATATAATACATCACAGTAGTTGGAAATATCAGCGACAACCCACAGCTCGGCCCTAAACCGCAGTGCGTAATAATCTCCATTGGCGTCCACCACCCGACATCCCATAACAGATTAGAAAACCATATAATTATATGACCCCGAACTAGACCGCACTGACCAACACATTTTCGCCAGACCCTCTACAGACGAAGCCAGTGCCCCTGCTCAATGCTCCCTGTCATGTTGACCTCTCGCTCACGACAGTCAGCCGCCCGGCAACTATTGTCGGTCCATCCCATGACTAGATTATCTGCCCACCATTTCTGAGTTACATTCCCGGAGGTCGCTTTGACAATGAACGATGTGATGTTCTTGTACGTGTTGAACTCTGTCAAACTGAGATCGCAGCGATCTTGGTCGCATGCCATAGTATGCACGTCTTCGTCCGTGCCAGTCCCTTCCTCGCGATGTGTATCTTCATTGTACCTCATACCCCAAATGCTAAACTCGCAGAGTAGCTCCGGCACGTTGGGTGGACATCCGAGGCTCATGCTGTATAGGTTGAACCGGAAGCACGGGTTGGACTTTTGTGGTCCAACGCTAATCATGGCCAGGTCATGGGAGATATTACTGAACCTGCCATCACTGAGGGAGGCGGGTATGAACTCGGCCAACTGGTTTCCAGACGACGACCGATACGGCGATTGCGAGTCTTGAGACACAACGAAGCCCTCTGAGAACCAGAAGTTGTGGTACGGGTTAAATAACTGTCCCGGCGACTTATCATCGAACTATACCAAGCTCTATTAGAGGGGCACTATACTCGTCTTCTTCCATACTTACATCAATGGTCTCGTTTCCGACTATCGATGCTGAGTCGCAAATTGCCGTAGAAGTACTTCCTGCAGCACCGGACGAGGCCGTGAGCGATGCTGAGGAATGAGTAGAAATGGTCGTAGGCGAAGTATATGAGACAGTTTCGGAAAAATTGGCTGATGAAGCACTGCTGAAAGCAGGAGTTTGTGCAGTCCAGACACTGGAGGCAAGAACCGACGACCCGAAAGAGGATTGCTGAGACGCAGCAGTGGGTTTGGGAAGGGCAGCAGACGTATAATTGGTGAAGGATGGAACGTCAGTGAGCGGGGTGTTCACACCAGAACTCACTGTTGTGGCGACGGAACTGTATCCGGTTCCCATGGAGCTGGTAACATTTGTATGCGATGAAGGCAGCGAAGAGATCCCCGTTGTTCCCAATGACGTAGTTGTATTGGAACTTGACGAAGGTGTGGCCGACGCGATTATTGTTCCGACAGAGGTCGTCATGTTGCCACCCGGAAAGGATGTGATGGAAACGACCGGCGTACCAAATGACGAGCTTATATTGGCACTTGACAGGGTGCTAATGGAGGCACTAACCGACGACGTGATCGAGGCACCCGTTTCTGCAAATGATGTGCTTATATTAGCGCTCGGTGCAGGAGTGACGGAGGCTCTTAGTGAGGACGTAATAGAGACACCGGGTGTCTCAACTGAGCTACTTATAGCGCTCGTAGAGCTCGACGACGGCGTTAAGGAGGTGTCTGAAGCCTCGGCCGGAATACTTATATCGGCTCCTGATGATGACGTGCCCATAGCAGTACCGGATGATGATGACGTCCCCGAAATTCCAGTCCCAGGCAAGGTCGTTATGTTGGCGCTTTGCGATGTCGCGGATACACCTGTTGCAAAGGAGGTGCTCAATGACGACGTGAGTGAGCCTTCTTGGGCAGTTGTTGTGGGTAAAGGGCAGGCACATGTGTATTCTCTTGACGGACTTGCGGTGGGAGACAAGTTTGATGACGTCTGATTTCCGGCTGTATCATCTTGTCAGTCCTAGAAAAGTAAGACATCTAATGAGGTGCGTACCATAACCGGCTGAAGTGGGTGCTGGATCAGCCACTGGAACTTGCTGGGTAGGCTGCGAAGACAGCTTGCACAGACCGTTTGTATCTTCTGGAAAACTAAACCGGGCTACCAAATCTTGAAAATCCCTTTGGTGCGTGAAGGGAGGAATGCCTCTCTTCTGAAGGGACATGACGGGGGGGTTATAAGGGAATGATGGGATATCTCCACCGGCGGGGCTAGACGATTTTACTGCTCCTAGGCTAGAAGTGGTATCCCCCGCCGGCGTGAATGGCGAAGGATTAGACGGGAAGATGAGGGTATCACTTGCCGCCTCGCTTCTTCCAGAAGGGGTTTCTTCTGGAGGGACTTCTAACGGAGGGCGAGATGTTTGGCCTGCAGGGACGATGGGGGTGCCAGGCGAGCTGGCCCTGGAAGGCGCGGGTACTGTCTTAGAGGCAATCCTACTTTCAGACGGAGGGCTCGTGGAGCCTTGAATGTCACTCGAAGCGATGAAGTCGGAAGGGAAGTCTGTCAGCGAAGAGCCTGAGCTGCTAGACATGGACATGGTGAATTCCTCGGTGAGTACAGATGTTATAGAACCAGATAGAGCGAAGCTGGAAGAGACGCCAACTGTTCGTGACGAGTTCCAGTTGTTTGGTATGGATCCCGTAGGGCTGACAGTATCTCCAGAATGGGTGAAACCGGACGGTGTGGCACCGGTCAGGGGAAGGTCGGGGGCGCTATCCATCTGCGATGTTGGGCCCCAGCTGCTAGGCAAGGACCCCGTGGGGCCCCAAGTGACTCCAGAAGCGGCGAAGCTAGAAGGAAGACTAACTGTCCGAGATGAATTCCATGGTACGGAAACAGAAGTCTCCGCTTGCCAACTTACATCACTTCTCCCAGTACCGTTAGCGTAGATGGGCCCTGCTGTGTAGGAGGCTCCTGTTGGAGATGATATGGGGGAGGCTGACGAGTTGAACCCTGGAGATGATGCAGACGCGGCTGTTGGCGACAGGATGGAAGATGGCAAAGCACCAGTCCCGGCAGCCGTCCCGGTTGAAAGGACGCCGGGCCCACTGGTTATATTGCTTGGAGATACGGAAGGAGATGGGGTCTTGGAGACCAATTGTGCGGATGAAAAAGTGCCTGAAGACACTCCAGTTGCCAGGACGGGACCACGGGTTTGGCTTCCAGACCCTGCCGTGAAGGCTGCCTCAGTACCGCCGGAAACCTGGGCACACTTATTCGCGCTAGAAGTGGAGGTCTCCGTAGGAGTCTCTGTGTGGGCATTTCCGGGTCCGTGACAGGCATTGTGGGTTTGCGCGGTAGATTCTTCAGGTGGCGCCGGACCGCAATGCCCAAAAGGGGCCTGAGAGGACGCCTTTTCGTCATTTTCACCGGGGTCATGCACGGGAATACCGAAGCTGTCAATGGTGACAGTAGCGGTGGGAGCTAGACGAGACTCGGTACTGGATTTTACGTCAGGTTGGTCAACCGTTACCGTGACGAAGACAGTTGAGCATGCGGCCCGAGCGGGAGGGCTAGGGCGCTCGACGGTTAGCGACATAACTAACGAGGCGAGAATATAATATTATATGGAGGCAATGAACTTCAAAAATGTCGACTTATTGACTTACATTCCGCGGCACTCGGGCATGGCCTTGCCAGGACGGCCCGAGGCCAGCAAGAACAAAGCGCCGATAGCAGCACGCATGGTCAACACTCGGCGATCTGTTGGTGAGTGGCTTTGATTGAACAGAATTTTGATGTAAGTGATCTTAGAGAATGATGAAGCTAACTTCAATCAGAATCGCAACAAAAATCGGCGGCTGGATGTGGTGGTGAAGGGAGCTTTGGACCGACGCTTCAACTCGTCTCTAGCGCTGAAATGACTGATGGAGGTCTCCGTCAGATACCCGATGCATTGCCCATGATCACCGGAAGGAACTACCTTTGGTCGTCAGCACGATCTCCGTGTCGAGTTGTGACAGGAAGGTGCGATGAGGCTCCATTTCCATGTGATATGGCTGTCGGAGATGCCTTCCGTCTTAAACGGATGCCACATCTCCCGTCCACAGGAAGGCGCGTTCCATCTTCAGAATCTAACGCTCCGGAATTGGTCAAGAAACATGATTATGGGGGAAGACTGGCCCGAGATGCGGTTGGGCTGAGTTCCAAGAGGGACGTATTCTACCCGTCGGCTTCGGGGTAGAGATGTAATTCCCATTGCTACGAAGAGCCAGCCGCTCCAGAAACTAAATAAGTATGTCGTGAATGCCCGAAATATGTCCGTATCTCATTTAATCAGAATATCGTTCTATCGCGCTTTCACTGACGGTGACTCGCGGGGGAAGGGAGGACTCTAGATCCCCTCCGTGCAAAGACCGGCTCCCCCGCATCTCCTTCTCTAGTCTGGCGGCAAACATAGCTGCCCCAGCCGTCGTCGTTAGTAGGAAGAAGAGTGACAGAACTGGAATGAGCTCCAGGATCATCGCCACAGTCCCAAACCAGAGATACTCCCAAGAGCGCTTGCTGATTTCTGCTTTGGCCTCCTTCTTATTGAGCCCACGCAGTTGGAACCACCTGTGGTGAGCTAGCTTCCCCAGCCTCGAGCCAGTGATGAGAATAAAGGCCGGCATACCAACCACTGGGATGAGGTTTAGGGGAAGAAACACCACGAGCTCAACCATCTGCTTGATGCTCCATGGGGTATAGACAGCCGGTGACGTGGGCTTGCCCAACGCCTTAACAGCGTCAGGGGCGTCAAGGTGACATATGCGGTGAGGGAGGATCATGTCTTCAAGAGACAAGTTGATCAATGTAGCCTTTTGCAAGAGACACATCAGCCTTATGTTTAGGGGACAGCAACTGCTCCACGGCTTGCCACTTACATCAAAAACATCGACGCGGCACTCATCTACAAAGAAGCCTTCGAATAAGGCCTAGGGTTCATCAAATGAGTAATGAAGTATTGCCAAGTATGGGACACGTGGAAGGCCGGACGAACCTGAATGATGACGAGACCCTCGCCGAGGACAAGAACGACCGCGTTGGCCCAGGCGCTGCTGCCCTGCCATATGGCAAGGATCGCGAGTTGGGGAAGGAACGCAAAGGTGAAAAGCACGATATAGACGAGCGCTGATATTATCGACAGGGGTAAGATCCGCCCAATCATCAAGGGATGGAACTCTCTCCGGCGAGCGAAATACCATATTCCCCGAATTGGATAGGAAGCTGATATGAGCGCGCGCCGGACAAATGTCGTCGGTCTGTGAATCGGCCGTAGCATTTCCCCAATTCGGGTAGACGCAGCCTGGGCGGACGCAGCGGGGGTTTCGACGGTAGACGACATGGCAGCGGCTTGCTGGATTGTTGTTTCCCAAACCCCCAGACCAAATCACCTGTGCCGAGGTAAGTGCAATCAAAGAGAGCGGCTTCAGTTGGAAGGCAGAGCCGATGTGATCGGAGGCTCTCAGGCTTCCAGGTAAGCAAAATGCTTCCGCCACGATAACGGTGCCCTTGTTTGTGGCAGGCTGCTTGGTGGATGAAGCAAGGTTACCCACCAACCACAGCCGCACAAAAGCAAGACCACACAAGTCCTGCGGGTAATGGCCTTGATTACACGTACCTTGTACTCCTTCCATGTATTAATCCGAGCTTCGGTGGCGACATAGCCGAAAGCCTATTGGCCGATGCTACCCGAGACCTGGATATCACACAATGCAGCTGGTGCAGCAGCCACTCACGCACATGTACACAGTGTGGTTTGGCCTCAGAGGCCCGGAGATACATGCCTTAGCGTACTGGGATAGCTTGATGGTTGACATGACCTTTACCCAAACGATCTCCAGCGCTTCCAGATCCAATGTTAACGTGCCAACGCCAGGGGAGATCGGAAGGGGAGATCCACTCTTGCCCCCCGGAGCTTCGCCCGGCCAGGGTCCGCCCGGGCTCCGATCCCTCGACGGCCGCCGTTTCTTGGCCCGCGACCGGAGGTCCCGGTACGGTGCGGGAGTTCTCCCGTACGGGGCCGGCAAACTCCCATCACCTCGCTAACAAGGGTTCTATCACATTCCTAGCACTGAACCCCAGTCGATCAGCACAAAACGGGATTCCCGTTTGTCGATGGGGCGCATTTGAGGCATGTCGTTGGCTTTCGCTTCGCCAGTTTTCGCTCGAATAGGAAGCCACTGCACCTTCGCCTTTCCTTGCCTCCGCGCTATCCCCGTGGTGGAGGCGATGGCTTGGTAGGAGCGGATTTCACGAGCACCGTGGGACAGGAAAAAGTGAGGACGGCGGACAGGAGGGAGGTCGTAGCGAGCCCAAATGTCCCCGACTGGCCTCGGCGCACACGCCGAAGGGGAGCGTAAAAGAGGAGCTCCTCAAGTGCAAGCTGGAGTGTGCGGCTCTTCGCCGCCGCTCCTTCTCCTCTTTCGTTTCCCTCTCTCGACCAGTACACTCTGCTTCCCCCTCTTCTACCCTCTTTTCTTCATCGCCATATTCTCACTGGCCCTGCGATAGCTTCATCTCAGGAATCCCCACCCAGGATGAATCCCACCCCAAGATTTCCTCCTGGCCTGAGCCAAGGAGAGAGCTCCACGGGTCCATTGAAACGAGAGCCGGCCCCTACTGCGTCAGCGAACAGTCTCGACTCGGCCCACAAGAAGGTCAGGAACCGGGTCAGGTACTCGTGCGAGACGTGCCGTGAAAAGAAGTGCGTGCTTTTGATCTTGGGCTGATCGCCGCCACCCTGCTTTCCCCTTACTTCGCCGGCCTATCCCGGAATTACTGACAATAACTCCGGCATTAAAGGCTGAAGTGCAACCGCTCGCGGCCCTGCGACCAATGCATCAAACGCAACATCACAGCGACTTGTCGCTATGTGGAATATCCCTACCGTCGAGATGCTCTTCGTGGGAGCGCTACTTCTCTGCGATCCGGCCGGTCGCCCCAAATGGATGCTACACAGGAAACGCTGAGGTACCTCCAGCACCAAGTGGCGGTCCTGCAGCACCAGCTCGAGGAGAAGCGTGGGTCCTTTGACACGGGCAAGAGCCCCAGTGGCCAGAAAGACACCTCCAAAGCCACTGGTGTACCCGCAACACCGCAGGATTTGTCAGGGGTCTTTGAACAGAGCCCAGCGGGTGCCTTGGTTGGGGACATGCGCTTTGTGGACGCGGCGAACTGGGAGGCCATTCTCGATGATGTAAGTTAGAAGATGGGGTTTCCTCTGTTTCTCCTGTTAGAGATGTTTGGTCGAGGTCGCTCACTTCCAATTCATTAGGTTACAAATCTCACTAGAGAACTAAAAACCCACGACGACTATGGGGAAGACGATGAGGAGTTCGCGGGCGCTTCCGCGCCTGTTCTCCTCTCGGGGTCTTGGCCCCAGATGACCATGTCGGAAATCATCTTTGACTACATGCCACCAAAGCCAGTTACTGATCAGCTCATCGTTCGCTTCTTTCGTGGAAAGGAGCCTGCATGGCGTATGTATCGTCATCCTCCTCACATTCAGTCTTCTGCCCTTGGCAGTACAGCTCCCCTATTCTATAGCCTTATGCTTCTAAGAGACGGCAGGCATTGACGCGTATCTAGTGATGTTCCACAAACCTTATTTCATGCGGCAGGTTAGTATCCCGGCCGCGTCCTTGCTGCCATATCGATGGCTAACCCTTTTCCTGTGTATCATAGTACGATGAATTTTGGGTAGAGCCGGAAAAGTTCTCCCTGTCGTGGGTGGGACTGCTGTTCATCATGATCGCACATGCTGCCCTCTTTTGTCTCCGTGGGGATGAGGAAGTCCCGGGTAATCTGGGGCCGCCAATGACCGTCTGCGACGTCTTTCGAATTAGATCCGCGCATGCTCTTGCACTGGATGACGTTACCAGACCAGGGAAGTGGAAGGTGGAAGCAATGATGCTCTATTTCGGGATAGAGTACCTCCGTTTGAGCGATGCCCAGCGGGGCACCTCCATCTTGATGACCATGACGGTGCGTCTTGCGATGCACATGGGGCTACACAAGGACCCGTCACACTACAAGGAGTTATCAATCTTTGAGTGTGAGATGCGACGGCGGCTGTGGACACTTGTGACGGAGATTGATCTCTTGGTTTCGTTCCAGTTTGGGTTGCCCTCCAACGTACAGAGACGATATTTCGACACAAAGCTCCCGCGGAATCTCTTCGATGAGGACTTCGATGAGTTGACGACCGAATGGCCTCCAGAAAGGCCACTGACGGAGAGCACTCCGGCTCTTTATACGATCGTAAAGTCCCGCATCGTCGTGGCGTTTGGAGACATACTCGCAACGGTCATGTCTCGCGACACTCCGTCATACGGCGAGGTGCTCAGGCTAGATAAGAAGCTCGAGGAGGCATACGAAGCCATCCCGCCGCTTCTGAAGATGCGCTTATTCCGCCTGTCTATCACGGACCCAGTGGACATCATCATGCAGCGTCTATGGATTGAGCTCATGTACCAGAAAGCCCGCATCGTGCTACACCGTCGGTATTTCACGGTGGCGCGGAGGGACAATAGGTACGAGTACAGCCACTGGGCCTGCATGAACGCTTCCGTGAAGATCCTAGAGCATCAATTTGAGATCCACCACGAGATGCTACCCGGAGGCCGGCTCTCCAAGGAGCGGTGGTTCCTCTCGAGCCTCAGCACGCACGACTTCCTGCTTGCGAACATGATGCTCGCGCTCGAGCTTTCGCATCTACTTCCGAAGGACGGCCAGGACGGAGGTGACCCCGGGATGTTCGACAGGGAAAGGCTGCTAAGCATGATCAGCACGTCAAGGGGGATATGGCAGGAGAGGTCAGAGGAAAGCGTGGAGGCTGCACGGGCGTTCAAGATTCTGTCGAGGATGCTGACCATCGCGACTGGTGTGCAATATGAGATGCTTCCCCGGACATCGATAGTGGAAGCAGTGGCTCCCTCTCAGAGACCGTCTTACCAGCATGCACATGGTAAGTATGGGGTGCTTGAAGGAGTTTGTGATCGTGGCTGGCTAAGATGGGATATGTGTAGGAATGAACCTCCGAGACTTTGCGGAAAAGCACTCGCGCCAGGGCTATGTGGGCGAGGGTCAAATGGTCTGGTCCGCCGACGCCCAAGGGGTGCCGGTCAATGCGCCACCAAGCCAACAGTGGCAGCACAACTCGGCCTCTTTCGTAGCGCCGATTCCCATGCCGGAACCCATGGTCGAGACGGGACCTGGACTGGACTGGGTAAGCTACTTTCACGTTCTTGCTGTCACTGTCGTCCTTTCGGTTTTGTGGTGTGAGAACGGTTCTGGTAATGTAGGGCTAACATCCGAGATAGGCCAGCTGGGACACGCAGATCCTCAATGCGACGGACGACAACGTGGAGATCCCATGGACGAATTTTTTCAACAACGCACCTACCTCGACATTCTAACGTGTTTCTTGTCCTGGTGTATGGGTGCGTGCGTTGCCTCCTTTCTTTTCGCGTGGAGTTGGACGGTCAATCCAAACCCCAGGGTTATCCACCTCGTGTTCCGTGAGAGTAGTGCAGTTACGAGGGTAATGTATTCTCGTAGTTAAGTCCCTTCCGTCAGATGTGTTGTAAACATACAATGGACATTAACGGGCAGCGGCGCCTCGGAGCCAAGTTGGGTGGTCGGACTCCGAGGATTCAAAATGCCTTGATAGCCAGATATCCGTAATTTCTAATCCAACAGTTTTGGGATCAAGCTGGTGGGTGCCCTTACAGATGTGGGCTGCCGCGATCCACAGCCGTGGTTCTCAGGTGCTGTTCCGGGACCTGAAACATGTGGGTTCCTCGTTGGATAGCTCCGGTTCAACAAACATGAAATCACCATGGCCACGATCACCGTTCCCGTTCAGCCTTCCGCCACAGCGGCTCATGGAGCGTCCGAGGTTCCGCTGGCCCGTCGAACCACTGGTACCACATGTCGTCCCGAATCTGGCCCACGACATACAAATTCCCCCCGCAAGGAAGGGAACCCATAAAAGGTCGTCACCTGCCACGCCGCCCGAATGACGCGGGTGACGAATTTCGGGATTCCCCTCTTGGCGGCTAAAGTCAAAATATGGGGCCCTCCGCATCTCTGGTACGGCTCCCCTTGGGCTCTCTCACCCCTCCAATTACAAGGTGCGTGGGTATCTTCCGGATTGCCGTGTGGAGTGCATGCGGGCGTGGAATTAATGCCCTAAATATCTGGAGCGGGTTCGTCGGCCGCCTCTTTCCGGGCGAGTTTACGGTGGGTGTAAGTCACCGTGTAAGTCACCCGGCATCGCGGATTTTCTACGCCATTACAGGCCACGCCTTGATGCCAATACAAGGTAACCAAAACCTAGTAGGTATGTCTGCATGCATAATGGTAACAAGCGGAGTATAAGGGTTGCCGGGATAATAGGGTAAGGTTTGGTTTTACATTGAAAGAATGCTACGGCAGCCCACTCGTCGGGCCAAAGGGCTTCGATTTTCCCGTACGGCCATGACCCCTGCCCGTGGATCTCCCCGAGCCATACTTTGATCTCACACCTCCACTTTCCGGCAATATACCCTACATTACCAGGACCCGGAACCATTGCGATATGGTGGGGCTACCCGGCGTCCTCCCCGCCGGGCGCCCGATGAAAGCGCCTAGGGTCAAGGTATATAAGCCAGGACCGTCCTTGGCAGCTTCAACACGTCCAAGCAATAGGTGCACCCTCAACTCCAATAGCAACACAAGCCCTCACGACGAAGATGCTCACTCAAATCCTCGGCACCCTCGGGCTGGCGGCCGCCGCGGCCGCCAATCCCGTCGAGCTCTCCCGGCGCGCGCCTGATGCGGGCGTTGTGATCTCGCAGTGCTCCAAGCCGGGCGTTATCGCTCTGGCCTATGACGACGGGCCGTACCAGCTCACCTCCGAGCTGGTGGACATCCTCGACGAGGCGGGCGCAAAGGCAACGTTCTTCTGGACCGGTACACTGTACGGGTGTATCTACGACTCGGCAGATGCCGTCAAGAAGGCGTATGCGTCGGGACACCAGATTGCTTCGCACACCTGGTATGTCCCCCTTGGTCACCTACTGGAGACGGATCTGCAGAGATGTCTCCTGGGAAGTGGTGGGGAGAAGGTGAACGAGGAGCACTAACACGCATCCAGGACCCATCCTTCTCTCGGAAGCCTCGGCGCCGACCAGATCAAGCAGGAAATGACCCAGGTAGAAGACGCCCTCGTCAACCTCATCGGCGTTAAGCCCGCCTACGTGCGGCCTCCTTACCTTGACACCGGCGGTGCCGTGCTCTCCACCCTCGGCGAGATGGGTTACAAAGTCATCACCGACGATGTCGACTCGCAGGACTGGAACGGCTGGTCCGCTGCCCAGAGCCAGGGCGCCTTCCAGCAAGCGGGCGCGGGAGGGAACGGGCATATCACGCTGATGCACGAGACGTACGACTCGACGGTGAGGGAGCTGACGCCGTGGCTTATTAACTGGGCCAAGGAGAATGGGCTGGAGCTGGTGACGGTTGCAGAGTGTTTGGACGACGCAAACGGCGCGTACCAGGCTGGCGAGTTCGAAGGGAATGGGGCCACTTCTTGCTAAGTCGGAGTGAGGGCCATGAAATGAAGGGATAGAACGGCTTGGTGGATATGTATATATGTTCTCGTTCTCTTACACTTGTGTAGAAGTGTCCATATTTCAGAACAAATTAGAAGGCTTTGCTTCCCGTGTGAGAATGTACTTCCTTCGTTCCGAGCCTCCCTTAGCTCGTTTACCTGGGTATCTCATTCTTCCACACGCACCATCACTTCCTATCTCCCGATATTATTCGCCACACTTCCAACCATCACTGCAACCTCCCGGTCCCACCTCGCCTCCGGCGCCTTTCTCTTGCCTTTCCCTGACGCCAGTGCCCCAGGTAGCCGGCACCCCCTCACCACACACTCCCGTATCGCCTCCCCGACTTCCACGCGGTTCGACCTCAGCGTCCGCGCTGCCACACCTCCCCTGTTCGATATCTCCTGTACTCGTGTCGCCGCACCGCCGGCGACGGACCGCCAGAAGTAGCTAGCCAGCGCTCCCGTCTCGAGGTATGCCAGGAGCGGCTTTAGGAGGCTCTGCGGCTGCAAGGCCGGGAGGAGCAGGTGCGCTGGCGCCTTTGTTCCGTCAAGGATCGTCTCTAGTGCGAGTACATTCTGGCACTTGTTTGAGATCTCGGCTAGCGAGCGCTGGAGCGTGGAGAGTTGCCCTAACCCACGCGCGAGAGTTGCCACACTCCCCTGGATACCAGAGCGGAGGTAGACTTCCAGAGCTTGTAGGAGCAGCTTGGGGCTCCACTTATCGGGCTTTTCCTTGCCGATGGGCGAGAGCAGGTATAACGTGACAAGGGCGGATGCGAGGCGCGCCTTGGCGTCCTCGACATGCGCAAAAGTGGCGGAGGGTGGCACGTTGAACTCGCGGATAATGCGCTCGGCACTCTCACGGATAGAGCGCTCAACGGGGTTGATGACGGCTTCACGGAGGGACCGTATGGCGTCGACTTCGTCGAGGCCGAAACCCTCCTCGCCGGGCTTGTTGCGGTCAAGCACCTCCCGCAGAGAGAGGATGGTATGTGAGCAGCGCACAAAGGCCTTGTGGTCATCCTTCTTGCTCGGTATGCCGCCTGATGATATCTCGGCGTGCTGGACCTCCAGCTGGCGCCCTAGTTGCAGACACCTAGACACGGAGCGGCCCAGCCGCAGCGTCTCCCACAGCCGCGAGGCCACGACCCTCACCTCCTCGGCTTCAGCATGTTTGTCGATGACTTCCCTCTCTAGCTGCCTGTAGCTATCGTTTAGACTCCTGATGCTCGTGTCCAGCTCCGAGACGATGCGGGAGCTGGAGGCGTTTTGGTCGCGGGTGTACTCGAGTAGGGGAACGGCGGACCGGGTGGTCACCAGGTCGATGTGAGAGTCGATCTCCTGGATGTCGAAGAGGACGCGGGAGAGCGGGGTGGAGAGGTCGAGAGGGAGGTCATTGGGGTTGTTGGTGAGGAGGACAAGAGAGTTGGCGAAGGTGCGTGGGTTGAAGGACGGGTCGAGGAAAGTATCGTAGTCAATGTACGACGGCTCGTCTTCCGGGGCCATTGTGCACGCGCGACAGGAGAGGGCCGGGGTTAGGGTCGGAATTAGCTGGTATCTGGGGTTCCCCTCTGTCGTCTCTAGCTACGCGGCCAGCTTCGCACTGGGAAGAGTCTCAAGTAACCGGAGGCGTGTTTACTATTCTGGGTGGGATGGCAAAATCGGGGCTTCGAGTGCCACGAAATTGAACCAAACGCCCCTGTGGGTCCATGCATGCAGGTGTAAGTGGCGGGGTCGGTCCAGCAAACAGCAGCGCCATTCAGTGCCCACTCTTGGGGCCATGTGTTCTGTCCCTTGTGCCACCGGCATCATCCAGGAAAATCATCACCCGGTCGACATAGGTTAGCGGGATAATGCTTTTCGATGGACCGAGAATCAAGCAACAAGGCCGCTTCCTAGTCAAAGCCTTTTTCTCGTTTCAAAGATCGCCGAGTGGGCTGCAGTGTGGGGCAACCCCGACAACATACGATTGGATCTGGAATCAGGGCAGTCAGCTTTTTATTTAGCGGCTCCGGCTCCGTCGGGGAACGTTAAAATAGCGCGCCTTTCGTTCGCCAGCTCCGCCAACGTTTCCTCAGAAGTAAGAGGGCTATGGTCTGCATCTTCGCTCTCTCCACCTCGTCTGCTGCTCTCTTCATCACAACCCACCTTTCGTCCCATCCACCACTCTTCCTGTGTCCTGCGATGGGGATCTTGCTCAGCCGCGGACGGAGGCTCACGGGGGCTCCTTGCTGATTGACTCATCTATCTGGTCTACTCATCTTACGTCACAGCGCCAGACGTCATCCTCGGTTCGACGTCTCTCGATGTCAGACGACGACATCTGGGGCGTGGTCCCCTTCCCGCCCGGCGACAATGACACTGACACGGCCTTTGGCGGCGGGCATTTCAACCTCACGGCCCTCAAGGAGCTGGAGTACCACCTCTTCGAGAACCGCACCATCTCCAACGACTCGCGGTGCTTCCTGGCCTTCGAGCCGCACACGCCCACCTACTTGTATCCCAACGGCACCTGGCTTAACTACAAGTCATGCTACTCGGCCATGCATCCCATCGGCGCGCGCGCCAAGACGGGTCTAGGCATCGGCGCCATGTACGCGCTTGCCCTCTTCTTTATCATCCTCAACCTCCGAAAGCACGGCCCGCTGTACCTGCCAAAGCAGAAGCGGTTCTTCCCTATCAGCAGGAGATGGCAGTGGTACTGGGGATCCATCATATGCGCCTTTGCGCTGATCAGCCTGTTCACCAACGTCGATGTGGACCGGTATTATGTCATGGAAATCCCCATCATCCTTACTTGCTTCTTCTGGTACCTCATGCAGCAGGCCGCCATGGCTCTCGTGTGGGAGGCCGTTCGCCACTGGGGAAGTTGGAACGAGAGGCAAATCGTCGACAGCGAGCCCTACGCCATCAGGGAGGAGGGTGCACGGTACAACTTTCAGCTCGTGATTCCCATCTGGTTCTATCTGTGGGTGTGGCTAGTATGTTGATGCGTTTCCCCCTTTGAAAATAGGGTTTAGCGTACTGACGGCGCTCAAGAACTTTTTCCTGATTATCCCGCGTAATTGGGGCAAGATTCAGATGCAGCGGTCACCGGAGATGATCGTCAGTGTCGCAAAACCGAGCGCAACGGACGGGCGCTTCAAGGCTGCTCCGTTCTGCCTCTTCATTGCGTGGCTGACCATCGTTGTCTCGCTCGCGCACTCCATAAAACACTATAAAAGACGTCGGGTAGGACTTATCGACAGTGTTATGGACGCTTTCCGTGTCATACCCTTACGCTTCTACCTAATCCTACCCCTGGCGCTCGTTATAGTCGCCTACCAGGCGTTTTCTGCCTTCCACTGGGATTACTCCCCCCTTAACGTCGAAGGCAATGTCGCCGCCATCTATGCCGGCGGATACGTCCCCATCCTGCTGATTCTCCTCGTGCAAATCATCTATGGTTTTGCCGCGCCCAATGAGGATAAGGAGCTCATCCGCCAGCGGCGCCTGAGGGGCGCGGAGCTGGATCGAGAACTGGGAATTGTGAACAAGCCGGCCTGGTGGAGAAGGGTCAAGCATGGCAACGGGCCGACTAGCATGCGTGATATCATCAGGCAGAACGTCAACGAAGTGGGCGGCCGGAGGCGGCATTCTCAGGAGCGTACGCAGGACTCACCTCCTGGTGAAGGCGATGGGGACGTGGAACTCCTGGATAGGAGGCGTCAGCCCGCCCCCTCGAGGCTACCCCCGACCGTCGTTCCGCCGTACCAGGGCAGGTCCGAGAGCCGGAGGGTCGAACGGACAATCCAGGACGCCGCGAGCATCCTATTTCCGCATTCTGGGGCGGGCCAAGCTCAGCAGGAGATGGGGGCTCAGCACGCAATGGAAGAGCCGCCGCCCTCGTATAACGAATCGACAAGAAGGATGGGCGCTTCGGGAGAGATCCGAGGGAGTAACAGTACAGCTGTAACCTCCTCGGATCGGCCGCACCAGCAAATCCGGAGCATGTTGGATGTCTGAGGATGTCGCGGCCTTGTGTCTTGTATAACTTGAGATGATTGCGTATAGGAAACTTGTTGGTATAAACGGCCCTTCCACGGGATGGCGTTTGGGAATTCTAGATCATGGGGTACATTCTCCGACGCATCCGTCGATTTGGAAAATAGGCGGGCCGCTGTACATGAAACTAGACGCTTGGCGTAGCGTGTCTATCAGCCCTGAGCCACTTGCTGTGAGTGTCCGAACTCGATCGAGAATATGTACGCGTCGCGAGACAGGAGGCCGATCGATTTGCGCCATGCATGTCAGGCAGCCCAAGGGGGCGTTTGCACGAGGCCCTGAGACCAACATCGGAGGCATGGCATATAGCTTAGGCCGCATTGTGGTACGCAAGGGCGTAGACAACTCTGGGTATCTAAGCAACTAGCCCTCCCGCCGCAGGACCCAACCATGACGCACAAGAATGCATATCGTCCGTTTCCGGAACTCTTCCACATGGGAACCACAAACACCCCACGTGCCACTTCCGAAGTGCAAAATGCCTGCCATATTTTCTGCGACAACCGCCTGTGACATCAATAGCGATGCTCTCAGTACCGCGTGACGAATGGCGGAGGCTCCGGGTCACCTGTCATTCGCAGTCTGCCGATCATAGGCGTACTGAGGCTCGGCTGACGAGACATCGTAGAAACAATCGAGAAGTCTTAAGACATCTCCTGAGAGTGAGAGGCTTGGACGCAGGCTGGCTTCGGTGTGGGGATGACGTTGATGTGCATTCAGGCGGGGGCTCTGGTTGTGATTCGGGTTGTACCTCAATAGTACCTCGCGAAATGTATATGGTTTGCGGGCAAGTTAAGTGTTTCCCCAGTATTTTCCCTGCCCTGCTGAGTCCTGTCCTCACCGCCGCCCAACTGCTGCGCCAAATGCACGTCGTCACACGTGCCAAGGCCAGCTCGCGCCTGCCGATCCGGTGCGGTCAACGTGGGGAAGCTGCGACTCAGCTGCCAAGCGCGTGCAGGGACGATCATGGCTGACATGTGAACTTTACCGTAACAGGAAAGATGCTGCGGCGCGGTTACCCTGGCAGCCTGATCCCCGGACGGGGCCTGGTTGAAGGGACTGCCACCGAACCCTGGCCTATTTGACCTCCATTTCGTCCGCAAGTGTACTAGCGGTCGTCGCTCTGTCCTCCCCAACTTCGTTGGTTTGTCGTGGGGTCTCGAAAACAAGTCACGTCGCGCCAAACCAGACCGTTACCTCCTAGCGATATCTGGTGGCATATTACTACCCCGAGCTTCCACACGCGCCCTCTTGTAAGGCGGCGTCCCGTTCTGCTCATCCGCCCTCCACTACAACCCCCGCGTGATAGCGCCGTTTCAACCGCCGGACAGCCTCACCTCCCCTCGGGACTAAGTATCCACCCCTTTAAGTCTGCCGGCGCCTTCGGACGCCCGCTCCGAAATCTCCCACCATGTCGAAAACAAGATCAGACTCATGGGCGGCCAATAAGTCCTCCGTCAACGACATGCAGCTCCGCACGCGGAAGAAGAAGGGGTTCGATAAGACCGAGGCCCTGCTGCCTCTCATCAAGCCGCACGTCACCCTAGCCATGAAGGCGATGGACGTCGTAGGTCTTCTGTCCTATTTCGGCAAGCGAAACCCGCTCCCCCGCCCCGTGGCGTCTGGCGATGTGGTCTGGATGCTCGACAACGTCGCCCACAAGAGTTCCAAGAACGATTGGCAGGCCGAGTACATATCAGCCGTGTTCGAGGGTGACCCCAAGTGCACCGTCATAGATGTCGTGCAGGGAATTGCGCGTATCATCGGGCTGGCGGACGATGCACAGGAGCGGGCCACGATCGAGGAGCGTCTGATGCCCTTCCTGTGGGACTTGCGGGTAGGGAGAAGGTTCACGGCTGTACACGGCGATAAGAGGATGGTCCTGGGCCCGACGGATTCCGGGGGGATCTCGGGCGACATTGTGCGTCTACCCCGGAGCTCTCCCGGGTCTATCGCAAGGACCACAGCGAAGGTCCCGGAGGGTGTTACGGGTGTGCTGCAATCGTGGACTTACTTTGCTGAACCAGAGGGCTGGTCTGTGATTTCAGGTATGCATGCTCACTTCTGACCCCCCCACCATGGCGCACAGCCCTGTGCTAATTGGTCCATGCAGACGTCGACGACACCATCAAGGTGACGCAGACGAGCGACCCCATCTCGATCCTTCGCGAGACATTTGTGAGCGAACCGACGCCCATCCGGGGTATGCCAGAGCTCTACGCCGGCCTAAAGGCCATGTTACCGCACGACACACCATGGTTCTACGTCTCAGCTTCCCCGTACAACCTCTACCCCTTCCTGCGCGAATTCCGCAACGCCCACTTCCCGCCAGGTACGCTCATGCTGCGTGAGAACAGCTGGCGGACTCTCGCTGGGCTTCTCAGCGCGCTTACCAACGGCACGGAGGAGTACAAGGTCGAGCGGCTCACGAAGATCCACGGCTGGTTCCCGAAGCGCAAGATGATTCTTATCGGCGACTCGACGCAGTCCGACCCAGAGGCTTACGGGGAGGCGTGCAGGTTGTTCCCCGGGTGGGTGAAGTGCATCCTCATCCGCAAGGCTCTCGATGAGGCGGCGGTTGGGATAGATGAAAAGAATGAACCGAAGAGGTTCGAGAGGGCGTTTAAGGATATCCCGAGGGAGGTATGGCATGTATTTGAGGAGCCTGAAGAGTGTAACGAGATCCTGCGTAATCTAACAAAGGGCCATTGAGCGGAGGAAAGATAACTTTGAGTGTCGTCGGACTGGGACTAGTATGAGTTCTTTGTACGATAGATTTCGGGATCCTTCGTCCGTTTATGATACCAAGATTCCTTGACAGTAGTCATGGAAAATAATCAGCACTGAGCTGCATTAATATTCATCCGAAGTGTCTTGTGTAACAGCGCAGAAGTGCAGCGAGTTGATGCGCAAGTTCTGTAGAATTCTTTTAACGGGGTTATTACTCTATTCGTGCCGGCTTGGCTTCTGTGACGACACCTCCACGATAACGATCGCGAGCCGCTTCTCCCTTCTCTCCAACGGCTGCAATCCCAACAACACTTCATCCGCCTTACCGAGTTGAGGAGACACGTGCCCCGCTAAAAAGGCATCCTCATGCCTTCCGGAACTCACCGCCGCTACCCTCTCGCCCAAAGATGACCAGCGCGTCTCGCTCCCCGTCGTCGTCGGGACTCCTCCCGATGCCCGGCACGCCGGCGTCCTCATGGGCTGTCTACCGCGCTCGGATTAGGGCCATTCTAAGCCACCCTGAGTTGGCTGTTGTGGTGGCCTTCTGGCTCTTCGGTGCGACCTCTACCTCCCCGCTCCCCTTCCTCACGTAGCGGCTAACCCCTTGCGCTCTAGGCCTCATCAACAACGTCCTCTACGTGATCATCCTCTCCGCCGCTCAGGACCTCGTCGGCAGCACCGTTCCAAAGGGGGTCGTCCTTCTTGCCGACGTCCTCCCTTCTTTTTTCACCAAGCTGATTGCGCCCTACTTCATCCACCGCGTTCCCTACTCCCTACGTGTCCTGGTCTTTATCGGCCTCTCGGCTGGCGGCATGCTCCTAGTGGCCCTCACCCCCACCGAGCGCTCCGTTGCGACAAAGATGGTGGGTGTGATACTCGCCAGCCTGAGCAGCGGGGGCGGGGAACTGAGCTTCCTGGGGCTGACGCATTACTACGGGCAGATGAGCCTCGCCGGGTGGGGGAGCGGGACGGGGGCCGCGGGGCTTGTCGGGGCGGGGCTATATGTGCTCATGACAGACTGGATTGGGTTTTCGGTAAGGACGACGCTGTTATTCTCTGCGTGCCTGCCGAGTGTCATGTTTGTGAGCTTCTTTTTGGTCTTGCCTCATGGCCCGCTGCGGGGAGGGTCCGGCGTGAAAGGGTACGAGAACGTGCCTGAACGGGATCTTGAGGACGAGGATGTCGAGAGCATGCAGCGCGCTGCTGCCTCCTCCGCTTTGTTATCTGACGGACCCTCGTCCACGGCCACGGCCTACTCTACACACCCACACGAGCCGTCGAGCGTCAGAGCCAAGCTCCGGCGCGCGAGGGCCCTTATGATCCCCTACATGATTCCCCTCCTCCTCGTCTTTATCGCCGAATACACCATCAATCAGGGCGTGACCCCGACCCTCCTCTTCCCCCTCCCTTCGACCCCGTTCACCGAGTTCCGCGCCTTCTACCCCTTTTACGGCTTCCTCTACCAGCTCGGCGTCTTCATCTCCCGCTCCTCGACGCCTTTCGTACGTATCCGGAGGCTCTATCTCCCCTCCCTCCTGCAGGCGGGAAATCTCGGGATCCTGCTCATGCAGGCGCTATATTTCTACATACCCTCTGTGTATATCGTTTTTATCATCATCTTCTGGGAGGGCTTGCTGGGCGGTGGAGTGTACGTGAACTGCTTTGCGAACATACTGGAGGAGGTGCCGGTAGAGGACAGAGAGTTCAGCCTCTCAGCGACGAGCGTGAGCGATAGTGCGGGGATTTGCATTGCGGGGCTGCTGAGTATCCTTATTGAACCGAGGCTGTGCGATTGGCAGGTAACGAGGGGAGTCGAGTGGTGTCGGAACATCGACGCCTCACGCTCGAACAGGTGATGGAGCTGACTGGATGTTTGTGGTGCGATTTGGGTAAGCTGGGTTTGAGAGCATGGCGTTGGAGCATGTGGCAACTGGTTTCTTCCTTTCATGGCAAGGATCGCGACTTTCTCGTCGTACACGCAATGCGGAGGACAGAGCGAAACAATAAACGAATGTAGTGTTATTAGTTATATACCAAGAACTAGATACCCCTATCTCTCACCTCCTATTCATCCGCTAATCCCGCCATGAAGCTCTCAGGCCGTCCCGGCTCACTCTCCTTAACACCCCTCGAGTCAACCACCACTTTCGTAACCACCATCGTCAACTCCAACCGTCGCGAGCGCCGACATCGAGTTCACTGGAGGCTCCGGCCAGCTCTCATAGCCAATATGCGTCTGCTTCAGCACGCGGTTCTATTTGACGTCCGGCAAGCCGCGGTACCTCACCGTAATTTCCTGGTCCTCCTCCAAGGCATCTATCACCCCCCATGGCAGTTCCTTAGCGCGGTAGCCGTGCTCCTCACCGTAGTTCCCGCCAATGGCTGCCCTGGAGTAGGTCTCGGAGGCCGTCTTCCTGCCAGCACGGGATGCGGCACAATCTGGAAGAAGGGATTTTGACATTCCTTGTTCAGGCCATCGTAGGCCTCTTGTGAGCCGGAGAGCAGAGCCTACTACTTGGTGTAATTCCTTTCCGCCTCGTCATGGTCGACACAACACTAAAGGCGAAGGACGTAAGGCTCAGGTCCTGGTACTTGCGGCACGCACAGAGTATCCCGTACTCCACCATGATTTGCGCGGCATCTTCCGCCACGTCGTCTCCCCATGTTTCGCGAAGGCCGCTCAGTAGTGAAGCGTACAACGTCTGTAAGGTCCCGGAACACGGAAATGTCGTAAGCCATAGCTACGAAGTAGCTAATGGGCGGCTCCATGAGTTTGAAGTCGCCGACGTTGACAATCCAGATCTGACGAATACCGCCCTTGTAGGCGAGGTGCATCTGCTCCAAGGTCTTAGTGTTCTGCATCGTGTTGGCCCACTTGTAGTTCCGTCCCGGAAGGGAATCGTATATCCTCTCCGTGCCTTACGCTTTAGTGGACTACTAGTGTCAAACATCTAATTCGTGAACTAGAATAGCGTTTCGTAGACTTGACTCTTCATTCTCCCTTCTAGAAATGCCTTTGGTGTGTGTTCAAGTATTACCAGGGAGGATACGGGAAAGCGCCGTTAGACAGAAGTGCGCCTGGCATGAATACGGCCTATCCTTTTCGTGAAGAAGGACCGACCTGACGTTGGCCGAGACGAGAAACCGAATTCTGGACTTATTTCCCTCGGTTTTGGAGGGCCTTAAAAGGAAGGACAATGCGAGCGGAAAAGACTGTACACAAGTACTGACAGACGTGAAGAGACCAGGAGACAATCCCACCACTTTAGCTTCTCGCGAGTTTTGAAGGAAGGAGCCCGTAATAGCCGTATTAGTGGCCGTGCTGGTAGTAGAGATCCGGGGTAGACGAACGGGCAGTAGCTAGGTCTAATGGCTAGGCTCCCGGATACGGTGGACAACCGGGCGCTCTGGCGGATGGAAGCCGAATTCATGTGTTGCCTCCTCGCACTTGTGTCGCATTGCTCTTGGCTCGAACTACAGGCCATGCTCCTACCAGGGCTGAAAGATCCCTGCGAGTTGAGATGCTTAGGAATAGAGAGGACCCCATGATCGAGGATGTAGGGGGTTAGCGAAGCGGAGGTGACTGCTTATAATTGGCTTAAACACCTGGATAAACCCATATGTCCTGTTGTGCCTACCCTCGACTTCCTAAGGACGGCTCTAAAAGTTAGAGCGTCGGTCATTCACCTTCTAACAGCAGACGATATAACTCGTTCATTCGCTTCGAAAGCCCGGGGCTAAACTTAGATAGAAAAGGACGACAGTTATGTTTTCCGACTATCCTCTTTGTCGCCTCTTCACGTTAAGTGCGCCCCGGCTCAGGACTAGGGACCAGCGGCCAGTATCCCGTGTCTTGGAGTGTGCGCCCCATACCGAGAGGCGGATAAAAAGCGTACGTTGTTTGAGACGTCGCTGGGATACGCGATTCTGCATGGGACATGCAAGAGTGTGACGCGATATGACTCCACTCTTGTTTTATCCGCCGTTCACAAAGCGTCCGGCGCCCGGAGACGGGGGTTTCCAGATATTACCTAGGATTGTCGGAGATTAGTGGACCGATATATTTAGACCCCTGACGATTCGCGAATAAGACCTGCGGGTAGTGCCGTCTGAGCGAAGATTCGGTGCTTGGCTTCACAAATGTCAGCGGCCGGGCGTCAACCTGGGGGGACGTCGAGCGAGACAAGTACTCGTCCGAACTCACCCCTTGGGGAATCATCTAATGTTTTGCATCTCCCTTTCCGCCTTTAAAGACGCCTAGCCTCAGACATATGGAGAACGTGGATGGGTATGCCAGCCGAAACAAACAATCAGTTTGCGGCGCCCGTGTCTTGCAAACGCGGGAGCACAAGACCGCCGTTCAGCTGCGTACCCTCTGATCATCAAAGCACATTTCTTTCCATATCCGCCTCGATGTTCAATCCCACAACAGAATCTGGTGACGTCAGGAATGTCGGCAGACAAGGGGACAGCGATCAGTTTCACGCCAAGTCTCCCGGCCTCCTGGCGATCCGCGAGCTCGAAGATCCGGCGCTTCGAGATAAAGATGTTACAGGTGCGATTGAGCCATTCCGGAAGTGGAAGGGATCAGAGGCCTAGGATCAACTCCGGATGCGAGGATCGGGTGGCAGTGGTTGGGTGTTGGTTGGTTCTGATAGTATTCGTTATCTGCCCTGTATCGAGACCGATTTTTCGGCGGGTAGGAGGGCTCTTGCATATTGACAGGGCAATTCTGTCAGATCTGGGGGCTTCGACGTGCGACGGCGACGGGCGATTGACTCCCGTTCCTTGCTCAGACTGGTACGAGCCAGAATTTATGGACGGGCACAGGCGCACCGCGGGGTGCAGCGAGACTAGGCCCGGAGCAGGCTTGGTGGATTCCCACTGAAAAAGCAGCCCGGAGACACAAAAAAAGTTGGATATGACGAGGAAGCGCCGGCGACGTCGAGCCACCAAGTGGACGAGAGCCGCAGGCGTCCTGAGCTGGCGCTGCGTTTCCAATACCAAAGCTCTCCCTTCGGCTTAGCCCATTGGGCGGTGCGATTCCTGGTTCAATGCGCGCTGATTTTGGCGATTGGAGCAAGGTGAAAGAAGGAGGGGGACCAGGATCAGAAAGGATCTTCGTATCTGCATGACGTTCCAGAACGGGCTGACCTGTCATCCAAATTCTTATGTCCATCCGTCTTGTATTGATGAGTATACATCTTGGCGGCAGGCCATGACATGAACGGAGACATTCCAGATGATCAAAGCGGTGTTTGATATGAGAAATCGAATCGTCCCAAGTTGTCATCTCCTCATGGCTTCACCAGACGGGTGCTGCCTCAGGGATGACATTGACGCTTTTAATGCGGAAATGGTGTCCTTGCTGACAAAGACCCAGCCAACTCCTGACCCCCTTTTCCACGCACCGCTAGCCCCCCATCGCTGACGTCTCCCCTCCTGGCCGCCTCGGCTGATTTGCCCTCGGATCTCCAGTCCAAGACAGCGTTCCGTAACAGGGAATCCCAGCAACGACGGAACCGAGAAACCTAATTGCCCCTCCCTATCTGCAGCCGCCGTTAGGGGACCCATTGCCCCGTCCTTTCAACCAAGAAATCATGAAACGTTCCCGTTTGGGGTTCAGCTTTGTTTTTTTCTTTTCCGACAGGGCTACTAATCTCCAACTAGGCGCCTGCAGCTTTGACAAAAATAAACCGGCCATAATTAGGTTTTAATTTCCTTGCAGGTGAATTTCGCTAGCAATTCTGGGGGTTTGACGCGCCAGCTGCATTGCGTTTTTTCAACCCCTCCCCCCCCCCCCAAGAAAAAGGTTGGCGCTATCCGTCAACACATCGTCCTGCCACTGCTTGTTTTGATGACAACGACATCATCGGTCCTTGATCCTTCGGTGCCCCTTCCTGATTCTCCATTCGCGCTGCGCCATCCCCGAAGCCCAGCCCTGCAGGACTATCCACCGCAGGCGCTGCTGACTCTTCCCCTTCTCCATTCCTTCCCTCCAGCATCATCATTTCCCTGGGACAACTTATTTCCAAAACGGTGTGTATCTGAGCTTGGCGCCACGTTCAGGTTCTCCCGGGATCCACCCAGCAGACTACGCAATCATCAGGGATCGTAATTTCCCTGCGCACGCGACCAGTTTCCCCATTCTCAGCTCCTTTCTCCGCCCACCCAACACGCTTTTACAGCACACTACCCACCATCAACGGCTCCCGCCTTTACGGAAAGACACCGTCGCACACAGATCTTGCACCGCCCTGTCGTGTCAAGCGAGCCCTCGGCCTGGATGACGCCCTCCCGGGATACGGGCCCCTTTTCCCCCATCGCAGCTTCTTTTGCAGCTGCCTGTTAAACCGACCGCCATCTTCACCTCTCATCCCTAATTCCACAACGCCATGTTCCTCAAGTCAGGATACTCGCTATTAGGCGATCCGGCCAGCAACGAGGGATGGGGCGCCAAAGTGCGCAACTGCCTTACCTTCTTCTCGACTCGCGTCTTCCGCGGCCGGGCGCGCCTCATCATCACCCTCGTCGTCCTCCTTAATATCGTCTTTCTCGGCCTGCTCCCCGACAGGCTATCAGGCGTCGTCTTCGGCGGTGAGTTTGGCACGCTACTCAGATTTAGGGGAGGCGATAGGGGGCACGGCGGCGGGGGGCTCCGGATTGTCTCCTTCGGCAGCCCGGACCTGGCCATGGGCAGCGAGAGGAGGAACAGCGGCAACTCTAAGAGCTGGACTGAGTACCTCTGCGACGAAGTAGGCTTCCTTAGACGCTCCGACCGCGTGGTGTACACGTGGCAATTGCTAACGTAGGGAATTTTTCTAGCTTAGCTGCTCCTCGTATCTATCCTTCGTTCCTCAGGCCGATTCGAGAACGCCGGATCCCACCTTGATCTCGAACTCGCTCTACAAGGAAGCGGTCGATAACCTGCTCGCCCAGGACTTCTCCGACGATGAGGCCGGCTTTAACTACACGTGGCTGCGTGACCAGTACCCCGTCCCCGCACACGCGGACCTCGGCAGCCAGGTGTCCTCGTTCCTTAACAGTCGTCGGCCCAAGGACCCTCCCAAGGAGACTCTGTGGGTGTTCAATTTTGGCTCCTGGGACGTGTGGAACCTCGCGGCGCTGCCCCGCGAGTCCGCCGAGACCGTCATTGATTATATGGTCCTCCACCTGTTCGAGCAAATCGAGCTGCTCTACCGCGCTTCGCTCTCGGACCAGTCCATCGCCTTCTCCGACTTCTGGGGCTACTCATCGCCGGAAGTCATCAAGAAGCTCCAGAACAACATGTTGACCGATACGCGCGACGAGATGGAGACTTTCCGTGTACTCATTCCCGAGACTATCGACATCTCGATCACTCCCGGGTGGCCCGAACAGCGTCCACGCCCGCCTCCGCCGCATTCCCTCGCGGTACACATGACCAATGCAGCGTACCTCACCGACCGCTGGAACTCTGCCGTCAAAGCGCACACCACTGAGTGGGAGAAGCTTCCGAACCCCAGCCTTGACGAGGTCGACACCAACCATCGGGCGGAGGCGCGCAGCAAGAAGCGCTCCGTCGAGCGCGTGGAAGAGCCGCTCTACGCGCCCTTCCCGCGCCGCAAGGCCCTTCTCTACAACGCGGCCGAATTCGTCCTCGAGGCAATTATTGAGAAGCAGATGCACGACACCAAGCTTGTTGACACGACGGGCCGCGGTACCCGGCCCGACAATGACCCGCTCACATTCTCCGAGGTGGCGCGGCCGTGTGTGGGCGCCGACGAGAACGGCGTGGCGCAGCGGTGCGCGTCGCCGGAGGGGTACCTTTTCCAAACGCCGTTCGCGCTGGGCGGGAGGGCGATGAGGGAGGTTGCGAGGCGGGGTGCTGGGAAGGCAAGAGAGACGCTGTACCTTGCGGAGCCAGAGCCGGAGGCGGCCGCAGCTGAAGTTGAGGGAGTGGGAAAGTCTGAGTCGTCGCGATAAACGTGATCAGGTGGTTGGGTCAGTGTATGATACACCGGGGAGTGGGAACCGCCTTTGTTCTTTCATTTCCTTGCAGTTGGTTTCGGCATAAGTTGGCGTTTGGATATCTGTAGAAACGGTTGGGCCCGTCTAGATCAGGAGTGATTAATATAAAACTCACGATTAGTTGGTGTGTTGTTCGTCCTTTTGCCATGCCACTAGCCAACCCCTCAACCCACGATCCTAGGTGTGTCAGTGGCTCTATCCCTGACATTAGCCCGAAGTCTGATCCTAACACAAACCCTTAGCGCAACTCTCACCCTGACACCGACCCCAATGTCCCCTCCTCCCTGCGGGGCATAGGGTACAGAAGTGGCGCATTAAGGGCCTAGACAGCTCAAGGAGTCTGGCAGCTAAGGGACTCCGGCGTGAAACGACGTACATAAGCTAGACTGCTGATAAAGCAACCGACGACTGGGGGCTTGGACAAGGCTGGCACCGGGGCTCTAGGCCGGCTATGACCAGACCAGAATCGCAGGGGTAGACTTGGGGTCTGTTTGGGTTCCGGTTAAGGTAAAGGTTAGGCTCAGGGTTAGGCCTTGGCTGAATTCACCTCACCCCGAGCGAGAAAGATTGAACCTCTCTTTCGGCTTTACACTCGAGCCGAGCTTGCTGCGAACGATGTCACGTCCTTCGTGCGGAGTTCGCCAAACCTATCGCTGTGTATAGTTACTACCCACAAAACACCAATTATTCACTGCCAGATATAAAGAGGTATGAGAATAGAAAGAAAAGCCTGAAGCATTTATATCCCGAAAGGAAGCCGGAAGGGCTATGTTCCCAACCCACCAATCCATCCCCGCTTACGCCCTCTATATGCAAAAGTGAAGTGCTCCCTGCGAGCTGAAACTGACCGTGGAATTCATAATCTCATGATGCGCTTGTACTCATCCCTATTACCGCCCTGCCCCTTACGAATGGCTAGGACTTTTTCCTAATTTTTCCTTTTCATTTTTTTTTCTTCTTTTTTGCGCCCCTGCAGGTTGGAATGATCCCAGGCCCTCATCCGGGTTTCCTCGCGTACGCGATGTGTCTGTTCACGTTAGCAACATCCCTCCCCCCAAGATTCAAAAGGTCTTCACCTACAAGATGAAATACGGCATCAACCGACTCCTCCTCAACGCCTTCCTCATGGAGTCCACTAGCTCCTGCACATCCTCATACTCCCAATCCATCACCTCCCTTAACAAATACAGTGCAAACCCCTCCAGCGAGTGATCCAGGAACTCATATGTGAACAGCCCCAACTGCTTCATCCTCTTCTCCTGAGGCCACGCTCCGATCGGCACCTTCCACACTTTGTGCACGACATCCACGAACCCGGCCTCCTCCATCAGCTTGGTCATATTCCCCTCCTTCGCGGGGCACTCGAAGCTCCGGTCGTTCTTGGCGCTCGCCTTGGTGAGCACCTCCTTCCAGCGCGTGTACACGTGGTCAGGCCCCACGAGGCCGGTATCGCTCCGCGTCTCGATGTCATAGTCGCAGTGCTCGAAGTAGCCGCCGGGCCGCAGGCGGTCGAAGGCCTGGGCATAGAGGCGCGGCCAGTTGTCAATGCAGCCGGTGAGGTGGCGGGCGTGGACGTAATCGAAGTGGTTCGACGGCCAATTCCAGTTGAGCTGGGCGTCCTCGATGAGGAAGCGGCAGTTGGGCGGCACCCAGGTGGGCTGTATTGGGGAGATGTCGGTGCCGATGACCTCGGCGGAAGGGAAGGCGTCGGCGACGTCTCTGGGCGGAGGTTGTTAGGGGGAGAGGTTGAAGGATAGAGTGTAGGTATAGGGTGTCTTACATTGCCCATAGCCCTGTGCCGGTTCCGACGTCGAGGATTCTCTGTGCGGTGTCAGTTGCGTCCATGTGGGAAGGGTGTGGAGGCAACGAACCTGGGGGTTGCTCCCTATAGGTGCTTTGAAAAGCTTGTCGTCGAGCAATAGGGTCATCCAGTGGTGTCTATGAGAATATGGACCGTCAGCGCAGCCGCGGGCCTGTAGGGGTTATTGCATTAGCCTACGTGAGGTCCAGTCCGTCCATCTGCTGCCGATCGTTTGGGCCCCTAACTTCGCGTTAACCTCTGTCACCAACAGCCTATTCCTAAGGCAGACGCACCAATACGTCGTCGAAGGCGACCGCTGGTAGGTTCGGCCGTGAAGACACCGGTAATCGAGGATACTCGCCGTCAGCGAAGCCGTCGACCTGAAGCTGCTATGCCGGCGCGGTCAGTAGCGGTCCAGGGCACGGGCTTCGGCGGCTGGGGCCGTACCTCTGGTCATCAAAGGCCGAGTCCATTTCCTCGTCGTCCAGGCTCATGAGGTCCGGGTCCTGTTCGCGGGGGTCATGTTAGTAAAAGTCCCGTGCGGTCGCGAGGGCTCCGCGTCGTGATGTGGCGTACGAGGGCACTGCGCTAGCAATGGTCTCGATACCCAGCGCACGAGGCCAGCTTCGGAAACCATAATAATAGGCGAGAGCTATGCAAAATAGGAGGGATTTCACATAGAAAAGTCCCGCCAGGCGCAGAATCCGCGATCACGTCTTAGAGCCCGCGGATAATAAAAAGGAAAATTAAGTGGACGACATACGGCAGGAATGCCATCTTCTATCGACGATGCCGAATTCATGCTGTTCTGCTCCATCACCCTCCCTGCTGGGAAGTACGACAGCTCGAGCTATGTTCGACCTCGCTCCTTTCCGACTCGTCTTGCCGGGTTTCTTCGGCGCGTGTTAAAAACAGGTGGATTTTAGACGTCGCAAAAAGCTGTCGGAGCCTTTTTTGCCTTTTCTCGGTCCGCTGCTAAGTCGGGGATTCAGCCGGATCCGCGGGACAGGGCCGAAGTTGCTTTTCTCATGGATCAAAAAGTTGGGGGGAGAAAACAAAGTGACGGATTATCACCGTCACGTCCGAATGGAATCCCAGAGAGCCGGGTCCAAGTGCGGGAAGAAGGGGGGGTAAAGGTGTGGAGGGAAATACTTGGCCGCGGTGGGACGAATTCTTCTGGTCCCAGGAGAGTGGATGAAGAAAAAATCCGCCAGGGTGACATATTCCCGCTTTTACGGGAAGGGGAATGAACCCATGTCCTCTTCCTATACCCCCCCCTTTCAAAAGAGAAATCGCTTGCATAACCGAGGGGTGGAGGGGTGTGTATGTGTGGGTGTCGAGCTTTGTGGCATTCAGGTTCAGTCGCTTCGCATGGAATTATGGGGAATGATACCGGCTGTGGGAGAGGGAGGTCAGGGGCGGGTACCGCTACCTCCGCTGGAATACAGCGCCGAGGAGCCGGCAGATGCTGCAGCTCGCTGGCGGGGCTCGGCCGCCGCGGGCGACAATGGGACGAGCAGGAAAACGCGGATTTCGGGCCTTCTCATATGCCGTGGTCCCTGTCCCCGCGGATCCCAGGAAACGATGGAAGGATCAAGCCAAAGATTTAGCTCCAAGCACGAAAGGTCAAATGAGACCGGGGGCCTCCCTCCGGATCCATAATCACCATCCGACCTCTCGAGGCTGCTCTTCGTTCAATGGATACACACACTTTTCACACAGCTCTCCCCTTCGGCAAGGCAGGACGCCAGCGAAGCTCGGGGAAACGGATCTCTGGAGAGGTGGGTCATGGCTCTAAGCTCTGCGCCAGCCCCCTGGGAAAGAAGTGGTGGGGAGGAGATGCGGGTGCACCGTCTGGGAAATGCGGTTTCTCAAGAAATTAACGTGCCCCCCGCCCCCCCCGGAGCTATTGACGCACCCGTCTCTGAGGTCCACCATCCCATGTCAACGAAGACCTCCGAAGAATGGGGTTTGAAGAACCGGGGACAGTGTGAGAGTTCCCCATGCGGAGCCATCCGCGAACAGCAAAATACGCATGCCGACTGTGTGGCTCGCTTCTGGAGATGAGTTCTAGTGGACTGTTTCCCGTCCGAGCACTCGGCACAGAGACTGTGCGACCAATGGAAATGATGAGGAGCCTGATGGGCCAGCTTGTCCACCTTCCACCCACTGCATGTGGCGCCATCCATGCATTCAGTCGTCCCTGTCAGTGCTGGACTGCGGGCGATCCAAGATTCAACCGGTGAAGCCACCCCCTGGGAATCCGTCCCGGCATACTGGCAAGCCCAGCCCCGAGTTGAGAAGTTGTCACTGGTACGGAATGTAACTTGGGAAGCAATCCTTCAAAGCCGTGGATTCCTTTTCTCCCTGCCGCCGTGGAGATACCGCCAGTACGGTTCATTCGAAAGCGCCGCGCCATCACACGCCAACGCGCCGGGTCTATTGGACGCCAAAGAGGGGCCTCCATACCGCGCTAGCAAGCGGTTCTTCCCGTTCGGGAAAGGAGGCTTGGGATGGGATTCCCGGCGCTTTGGGTCGGGGAACGAGATCATTCTCAAGACATGCAACGAGGCGTAGTCTTGCTTCGCTCAAAAAATGTGAAGCATGCGGGCAATGAATGAGACATCCCACACTGAGATCTGCCACGTCCATTCCCCTAGCGAGGGCGCCCCTATCGATGCTTGCACGAGCCATGCCCAAATGACGGTGAGCGGGTGCGCAGGCAGTGAAGATCACACCCTAAAATAGTCGATAGTGCGAGACCCCATGGGTGGAGGTTCTCGCAGTCGGACCTCGTCAAAGGATCGACAGTGAACGGACTGAACTCCCAAGCTTGTGCGTGCGAGGTACAAAAGTGAGGGTACTTTTTCTCCGACCAGTCGCTCAGACGCCTGAAGCATCCATGGGAGAAGACCGAATCCAACGCATAATACGCCTCTCTTTGTGCCTTCAAAATTCCCCAAATCCCCAAAATTCTACTTGTATCTCTCGGTCGATTAAGCCGCACCGTCCCGACGAGGTGGTTCCCACCAAAACCTGACCGAGCATGGGGGTGGCGAATCCTGCCTGGACGGCTTGGCGGGGCCGTTGGAATGTAGCGTCTTGATAGAGTTTACTCGTGAACCCCCCGGCCACATTGGGATCCTTCCACAACCCTTGCTGTTTTCCAGCTTCCCAGACTCGGTGAGACATCCCTGCACCGAATTATCAGAACGCAGCCATTAATAATGCGGCCCTGCCAAAGCTGCGGTCCAAACTCCCGCTTTCGGAAACTGTCGCAAGAGATACCAAGTCAGGACACAAAAACGCCAAGCTGGAATTGACCATCCACCCCCTTTTAGGAGCGGAGAGACCTGGCCGTCTCGCTTGCGCCGACGATTCATGTGACGGCAGCAGAGTTCCACCAGAAGCGGGGTTGTGTCAAGTGCTTCGTGCTTCCTGTGCAACCCAAGAAGGGGAGCATGGGGAAAGGTGCTTGAGGCGGGCGAAGGTATGCAGCTGGGGCGCGGGTCTGTGCAGGACCTGCGCTGCTAACACAGGCGTCCCTCCCCGCGTGGAACTCGATACATGCAGCGATAACAGCACCCTGTGAACCAGCGCCAGAACCGACACAGCAGCATTACTTTCTATGATAGGAACTTCCTGGACGGCTCGCCAAGGGGCGTAGCATGTATCCATTGTCTGCGATTTGCTGCTCAAGCGCACGTTCCCAGAAGTACAGCCCCAATATTCTGCCTTGCACCATTCTTCCCAATCCCTTCCATCCAGAACCCCAATGTGTCCTACACCCGGACACAACGCGAACGCCCTTCCATCGCCGTCCCGTCATCGTACCTCGCTTCATTGTACCCCGCTTTCACATCGTTTTAATCATAAACTTGCACGATAACCGCGTTACTCTCTCCTCGACTTCATTCCCTTTCGGCCCCGCGCCCTAGCTTTACTGTCTTCTGCCTTACCATCCGGAACTACTTCCCGAACGACATCTGCCGATGGTAGGAGGGGCCTTGGAGCCTGCGAACTGCTCCGACGAGCCAAGTGGACATGGACTGGGACCGATCGAATTATATGGCACATCGAGCGGGCCTAGGTCCATGACGGCTGCACCCGCCAGCCCTGCCCCACAAACCTACAAAAGACGGTCCCCGAACTCAAAACCCCCGGCCCCCCTTGTGCAACACTCCACACAGCGGAGGCACTCACCCAAAGGGAGGAAAAATCACAAGCCACGGGAGGCTGAGATGATTGTTTCGCATTACACGGTTGATTATACATACGTAGCAGGTCATACGCTAACCCCTGGCGCCAGCATGAACCGCCACCAGCACGCCGTAATCCCCACCAAGTCCAACACGCCCGCGTCGGCTTCCCTTCCCGCACGCCAACTCTCAAGATCCGCTGGTTGTTCAGTATCAGCGACGGAGATTGTTTGATATCCGTGGCATCCCGCCTGCCTTGGGACCCAGGGATAAGAGCCTGGTACGGCTCTGCCATGGCAACGCGTCCATGGCTTAACCGCCCCGTCCTAGCAGAGGAGTCATCATCAGAAGTCCACGAACTGACCGACGCACACACACACACACACACACACACACACACACTTCCTTGGCGCCGCTCCGTGAGGTATCAACCTTGCACCCTCAGCTGCCTCTCACCAAATCTTATCAGAACGATAACGAAGAAAAGAATCAAATCAACAACGCTCCACCCAAACGCCGATCCGCCCCTGTCCTTCCCATCTTTATTCCTCCTCCGAGTCCGACTCCTCGCTGCTCTCGTCGTGTCCACCCGTCGGTGTCATCGCTGCGTTGATAGACTCGTTCGCCCCTGGCGAACCGGCCTGCCCGCTGTGCGCTCTGCTATTGCGGAATTGCTCCTGAATGCGTTTGAGATTCTCAATGCGCTCTTCTTGCTCACGGGCGTTCATCGGCTTATTCTTCTTCCGATTCTTTGGTATGCCTCGGTCTGCTGGGGGACTGCTGTCTTCCACCGCCGGCGAGCCGCCGCCTGCGCCCTCACCGCGTCCGAAGCCCGGTATGGCCTTGGTGCACACCTCCCACAACTTCTGGATCGCCCCGACACTGAGCTGCTCCATATCTAGCTCGAGTTCGCCCGAGTCGTTCTCCTGTTCGCGCGCAGATAGTTAGCAATGAGATAGCTAGTCTGACCGGGGCCTCTCGACTTACCGCCTGACCAGTGTCCTTCTTTATGATGCTAATGGCCTGATCAATGGCGGCGAACGACGGGTCACTGAGGGCCTGGGCGATGAGATTCCGCTCCGTCGCACCGAACGACCGCTCCTTCTTAGGGGCCTTCTTCGCCGCGCCACCCTTCTTGGCCGTCGCAGCTCCACTGGCCTTCTTCGGTCCACCACCGGCCTTACCCTTGGCCTGCTTTCCGCCCTTCGCCTTGCCGCCCTTCTCGGGCTTGAAGGACGCAAGCTTCTGCTTCTCCTGGAGTAGGCTCTGCTGGACGGTAGACAGCACAGTGGACTGCAGCTTAATCAGCGCCTCGTTCGGGTGGTCTTCCATGTACAGATTATTAAGTTTCATCGTCTCTTCCTGGAGTTTCTCCTGCAGCGTCGAGATCGTGTTCATCAGGACACCGGCGTTACCGCCGCCCGCGCTCGCATCAATCTCGGCATCCGACTCAATATCGCTAACGTCAGAGTCGACAGACGCCGGCTTGCTCGACGCATGTTTCGCGATCCATTGGTCCTTCTTGTTCCACTCCGACTGGAAGAACTGCTTAAGCTTCTTGCCCTGATCGTGGACAGGCGTGCCCGCCGAGTTGAACTTGAAGCAGTTGTTGAACATAAGGTCCATGTCGCCCTGGAACTGCTTTGAGTGGGTGTACTCGCCCTTGTTCAATTTACCCTGGATGGTACTAAGGTCCATCGGCTTCTTGATGATGTTAAAGTACGTGGGGATACCGAGCGCAACGGGGTCAACGGGGACGAGGAAAGCCGAGTTTATATTGAAGTGCTTGGGATCCATGATTTCCCGCAACACTTCGTCGCAAAATTGGATCTCGGGATCCTTCCTTCGTGTCGTCGGTTTGGACGTGTAATCAATATCCTTCGGCCTCGGTGGATGGATGGCGCGCTTCGGCCGATCACCGTCGACATTTGTGGACGCTCTCCGTATCTGCGGTACGCCTCCTGGGGGGACAGCAAAAGTCTCGCCATTGCCAGTGGGACTAGCGGCCGTACTAGAAGCTCTCCGGTTTGGTTGCTTCGGCTTTGGTGCGACTTGCTCTGCTGCCGGCGACGAGCCGGCGCCCTGCCGGGCTTGTGATGACCGCTGTTCGTGGTGACGCTGGGGTATCTGCTTCGTCTTCTTCTTAGGCGGTTCTTCCTCGGGCACCGCTAGGGATTTTACCCACGCGCTCTCGACCACATTGAGCCCGGCGCGAGTGATATCGTGAGTCTCGCCATTGAACTCCACACAATTCTTATATAGCAGAGACAGCTTCCTCTTGAAGACACCAAACGTCGCATACTCGCCGTCGCGGAGCTCGCGCTCTAGCACCCCAAGATCGACGGGTTCCTTTATCTTCGCGACATACCCCTCGGCAAGCCAGGGCCAGAGCTTGACAACCGCATCCTTGAAGTACGACCCGTTCTTTGTCTTCTTGATGCTGCCTAGGATGCGGCGAATTTCCTTCACTTGGTAAGGAGTAATAGTCTTGGAATCAATTGCCTCATTGTTCCAATTCTCGATGCCCTCCAACCCATTGCGAGTCTTAGTGTCCGTGGGTAGGGTCGAAACTTGAACTTCGTCTTCCTGTGGCTCGGTCTTTGCGCGCTTAGCAGACGGCTCCTCCGCCGCGTCGTCCTCGCGCTCGCGGGCGACCTTGGCGGAGAGTGGCGCATCCTCCATGGTAACGTCGGCTTCGGAGGTGGACGGCTTCAGCTGCTTTTCCTTCTCGTCAATGGCGAGCTGGGACATCCCCGCCGGGCCAGCATCACCGGCCTGAGCGGGCTGCTCCTGCGAAGTACCGGATAGACTAGTGTCGCCCTCGTCTTTGCCTTGTTCATCCACAACCATAGTGTCTGCTTGCGGCTCGGGTGATTCCGCATCGGCGGGTTTGGTTTCGCTCGCACCTTCCGCAGGCGGTCCGCTCTTTTCGGTTAAGTCTTGTGTTACTGTCGCAGCGGTAGGCCGGGAGCTAGCGTCGACCATGTCCGTGTCTCTATCCTTAGGGTCGGCCTGACCTTCGTCCGCCTTTGTCTCTTCGCTGGTCGCCGCGGTCGCAAGATCGTCCGATTTGGGAGGGCTTCGTAATCCTTCGGCAGGCGTAGGCTTCGGATCCGACAATGGCCTCGAATGTTCATCCGCGGCCGGTGTGGCTACACCGTTGGGTCCGTCATGCTCTGTCTTGTTCGCACTCCCGTTGATCTTGGGGGCGGCCTCGAGAGCTCCCGCAGGCTTGGCGTGTCTAGATGAATGAGAGTTAGCAGCGAGGATAAGGGCACAGACGTGGGGTCAAATCCAAGTGGGCGACAAACGCGCCGCGATTCAACAAGGTGATATATCATACCCATTGAGCTCGGCCTTCTCCTCCTTCGTGCTTGCTGGCGACGCTGGCTTCTGCTCCACGGCAGGAGCCTGCGGATCTGGTGACGCCATGGCCGGCAAACGTCTGCGTCACGCGCGCCGAGAGGAACGCGTCAGGTGAAGCGCGACGGAGGATAACACATGCGACTAGGCCTGGGAACGGTTGTCGATCCCTCACGGGTGGATTTCGGACTGTGTCGGGTGAGATGCCGTCGCGAAGACCTGCGCAAGTGATAAAGCGATTAGCAGTTGTCAAGGTTTTTGTCTTAACGCGATATGACGTGATAGTATGCGATAGGAAGTTGTCGCGCCAATTGCGCGCGCGACCTGCGACGATGTTGGGGAGAGCAGCGAGTATATTTTTTAAGTCAAGAATGCGCGCAAGTCCCGAAACCTTGGTGGGATATTTATGGAGGGTCCCGTGTGTGACACAAGGAGATGGCGCAGGAGCGGTGCACAAACGTACCTGTTTGACGGAAGGCGATAGTGCGAATAGCTTCCGAACGGGGAAATTGCCTTAAGACGTGCTCTTTCGCGTTGGTCGCAACCGGGGCAGAGTGGTGTCGCGCGACAACTTCAAAGCGCAAAAACTAAACTGGCTTGATCGCGAGGTGAATGACGTAAAAAATTGTCGATTAAAATAAAATACAGTCCAACGGGGGGGTTTCGGAAAAAGGCGCGGCGGAGTCAGTCGCGATCTCAAGTTTCGGGAATGCGACCAGTCTGGAGCTTCGCGGAGCTCGGTCCCTTTTTTTATTTCAATCGGGGCGAGGAAAAAAGGCGCGTGCACGTCAATTCGGATTGCGCGGGAGAATTTGGGGCGCGACGTGGTATTTATCAGTAAAAGATGCGACAAACAACCGAAGGCCCCAAGAAAAAAAAAAGAGGTGAGGAAAGGGAGTGGGGCGTGCGTTTTTGTGTGCGGAAATCTGGCTTTTGCCCAGGTAAACCGAGAAAAAAAAAAGAAAAGAGAGGCGCAAAGGAAGAAGCTGGTTGGTCGAAATTTCGCGGGTCGGGTGAGAGAGAGGTTTTGAGGAGACACGTGAATGGGACGGGAGATGGGGGGGGGCGGGTTTAAAGAGGAGAGGAAGTGGGAATTGACGAGGTTTGGGAGACAAATTTATGCATCATGGGGGCACCTGGGAGGAAAAAGGTGGGTCCAAACTCAGTGAAAGGAGCAACAGGCAGGCGCTTTAGCCACTTCTGTGGCGCTTTTGTCATGCACCCGCCACATGATGTGGGCCCCGAGCGGGCTGGAGGTGTGGATTTTAACGGACACTGTGTGATATGACTCAGTGACGGCGCGGCCGTGGCAATTTGGTGACAAAAACACCATACATGAGACCAGGATATATGGGTGGCTGGTCGCCGCTCCCCGACGGTTAGGACATAAACTATCTCTCGCGCCTGGCTACCTGGTTCAGACGCGACTCTCTGTCTTCTTCCAACCACCCACCCGTGGACCCGTCAGAGATCCGAGACATATTGGGAGCTAAGCCCGATTTGGCAGCATGTCTCCAGTGGGATCGGTTGTCGCGGAGGGAACAATCGCAGATGACCATGGCTGCCCTTTTCATTAGGACTGAAGGTACGCATCTATCTTCATAAGAAATGTGAGGTCAAGATAGCAAGAAAATTAGTGTCTTTACGCGGGTTTAGATCGTACGAATCGAGGAAGTGAAATGTGAGATCAGATGAAGAACACCGGTTCCGCACGTTGTCGAACGATGCTGAGAGTTCGACGATGTGAGACGTCATACAGTGTTTGCACCTGAATAGTTGGAGTTGCAGGTGCTACTGGAACCTGGATTTTGTCGTCGGACCAGGCTCTGTATCGAAATATATAGGCGGACTTGCCAGCCGTTGTCTATTCTCGGCGAGTATGAGGTAGATGCGTCAGCTCGATAAGTCTATGCCGAGATATTATGGTTGAGGAGTGCTCCCGAACACAGCTCAGCTCAATATCCAAGAATCGAGTGAACAATATGAACCTGCCAACAGCTGATCGTGCACGCGACACGAGGTCACTTGACCTTCATCAGCAGAGCTGGTCACGTGCGGAAAACAACTCTTGCTGATTAAGCCGTTTGAGTTAGCTCCCAATAGGTACGTATCTCGTCCATGGACGCTAGGGAAATTTTCCAGAATCTGGCGGGGAGCAAAGCGGCAGAAAAAAAAGTTTCCCGTACTTCATGAGGAATTTCTCCCGATAAGCAGTCTCAACACTACTTCCTCTACACGCCGAACCGCCCCTTCTCCTGCGAACCGGACGAGCAATCAATTCCGGTCCTACCGTGACATTTGCCGCGGTCACGAAATCACACCTATAACTTCCCCTACCCCGCCTCTATCTGACAACAGAGTCCCATAATGTCAACAAAACGGAAAGCACCTTCGCGGATCGCCGGCCCCGTCGTGAAGCCCAGCGCGAAGCCCAGCACTCGGACGGCAGTCGACGAAAAGCACGCCGACGTCACGGCGGCGGAGATGGCAACTTCGGCGGCGGCACTCTCGAAGGGCGAGACGATCGAGATCTCGTCCGACAGCGGGTCGGACTCTGAAGAGGATGTCGAAGACCGTGAGGACGAACAGATGGGAGACGTGGGAGAAGAAGAGGGGGAAGATGCACCACAACCGAGCAAGAAGATCAACGGGGGGGTGAAGAGACATGAAGACACCGACGCGGCGACGGAGGCAACAGAGTCGGATTCGGAAGTGGCCCCCAGCTTCGGGGACCTCCTGAGGTCGCAACAAACGATAGACGTCGAGGCCAGTCTGGGAGGCGCCAACGGCGCGGGCCCTCTCGTGCCCTCGGGTGAACGCACCCTGACGGCGCCCTCCGCCTCGTCGCTAGGCACCGTCCTCAACCAGGCCCTACGGACAGACGACACGGAGCTCCTCGAGTCCTGCTTCGCGACGACGGACGTGGCGGTTGTGCACAACACCGTCGAGCGGTTAGACAGCGCGCTGGCGGGGACCCTCCTTTCCCACCTCGCGACGCGGCTCCACCGGCGGCCGGGCCGCGCGGGCACGCTCATGAACTGGGTGCAGTGGACGCTCGTGGTGCACGGTGGCGCGCTGGCGGCGCAGCCCGACGCGATGGCCAAGCTGTCTAGCCTGCAGAAGGTTCTCGCGACGCGGGCGCGAGGGCTCAACAGCCTGCTGATACTGAAGGGGAAACTAGACCTGCTTGATGCGCAGCTGAAACTGCGGAAGCGCGTACAGGCGAGACAGGCGAGGAGGGGCATCGCGGATGAGGGAGAGGACGACGAGGATGATGAGAATGTGGTCTTTGTGGACGGGGAGGGTGAGGGCGGGACGATGATTGAGGACGAGGATGTGGATGATGTGCTACTTCTGAACGGCGCCGCCGGCGACTCGGACGACGAGGAGGGAGACGTGGTGGTAGATGACTCGGAGGAGGGAGAGGAGTCGCTGGACGAGGACGAGGTGAACTTTGACGATGTGGATGAGTCGATGGGGGAGGAGGAGGAGAGTGAGGTTGAGGCGGCGCCACCTGCGAAGCGGGCAAAGGGGTTGTCAAAGAGGAAGTGAGAGAATGTCGGATAAGGCGCATGTATGGGCATGGAGTGTAAATTTTTGGCGCATGGCATAATTCATTGTTCAGGGTTCAAGTTGTGTGTTGAAGCATCATACTGTATACTCCGTTTTCATGTCTTTTCATGTCCCATACGTCCAGATACAAAGCTTTCGGCTCTCTTACCCAGTCCGGACTCAAACCACGTCCCGCATGGAAGGAGCAGTCCCGCTCAAGAGATCCTGTCCCAATCCCATTCGGGCAACGGAGCAAGTGCCTCCACCCCGGTCCCATGCCGCTCAATCCCGCCAACCACAGACGCCCTTGCACCCCTTTTAGCCGTAGACGTCAGTTGTAATTGCATGGCTTTCCGCGGGATTGGATTCAGCAAAGCGCACGATTCTGCTCCTCGGAAGTAGATATATATACCAAACTCCCCCCCCCCAGGGGCCAAGAAAAGCAAGCACAGTCTTTGAAAGGTAGATACTGCCGAACTAACTCCCATAGAGCCGGTGCAAGTCACTCTTACACCTATCATGGGCTCGAGCATCCTCCTCCTCGGGGCTCTAACAGCTCTCGCCTCCGCCGCCGACCTCCAAGAGATCCACGATTTCGGCCCCAACCCCACAAACGTAACCTTCAACCTCTACATCCCCTCCACTCCAGCCTCCCCTGCTCCACTTCTCGTCTACCCGCACTGGTGCCACGGCACTGCCACCGACGCTTTTAACTCCAAGCCGTGGCGGTCCCTGGCCGATGACCTGGGCTTCCTCTCCATCTATCCCTCCTCTCCCTGGACGGCCGACAACTGCTGGGATGTGTCGTCGCCCGAGAGCCTCACTCACGACGGTGGCGGCGATGCGCTGGGCATAGCGAGCATGGTGCGCTGGACACTGGAAGAACATGATGTAGATCCGGACCGCGTGTTCGTGACAGGAGTATCCTCAGGCGGCATGATGACCAACGTCCTTCTGGGATCCTACCCGGAGCTCTTTGCGGCGGGGAGCTCCTTCGCGGGCGTCCCGGCAGGCTGCTTCTCCGGCGACGGCTACGCTGTTTGGAACGCTGATTGCGCCGAGGGGCGTGTGACACACACTTCAGCGGAATGGGTCGCCTCCTTGGAAGCCATGAGCCCTGAGTACGCCGGCCCGCGGCCCAAAGTCCAAGTCTTCCACGGCGACGCGGACGACGTGGTGGACCCTGTGAACTACCACGAGCAGATCAAGCTGTGGTCTGCGGCGCTGGGCGCGGGCACGGAGCCGAGAGAGGTGGAAGAAGACACTCCGGAGGCGGGATGGACGAAGAGTACGTATGGCGAGGAAGGGTTGCTAGAGGGGTTCCTGGCGGCCGGGGTGACGCATGATATCCCAGACCAGGTGGAAGAGGTAGTGAGGTTCTTCGAGCTGGATTGTGTTGGGGAGGGGTGCTTTTCAAGGAAGACACTGGAGGTGTTGGAGGGCTGAGGATACTGGGTGGCCTAATACAAGCCATGATTCGTGCCGTTTTGGACAGCGCCCGCAATGGGAACTTGCGGGCCTGCCATTGAACGTTTTCCGTAAAAGTGCCTTTGGTAGCTCGGGGACGTCGTGGACCGACAGAAATGTAGTATCGGGTATCCATTCTTACACTCTATAGCCAATGCCCACAAGCACCAATCCAACCCCCTATTCCTCATCCAAACTCCCATCAATAACAGTACCCAAGTCCCTATCTTCGAGGAACCTTCTCCCCACAAGCCCATCCGGCAAATACTGCTGCTTTACCTTCCCGTCCTTATAGTTCGGCGGATACTTATACTCCCCGCCGTACCCAAGATCCCGCATCAGCCTCGTCGGCGCGTTCCTAAGATGCAACGGCACAGGCAAGGCCGCCACGCCCGGCTCCCTCAGCGCCGACAGCGCGTTATTCAAGCCCCTGTACGCCCTCGTGCTCTTCGGCGCAAGACACAGCGCTACAGTGCAATGCGCCAGGGGGATCCTAGCCTCCGGCATGCCGATCTGCTGCGTCGCCGTGAAGGTGCTTGTTGCCAGCGTGAGCAGGCTGTTGTCTGCGAGGCCCACGTCTTCCGACGCGATGACCACCAGCCGCCGCGCAACGAACAGCGGGTCCTCGCCACTCTGCAGCATCCGCGCGAGGTAGTACAGGGCCGCGTCGGCGTCGTTGCCCCGCACTGACTTGTGGAACGCCGAGATGGAGTCGTAGTGCTGGTCGCCCGCGCGGTCGTACACCAGCGTCTTGGTGAGGCTGCCCTTGACGCCCTCCTTGTCCATTCCGGGTTGGCGCGAAAGCGAGAGCGCCATCTCTAGGAGGTTTAGCGCCGTGCGCGCATCGCCGTCGCTAAAGGCCGCGAGGTAGTTCAACATCTCCTCGTCTACGAGCGGCGACGCGGCCTCGCCTCCTTCCTCCTCCTCGAGCCTCATCGCTCGCTGCAGGATGCCCACCACGTGCTCCGTCGTGAGCGGCTCGAGGGTGAAGGTCCTGCACCGCGAGAGCAGCGCGGCCTGCACCTTGAACGAGGGGTTCTCCGTCGTAGCCCCGATAAGCACGATAGTCCCCGCCTCTACAGGTTTGAGAAACACGTCCTGCTGCGCTTTGTTGAACCTGTGGATCTCGTCACAGAATATGATCGTCTTCCGCCCCGTGAGCGTCAGTTCATTACTCGCATCCTGAAACAGCTTCTTCACTTCGTTCACCCCGCTACTCGTGGCGTGTATTTCGATAAAGCGCGAGCCCACCGTCCGCGCTATGCACCGCGCAATCGTCGTCTTGCCCGTCCCTGAGCCGCCCCAGAGTATCATGGACGGCAACTTGTCCGTCTCGATCAGCGACCTCAGCACGCCGCCCGGCCCCACGAGGTCCTGGCCGGCGATGTCGTCGAGCGTGTGCGGCCGCATGCGCTCGGCCAGCGGCGCGGCGCGGTTCGTCTTGGAGCGCTTCGGCGCGGTGTTGGCGGGCGGGCTGATTCTCAGCTTGCTCACGCCGCCCTCGGTCTCCTCGACGCCCGGCCCGTCGTCGAACGAGCGCTTCTGGCCGGCGATCTTGTGGTTCTCGCTCGAGGGCGTCTGGCGGGCGGAGGTGGCGGCTCTCTTGGCGGGTGTCTGGAAGAACGAGGAGGCAGGGGGCCGCTTCTGGGAGGGTGGCGGTTGCGAGCTGTTGGGCTTTGGGGCTCCGTTTGTGGCTCCATTGCCGTTCTGCGAGGCGGACGTGCTGCTAGGCTGCGAGGAGGGCGTCTCGTCGAGGGTGAAGTCTTTGCATAGGGAGTCTAGATGCTTGTTTATATCGGCGTTTTTGACCTGCTTGTTGCAGGCCGGACAAGCGACAGACATGTTCGTGTGTCCAAGCGAAGGACCGTGCTACTTTTCCGCGGGTCGAGTCGTGTTGGGTTGTGGCTGAGGGGAGAAGGATATGCACATGTGAATCTGAACACTCGTGGATTTGGCCTCGACGCGGGGACGCGCTGGGCGGAGCTCGCGTCCAATTGAACAGGAGCCCCAAAGCCAGAGTTTAGTGGTGGACAATGGCTGCTGAGATGACCTGCAGCGGCAGGTGGCAGCGGCTGAAGTGGTGCAACAACCACGCTGTCAAAAGTTTCCCGGGCTGACAAAAGGAGCCCACGTGTGCAAGATAATGGGGTGTTCAAGCCAGCCTTACACGGCAAACGTCATTATCGTTATAGCTCTTGGTAGCTCTTCATGTCCGCCTAATTTATCAATTGTCTGAGACTCCTCTCTAGATTATGCAATTCCTATGACGCATCTCCCGCTACAAATGCTACAAACCCAACCTCCTCCCATCTCCTCTTTTCCCTAATCGCTACTGGAGATCGAATCCGCGTCTCCCCCATAATGGTTCTTGAGCCCCGGCACGGGGATATACAGCTTCGCCAAGTTATGGCCCCCGTCGGCCTTGCACGTCAGCCCTCTGTCCAAACACTTCTGGCAGACGTCCCAGTCTCCCTTGTTACAGACCGCGCAGTGGTAAAAGTCCCCCTTGATAAGCTGATCGCAGTAGTCGCACGTGTACTTGGGGTACACCTTGACCATCCGGTGCTTCCCTTTGCCGTCGCATATGGCGCCCTGGGCCAGACAGTCGCGGCACAGGTCGTAGTCGCCGCGGTCGCATGTGTTGCAATGGGCGTAGGGCCCGCTGATGGCCTGGTCGCAGATGTTGCAATCGAGGCCGACCATCATGGCCGGGTACTCAGAGAAGTCGGCAAAGTCGGACGGCACCTTGCCATGCTTCTTCTTCTTCTTCCGCTTGTCTAGAAGAGCGGCGTTAACGGCGGGAATCATACCTACGGGACCTGGGGGAACTCACCGAGGACGTCATGGGTCAAGTAACCCACCACGCCGCCAGCTGCGAAGCCGCCGGCCGCGGCCAGCATGGTGTTATTGGATGGCCTCTTGCTGCTCGTCTCGGCCGAACCCGGAGGCGGCGCCTGGGGAATTGCTGGCGTATATGTTGGACCGCCGTAGCTCGGGGCTCCTTGGTGGTGTCCCCCGTGGCCGGGGTAATCCCGGCTTCCCTGTCCAGTGTACGCGGGCATAGCCGCGAGGAGTGGCAGGTGGTTTGGGGCATCCCAGGCACTCCTACCGGTGGTTTCAACGTAGTACCACCGGTGGTCTTGCTCGGACCAGTGCGGAACCCATTGAGGTGGCCTGGGGCAAGGGCCACCGGCGTGTACGTTCGCGGGCGCCGAGGTGGCATGTGAAGAGTGTGGATAGGGGTTCGCGGCGGGGGGAGGGCTCAACTCCGGCTGGTGGAGGCTGGGGTGGTATGTAGAGTACGAGGGAGGCCTCGGTGGTGGCGACTGCATGTGCGGTTGCGGGGAGGGCGTGCTGCCATATCCGGGTCCTCCTTGGGCATGTTAGCTGGTGTCTAGCTTCCATAGCCCTCCTGCATGGAGCTTGGGTACTGGGGCCATTTACCATGCTGACCCTGGTAATAAGAGTCCTGAGGACGCGGTGGCGGCGGGTACTGGTTCTGGTATGGGCTGTGCGAAGGCGGCGGCGGCTGGTCATACCCATACGACTGCTGCTGCGGCGGCGGCGCGGGATAGCTAGGAGCTCCGGGACCTAGTCAAGTCGAGTCTAAGCTTGGTCCTACGTGGGTTCCTCCGACCTCAACTCACCTTGCTGGCCACCCTGCTGGGCCGCCTGCAACCGGTCCCCGATATTCAGCCCTTCGAACTCCTTCTTGAACTTGTTCAGGAACGACATGGTTCACTGGCACGTATGAATATGCGCCTGCAGAGTCACAGCTGCCAAGCTCTTGGCCTGCGGTTGATTATCAAATGATTTCTCCAAGAAGTAGGCCAAGTAGAAGCCAAAAAAAAAAAAAGTCAAGTTTGGAGCGAGAATAGAACGAAAGCTATATAATGTCCTCAAAATGGCCGTTTAAAACCCGTCCGCGCCCTGCTTCTCCTCCGTCCCGGGGCTATGCTCCTCTCTCCTCAGACAACGGCGTAGCGTGCTCCCAAAAGTACAAAGATAAACCCCCCAGTCCACATAAATTTAGAATGCGCGATTTCAAATACGAAAACCCCTCCAGTTTATCCAGGTTGAGGCGAAGGCAGAGGAGCGCCGCTCCTCATTAAAATGAAGTCTTCTCCACGGAAGGGTTCCACCGCGCTGCCCGTAGTCGTGGCAGCGTTGAGCGCCAGATCCTATGACCCACTGGCATTCCCGAAGCGGAAAGGTCCGGCCGACGCCGTGCCGAGACCCCGCGGCTCTGCGTCTTCGCCACCCCCTCCCGGATCACCGCCAGAAAGGGACTGCGCCCTATGAAGTTGTGGTACTGGCGTGCTCCTTCAACCTAAACTACCGTTGTATCCATTGTACGTATAAACACTGGTAAGGGATAAACGGCCGGGGCGCGCCGTCCCCTCACGTCATGACTACCCCTGGTTCCTGGGGCTGTCATGGGCTAAGATAGATCCAGCGAAGCGGTCACGGCGCGGCGATCGGAGACCTAGCTGCACTTAGCTTCTGTCAGCCCATATGACGTAGGCGTGTCCTGGACGCCACTCAGAGTGCCGAAGCCCTGCGGACGCTTGCGGGCTGTAGATGCTGCGGTTGTCCGCAAGCCAAGAATGGGCCAGCAGAGGCAAGGAACAGATGTTTCCGAGACCTCTCGATACTAAGCTGCGTACTACTGCTGAAAAGCCCTGGTATTAACCATATCTAGAAACACCCATCTGCCCTTGGGCCTCTAACCGTAACGCCTCATGAATGCATACACCATGCCCATGTAATATACATATCTGGAATTCCCGAGGGGTGGCTAGCAAGCGCAGTCGTAGCCTCACCTGATGCGAAGAGACGGTGTGTGCCCGATGCAAAGACGCCGCACGCTTGCTAGCCACGTAGCACGCTAGCACGCTTCCCCCTCCCGTCTAACCCTATACCATGAACGACTCTCCACAACCGCAAGCTTGTTCTGTTCCCTAGTTAGAAAACAATCCGTTTTCCACCAGTAACTCCAGGACCAGGGGCCAACTCACTGATATTCGGATTCCGGAACACAAACTTCCTACTCAAAAGATCCTCCTCCCAGTGCATCTCACTCCCAATAACGCTCATCAGCGCCCTGTTATCAATCACGATCTTCACCCCATCCTGCTCTACCACCTCGTCCAGCTTCCCCGGCTGGTCCACGTACGAGAGGTCGTATGTCAGCCCGCTGCATCCCTTCTGCTTCACACCGACTTTGATCAGCTTCGGCTCAGGGCTGTCCAGCAACTTCCTCAGCTCCCTGACTGCCTCGGGAGACAGCTTCATCGCCGCCTTGCGCGACCTCAGCGGTCGCAGGGGTCTCCTCTTCGGCTTCTCTACGTTCGTCGTTGTCGCCTTGGACTCGCTCTTGTCCGCCGCCGCCTTGGGGACTGCCGCCTGCTCGGGCGCAATGTGCTGCTGCTGGTGCTGCTGGTGCTGCTTCAGCTGCGCCTCTTGCGGCTCGCCCTTCATCGCGGGTTCGGGCATCTTGAGGGGGTAGGCGTGCGGCGCCTTGCCCTCGCGTGGCGGGGTCACGTTGTAGTTCTCCGCGGCGGTCGAGAATGACGGGGAAGACACGCTCCGCAGCTCTGCTACGTAGCGCCTCCCCTGCGCCGCGGCGCTGAGAATCTTGCTCGCGTTCCTCGCTGTTTGCCTCGCGAGCATTGTTGTGTCGTTGTGTGAAAGGGCCCGGGGGGGGGGGGGGGTTCGGTAAAGTCTTCGGCTCGGCTGAAGTCGGGACGCCGCGCCAAGTGGCTTCTCAGTTCGTCCCGCGAGAAAAATATAGGGCTCTAAGGAGAAAATATATATTTTGTTATCGTCGTGTACAAAGATCCATGGGCGGCTGTTCGAGATGTTTCGACTCGTTTGGAATTGGAGTTCGTCGACGGTGGCCCGGGTGGATTTGTCAGGGAAAAATAACGTCGCATTTCCCTTGAGGCGAGGGAGATGTAGTTATCGAACCAGAATTCCCCAACCGGAGCCGAGCTGGTGAGGTCAGCATGTGCGGATCCTCACACGTTGTAGTATCCACTTTACTGGAACATCTGGGCCAATGAACGGACTCGAATTTGTCAGAGCACAACCTTCCCAATCGACATTGGACGGCACCGAAGGCAACCTTGTCTCTTAAATTGTTCGAGAAATCACTCGTTGAAAGGCGAAATGATGCATCACGCTTGACCAGTACTCCTACCTTCGCTTACACTAGTCCCATATCCCAAAAAATTATACCACCATTACCCCCCTTCCACAACCCTCCCCACATCGCCTACCGCTTCTCTCCCGACTTTCTTCAATAAGCTCCTCTCATCAGCCTCCCGGAACCTCTCCCATGTATCCAGTCCCTCCTTCGCCTGTATGCTCAACGTCTCATATCCCTCCTTGATCACCTCCGCAACCTGCAGGCTCGTCAGCTGCCCACCCTTCCTCCGCCTCGGGCTCCCCGCCCCGTCCGCCAGCATCCGCTTATAGTGCGCGCTGACGCTCACCACCGTCTCGATCGAGTTGCTCTTCCGGTTCGCCAGATCAAACGTCTCCTTAAACTTCTGCAGCACGTCTCCGGCCTCAACCACCTTGTAGAACAGGTCGTCGTAAGCCGCCGGCGTTGGCAGGAACGACTCACCCGCGGAGAGCGCCAGCGCTAGCACGTTGGTCGAGTGGTCAAGCAGCGTGTCGATGTGAGGCAGGTCTTTCACGTCCGCGGCGTAGCTCGTCAGGAAGCGGATGAGAGAGAGTAATGCGCGGAAGAGTTCCGCCCAGTGGTAGGCCAGCCGCGTGCGCGTGCGCGACATGTACGAGAGGATGCGTAGCGTGATACCCACGCAGAGCGTATATAGTCCGACATCGAGCCGCCGCCTCAGGTTGTGATTGATACCGTCAACCATAGTGTCCAGCAGGGCCGCGGCGAGCGTCCTCTCCCCCTTGGCCAGGGGCAGGTGGGGCTGGCGCTGGCGACACAGCCGAATGTTGGTTTTGCTCTCGTCGCTGCAGAGCCGCTTGCAGATGGCGCCGTCTTCGATAAGCAAGCGGAAGACTGTGAGGCTGAGGTGCGCATAGTGCGTTGTCCGCATGGATAGGTACGCGTGGTGGAGGAGGTAGGATGTGAGGGAGATGTAACTGGCGAATGGCTGCTCCTCGCCCGCTTCGACCGGCATCGTCACGAAGTTAATGCAAAACAGCTTGTTGGCATGGGTAAAGTCGTAGGTCGCGAGCAAGATGGCCGCCTCGGCGCCGGGCCTAAAACAACTCAGCATCGCAGCGCGACGACAAACCCAGGGCAAATCGCAACTTACAAGCTCGTAAACATCTTCTTCATAGTCTCCGGGTCGTACGCGATCTTCTTCTTCTCCGGCCTCTTCCCGGGCGCGATAGCCCCCAGCCCGAACAGGCTGAGCGCGTTGCCCAGCGTCCACCCCTCGGGCAGGTCGTCCTGGACCTCGACGTACTGGGCGCGCAGCCGCTGGCACGCGAGGCCGGCGCTGCGCACGATCTTCTGGATGGTTCCCTCGTTGACAAAGTCATTGAGGCGGAGCTGATAGGGGTTCTGGAACTCGAACTTGTTGTAGTTGGCGAGGAGGCTGAGGAGCGTGAAGGGCTTGAAAATGAGGTCGGGGGAGTCGGACTCGTGGATGAGCTGGGCTATTTAGCGGGGGCCGTGACGGTGGAGGTGAGATGTGTGCGTACCTTCATTATTGAGGGGAATAGGTCGCGTTGGATGAGGTAGGCCAGCAGTGTCGTCTGCCAGGCACCGGCGGTAAAGGCTAATAGCACCTCAACGGCCTTGTACCGCAATTCCACTAACATGGTGTGAGCGATGCTTGTCCAGAATGCGAAGGGGTGGCATAACGTATGCCATTTACTCACAGGACTTCCCCGAGCGTATTATCCCATCCACAATGCCAACAAACTCGGTCAGCGCCGCATCAACGGCGTCAATCCCCGCGAGGACAGATATGACATCGGAGCTAGGATGCGCATACTTTTTCGACAGCACACACGAGAAGAATACACTCAGCGTCTGCTCTCCCGTTCGTTAGCCAGGTCCCCGCCTCCCAAAAGGGACATCCAAACCTCCAGCGCATGCACGTCTGCGCCATTGCGGCCGGTCTTGACGGCGTCGACGGCCCTGCTGAACAGATCCCTTGTTTGCACGTCTAGATGCTGTATGTCGGCCGGCCCCAGCTCGTCGAGGATCCACTTGAGGGCTGGGCGGTCGGGCCGGAGGAGGAAGAACTCAGTCCAGAAGCCGTCGGATTTTTCAAAGTCGTCGCCCTGCGCGCCGTCGTATTAGCACCGGGCCCAGTCGTTTGTACGAATACTCCGCGCAACATCCTTCTCAGCTTGCTGGGAGGTTGGTAACGAACCTGGAGAGGAGCTCGTTAGCGGGGGATCACGCGACAGGAGGCAATTCAGCGCCCATTACTAGTTAGTACCAAACAAACCTTGAAAAGTGACTCGTAAAGCTGCACGATCTTGGGCTGGAACACCTCGGGCTGAGGCTGCCTCGTCAGCGGCGACGGCTCCATAATCTCTCGGCAATTGCTGCTCGCTGGTCGGTGTTGGGGTTGCAAAAAGATCTCAGGAGAGGTTCGTAGTCTCAGCTCCCGGCATGGCGCCCACTCTCCCGTGTTCGATGCCGCGAACTAGAAGCGCTCTGTTTAGAAAGGGGCGCCGGGGTAGAGGGGGATGTTTGGGGTTTCGCGATGTAAATTTAGATGGCGCGGCAGTGCTAGTTAGCGATAAGCTCGGACGGCAGGGGTTCTAATACAGTGTGAGGAAAACGATGTGGCCAGGGCAAAGCACTAGGTTCCGAGTTTAGTCTGAATTGACACTGTACAATGGCACCCGCAGAGAATCCTGGGCCTGAAGGTTTGGATACTCCGGCGCGACGTGACGCAGTGTGTGGGCCCTCGGACTATCCAAGGTGATCTTCTTCACCCCGGTCAAGCCAAGACTTCTTCCAGATCGGCGAAACGAAACGACACGATCATTTTTTTGTTTCACATTGAAGACATCGTATTATAGTTCCTATCAATTTCAGGGCTCTCATAAAATTCCACTGTCCATTATGGCGTCAGCTCTGGCTGTTAACCCTGAATGTACTCGAGACGTCTTGGAGTACCTCGCGCTACATGTAGTACATGTTCACGTCACTTACATGCGGAAGGGAAGCAGGCACCAACTGCTTTCTCTGACGGTGAGAATCTTGCCAACAATATTACCAACCCTGCCTCATCTAACTAAAAATCATGTAAGGGCCCTCTCGTCGAGGGATGCCAAGAGACCATCTATATCTAATCCCACTGAACGCCAGTCCTTGCCACGACGGATCCTCCAGGCGTAGGAATGCTCTCCTTGTTTGGAGTCCTACTTGCCGTCCCAGCAAGCCCAACTATATCCCAGAAACAAGGGGAAAAAGAAAAAAGGGGGAATCTAACAAAGAGGTATCGGAAAGAAGCAGGCGCGCCGCTAAAAAGGCTAAGGAAAAGGATAAATGGGGACTTAAACCCCTATGAGTGAAGGACAACCAGACAAGAGCCACGTCCTCTCACGGCCTCCAGCTCCCCCTGCCACCCCAGACACCAACACCCATACCGGCCACGCCATTCCTACCTGTCTCAAGATCTTCCTGGCCCCTAGCCCACTCCTTCACATATTCCCTCAGGGCTCTCCACCGAGGACACTGCTTTTCAGCCGGACACCGCTCAACCTCCGTATCACAGACATGCCCCCTCCGCATAACTTCATCATCCCTCGACCGCAGCTCCTCTACCATCACCCCACTCATGGCAGACAGCTCCTCGTCAAACGCCCGCGCTGTGACGGGGTACCCTAGAGAGAGGTAGTTATACAGCTGCGTCACGAACCCATCCGTGAACTCTGTCTCGATCTGTCTTTCCTTCTCTTGCGGACTCAGAGACGGCTTGGGGGGCGGCGGCTCAACCCTCTGCACCGGGACATTCTGGAAGGGGTTAAGGCCCTGCGAAGGTGGAGTGGGCGGCGGGGACGGCGCATCAGCCCGCGGCCCGCAGCCTCTCCCAGGCCACAGCCCCGAATTACCCGGCGGCGTCAGCTTATTCGCGTTAATAACAGGCGACGACTCCTCCTTCTTAAAGCAGTATCCGCCCCAGAGCCCGCACTTCTGCGTGGGGTCCCTCCTCCCCTCCTCTCTCGCCCGCTGCGTGAAAGGTAGGTCCGTCGTGAGGCGGCACGTCTCGGGCGACTCACACCGCGGGAAGACGATATCATCACCCAGGAGCGGCGGGGAAGCGGCCCGGCGCATGACCTCGAACTCGGGGTCGACTCCTTTCTCGGCTGCGGGGCTGATCGCCGCAGGCTTCTCCCTGAAAGGAATGCGCGGCTTCGGGGCCAGGAGCGGGACGTCATTCACCGCGACCGACATCTGCGCGGGACACTTTGTGACACGCCGCTTCTTATCCGTGGAGATCCACCGGGGCAGGGTGCACTCCGGCTCCGAATCCGCGTCTCGCCCCACGGCCAGCTCGCCAGCTGAGCCTTTTCTCTTCATGCCCTCCTGGACTTCGTGCAGCCACCGCATATCAGTGGACCTCCGTCGAGGCTCGTCTCCAAGCGCTCCGCCAAAGGACAGCCGGGACTCCGATGCTGTATCATCGTCGCTGTGAAAGTAAAAGTGCGCCGCGCCTCCCTCGCGCGGCCGGCTATTAGGGAAGACATCGAGCGCCGCATCGTGCGCCTTTGCGTCGGTCCTTTCCCTACCCTTGTGACTCGCAGCGCCGCCGACCGCAGCATGCGCGTTCCTCGCGTTGCGCCGCCTCATGTATGAGCGCAGGCCGGGGTACCCATGCCGTGCATAGGGTGTCGTGTCCGTCCTATCAGCTTGTCGGAGGCCTGTATCGCCATTGCGGCGGGATCGCCTAGTAGTCTCGACGAGCTGGGGTGCGAAGCGGCGAGGGGCTTGGATGGGGTCGTCGGGCAAGTCCAAGGCGGGCTGCTCTGCAGGAGCTAGGTCCTGCTCCGCACCATGGAGCCTGAAGGAGTGGTCGAAACTGGTAGTAATCGTCTTGGCCTCGGCGACCATGGTGGCTGCGGTTGTGGTCGTGGTAGTCGACATAGCTTCGTCCTCGTGGCGCTTACGTCGAGTGTCGCGGTCGTGCTGGACTAATACTCCTCCCGTCACAGGGCAGATTACGGCTCCTCTCTTGAACGGCTTCTCTGACTCGCATGGGCAGATATGGAGCGAAAGGAGGGATGGGCGCCATAGAACTTTTGTTTGGTGGCAGCTGGCGCGAGAACGCTCACAGAAAAATAGGGGATACAGGAGATCAAGGATGCGAAATCGTGTAATTGACGATCGTATCTAGCTGCAGCGGAAGTCTGGTTAGGCTGGTGAAGAGGGTATATTATTATTGGGGAGTCAGCAGAAGGGAAGGAAACGACAGCAGCATGTTCAACTGGGAAAGGATGGCGGAAGTATCCGCAGTTATTATCTGCTGAGGAGCTTTCATTGAACGGCTCGGCACAGGCCATCTACGGTGCGACGCCCCTTCCTTTTCCCAGCTCATTACTCAAACCAGACGATTGATGGACCGCGAGAGCTGGAGAAGGGGGGAAGTACCTTGACAGTGCGCCCCATGGCACAGCCTCAGCAAATGGCTGCAAATACGTCAGCCTAACCGGGCAAGTGTCCCTTTTTTCCGTTCTCTTATTGGTGGGCCATTGGGAATACGACCCGATGGGCGCCGGCAACAGGGCCCATCTTTCCATGCAGCCACTCTGGTTGCGAGCAGAGACGAGCGCCAATATGGGGACAAGGGTGAGAAAGCATGTGAAATTCCCTCAATCGAAACTGTATAGGTACGATCTCTACCGCAGCTGGACGGGGCCTGGACATCGAGCCGTCCCCGTTCCTGAATCTCCCGACTTTGTTTCGAGCAGAGTAGCACGACGGGCCCGCGTCGGAGAACTTGAGGCCCATCACAGGTCGCGAATCCCCTACCACGTCCGGAGAACAATGCTTTGCGTCCGCTAAAGACATCGACGCTGTGGCACGCTGCGGACCGGAGCAGAACCTTTGTGGAGTGCCGGCGGCGACCGGAAGCAGGTCTCGTATTAACATGACCAAAAGCAGCAGTGGACCTCATTAGCCAGGCCCGTGATGCGGCAAGATCCGGGTTCGAACGACAGGGATTGTCCCGCCAACCACAGCCTCCCAACTGCCTGATCGGGCGACAACGCACATGTTCCCTGGCCCCTTCTCATACGTCTGGAAGCCCAACTCGGATGGCATATCGAGATGGGCTTTCGCTGTCCCAAGCATGAGCAGGGCCTCCCGCCCATTGCGTTGCACCTCACCAGCTCGGAGACCAAGAAAGAGGATTGCACGAAAGTGGCAGATCTGGAATCTTCTCTCGATCAAGCCAAACCGGAAGCAGCCGAAAATGTCATTTGTACGCCTTCATGCCTTCCGTGCTCTCATTTATGGGCGGTGTGATCGGGCAGCACTTCCGACCCCAGCACCCGCTCATTCCCGAATCGGTCCGCAGTCTCAAATCCGACTCCATGCATTTTCCTCCGCCGTTCCCCCATCACATCTTGATTACCCCCAACATTTTGTGAGTGGCGTCTTGTCCGCGCCTTTGTCGGGCCGCATTTGGACTCCCGCAGACAAAAAAAGCGGGCTCACTTCCTTGGCATTGACCTCCTTTGCGGAGGAGCCCCAGACCTAGCGATGCCGACCCCAACTTCTAACGCATGTCCCGATGAATCGGACCCATTAAACGAAACACTGATGTGCTGATCATAGTGCTCCTTGGCTGTCTATCGGTATGCTTCCCCCGAGTGCTGTCTCCCCCCTCCAGGGTTCCGGTTATGGAGGGGCTCTTCCCCGTGCCTTGATGCAAGCCCAGATGTGTGACCAACTCCCTGAATGGGGAAATACGGAGCATCTCTTCGCCTTGGCCGAGGCTCCATGTGCTCTGCTCTTCGTCGTGCAACCGCAGATCCACTTTCCGGGGGTTCGTTCCACTTGAAATGAACCAAGCGGCTTATTCCCTTTGTTCACTTGAGTTTTACTTTAACCAGAGCGCGGAAGCAGCCAACGGAATGACGCGTGGTGACCTCGTACCTCGAGTTCCAGGCCGCCCCGACCCCAGTTACATGGCGTCCTCTGATCCTAGCCGCAACCTTGCTGTTTGCACGCGAACGTTCCCTCTCGCTTGCTTCTCGGGGAGCGGACAACGTACATAATGTTGACTTAGCTGGTGATGTCAAGCCCACTCCGACCTCCCTCCGAGAGAAAAGGCCTCACCCAGGATCCCCAGAGTGAGGGTTTGGGTCTCGTACGAGAGAGTTTCGTGAGATCCATCATGATGTAAGGCATGCCCTGCTTCCGTTCTCCCTGCTCACGCGGCGTCCACTATCGTGCCTGTTACCCCACACGCCTACTCTGGTGTACCCCATGGCAGATTGCGGCGCCGCTGGAGGTTTGACTCGGCCGTTGACCCAAGAGGGGCAACGGCACACGCTCTTAGAGGTTGACAGTGGTGAGCGTTCCCCGAGAGATTAGGATATCGTGGTCGCTCTATTTGCTGCAGCTATGGGCCTTTGCGAGCGAGAGCCGGGCTGGGGTTTACGTGCTACACACAAGAAGACACGCGGGAAGGATATACTCTTCCTTCCCCAAAAACATGGGGCTGGTAGGGAAGCTGGTGGTCAACGTTTTTCTGCTCAGAGTTGGGGGTTAGCAGGCGATTCCAGAGTCCTACCGTCCGGCGGCATCTCGTATGGGTGATGATCAGTCCAAGAACCTATCTCAACACCCGTGGAGCCATCTCTGACATCGCAATCACTCTCTTGCATTCGCACGCGCTTGTTCTCGGTGTCTCGCGAACGTACCTCGGCTTACCTCCCTCTCATCTCGAAGCGCCGCAACGTGGCGGGACACGGCATGTTTCACCGTTGGGACGGGCTGACAGTGGCAGAAGAATACGTGCCCGGTAACGCATGAACCCGTTTCTCCTAGGCTTACATTTCTTCTCCCCGGGAACGCCCAGACAAGTGTCACGGATACCGAAGAGAGAAATGTCTCAGGTAGGAACTTATTATCTCCAGGAATGAACTTCCCGTCCAGAGCTCTGCATGTACATAGAGGTGGCTGGGCTGAAACATATTCGCCTCCAACGGTCGTGGGTGGTCGACGAGAGGGCACCACTGTGGCGGTTGCTATCTCATATCGAGACCGGGAAATACAAAAATCACGCGCACGCTTACACGCAATATCTTCAGGTAGTTTTCGCTGGTGGCTCGCTATCTTGAGAGTTAAGGGTCAATCGAGGGGAGCCGGAAGCGGAGGCAATCGTGAGGACTCTATCATTCCGTCGAGCCGCGTAAATTCGTTTCTCCTGATGGTTGGCAACAGGCCCCACGTAAGCCCTTGGAGTCCGGTCCGAGCTCCGCAGCTGGGTGCATGACACGGTGGTATGGGCGGTAAATCGTTACTCCTTGATCTGGAAATGCCATCGTCGAAACTCCTTGCTCACTGTCCGAGCTACACCACTCACACGACGCGCCTGCCCTTCCTGATGGCCTGAGCAGGAAACGAGGAGATAAGCACAGAATACTTACACCCTTCAGAAGTGACCCACGTTTTCCGGTACCGAATACACGGCATTCTCGAGATAGTGTGATGAGGTGTCATATGCAACGGCGCAAACCCTCCCACGTTTCCCCTAGCTCATGCAGGTACGCACACTCGATCTCGGCATTCCCACGAACCGGTGACATCGTGGGGTGGTATTTCGCCCGTGGGTATTAACCCGAGGAGAGTTCCCACGCTTGGCGGTAATCCTCGGTTCCGTGTCCCAGTGTTTGAGCGAAGGGAAGGCCGAAGTACAGATAGCGATTGAAGTGACCTCGCCGTTCTGAGCGGGTACCTCTCAAGGACGCAATTCCATTCAGGCTGAATTGGCATGGTTTGCCAGGGCCTTTCCTGCCGCCCACTCGGACAGTCGATTGGTATGCTGGATGATAAACATGAGGAGGAAGACGCATATAGTAAGTTGATAGGGCGGGACTGAGCTATTCTTGGGTTCTGGGATAGCGGACGGCGTTGCTTCGTGCTGACGAGCTTTCACTTGACTTCCTAGAAAGGGACTGCGGGACTGACTCTAACACGCGATCAAGATCATTAGGGGTCAGCAAAACGTACGAGGATTGACGTGTAAGGACCTTGTTCAAGGTGCTTGAGCGAACTTCCACTCCCTAGGAGGAAAAAGAACAGAGAAGACGTCCACTAGAGAGATCCGCAGGAGATTCTGTCGCTTTCGGATCGCTGAACCGGCCCGTGGGTTCTAATGTTGCGTGAGGCTGGGGTAGATTAGCTGGGGGGCATCGGCAAAACGGAGAGGGACATCCTGGGAGCTTGGACGGGCAGTGATATATCAAGAAAGGACGAGGTCGCGTGGCACATTCGCCTCTCATTAGGAACTTACGGAGCGGGATCGCCGTCTGAAGCGTCGATCACAGTTGCTGCTTCCCTGTCTCAGGCCTTGTCTATAACCGCGAGGGCACAGGCACTCAGTCACTCACCAGCGGATTTTGGACGTGCGGGAACATCTAAATGGTTGGAAATCCAATCCGCCCATGGTGGGTGCATGCATGCCTGGGTATTCGATCAAAGGCCGAGTCAAGCTAGGCTACATGGCCCCAGGCCGAGGTCGGATCGCTGGACAGAGGAACGGGACCCTATTACCTGCTCTTTGAGGCTGATTTCGGGAGCCCCTGAAGAAAAATAAGCCGGGCTTGCGGGCTCGACTCCGAGAAAAATAAATTAACAGACCCAGCGATGAGCGAACCAAGGATACGCCTTAAAATCCCAGGATTCGGAGGATAACAGCATCCGTGGTACGGAAAACGATTTAACGGTGAGCATCCGGGTTTCTTCCCCACTAGCAGTCTTTTCTGCGAGCATTCTCTTGGGAACCCCAGATGCTGTTGGTTGTTCGCCAGCAGCCCGGGAATTCATCCCTAATCGGATATCAGTATGGGGCTGGCTGGAGGTGCTGGGGGAATAACTAGGTTGTATCTGGCCGACCGGATATGAAGGTACGCGCTGTCCTCAGTATCAACCTTGGTACGGGCAAATGATCTCGAAGTAAGCGCTGTGCTCTGCGTTGTATTCCGACAAGGCCCTTTTTCTCTTTCTTTTTTTATTTTATTTTAGTCTGTTTAGGTGTGTGGAAAGTGAAGTCTCCATGCCCGTGTCGCTATGTATCAATGGAACCAACGGCCTTCTCCATCCGGATGACCACCAGGCGCGACTTGGGGACCGGTTGGGTTGTGCTTGCTTCCCGGGCACCCTCCTTTACTTTCATATTGATACATTGATAATGGTTGCATACTTGGCCCTAATCAGGACTTATCCGCAGCGTCTCAACCCCAAAGGCAAATCGAAGAGGCGTAAAAAAAAGTGATGCGCGGGGCCAAGCACGCACAAGCGCTGATGAGGGAAGGACGCGCCGGGACCGTTCGAGGCACACGCGGTCTCAAATACCGGGTCCGATGTACGATGCAGATGAGAAGATTGTGGAGAACCCGCGAATCTGCAGATGGAACAGTCTCATTATTAGATCCTGCGGCGCATGCAGTAATCACAATACGAAGATATTTTCCGGACGGCCGGCACAACCCCATTCGCGATAGGGAGACTCGCGCTCGCCGACCGCAGTGGGCCACTCCTGCCAGGTTTGCCAGCAAGCTAGTATCGTGCCTTCTGTCGTCGCGCCTCATGGATTGTCCCTTCCCTGAATCCCTGCCTCGTGACCTGTGTATCACACCGCACATTTTAGTTTCTTCACCATTGACACTATGCACCTGTGACAGCCGTCCACATTCCATGTTCATACTAGCCCTCTCCGGATCGACATCTCCGCTAACCAGGACTTGGATGAGCTAGCGCCGTGTTATATGCAGCCTGCGCTGTCCTCCCCGAGGTTGAGGCATGAGTCGCTAACGGAGGATACATGTGCCTGGACCGGCCCACTTACTCACATTGTGTCAGTCGGCAGCTCGTCTGTTCCGCTCTCTGATCAATGCACCCCTCCGCCGTTCTTTGTTTGAAGTCTCACTGCCCACCGTCACATAGCGCTAACTCAGACCCGCTTTCGGCCCGAGCTCAAGAAACTTCGTCGAGTCCACTTACTCCGTTGGGAAGACTGCAACAGCTTGCTCCGACTTCGATTGCTTTTCGAGACGTCATATTTTCGCCCAAAGTGAGCAATTTGCAACGTCTCTCATTCTTTGCTTACATTTACTGCCTTGACGTTTTTGCCTGCGTCGCTTCTTCTTTCCCACTTCCTCTTACACAGGGCTTGAAATTCGGTTTCTCGCGGGATCAAATTTGCAAGGTCTCGTGTGAGACAACTTACCTCCTCCATTCTGGGCCTGATGCTCCGGCGGATCAACCAATCTCGCGGTGTCGACCCAGCCAGGACCTAGCCACCGAAACACAAACCAACTCGCTGCTACGACTGCTCATGGCATGACAATTTCCTTACGACCAGTAACTCTCACAGACCGTCGTACAACGTGTGTCCCATCTGGCCCCTCCCCGCCGGTGCCCCCTTACATTTTACCCAAGACGCACCCCCTAGACTTCTCCGAATCTCTTCCCCAAGTGGGCTTCAGGACCCGCAACCCTTTTGTTGTTACACATCCCGTGGAGGCGGCGGCAGTAACCTGCCATGCCGTATATTTCCTTCCCACCCCCCAACTCGACCCGCGACAAGCTCCCATGCCTCTCGCGTCAGTTCCTAGGACCCCGGCATTTCCTAAGAGTGTGGGCGCACGCTTACATCTTGGGGTTGAGGTCAGAAGCGGGAGACGGCCAGATAGTGCTTTGAAGTCCTGCGCTTTCTGTTTTCCGAACTCCTAGTAGAACCCTTCTTGTTTTCCTTTCCTGATTCTATTATTTACGAATTTCCGTTTCCACGATACAACGCGCTCCTCACGTGCGCAACACTCGCGGAGCCCTGGGTGTTTATGAGACTGATTGCAGGTCGGTTGCATAGAACCCACGATAACTAGTCCGACGTCCCCAGTTCCCTTCACTGGCACGGCGCGGCACATGTCGCGTGCCAGCGCCCGTGATGCAGTCGCATTCGCAGAGGGACGACGATGGCGGTAGTCCAATCCATACCCCTCGCAAGAACAGCGGTCACATGCCACAACCAGGGGAGGTCGGCATGACCACGAAAGAAGCCTGCGCTACCCTCCGCGACCAGGACAGTGGGGAAGACAACGCCGCCGCCAATGACGAGAATAAAGACGACTTCTTGTGCTCCTGCCCCTCAGCGCCACTGTCGTCGACATGCTCCATCTCGTCAGCCTCGGGCCTGTCAAACTCGCCCTTCCTGAGCCACTCACTCGCTGGACAAGCTATGACGCCACTGTCCATGGAAGGCAGTGAATGCAACGTCGAAGGAGAGCCGGCGACCAAGAAGCTCGGCCGTCCGCCGACACCATTCGACGCTCTAGCAGGATTGTTGACTCTTGATCAGTCAGTGACATCAGCCCCGCAGGACGCCCTGGACGAGCCCAACAAGAGCTACTGCCCGGCCTATAATAGACAGCCAACTCTGCCTGAAGCGCGGCCACTCGACCCACCGAATTCAATAGCTCAATCTCGCCAGCCACAAGACGTCTGCCTTCCGGCCGAAAGCCTTGACCTTGCACGAGATATTTGTCGCGAAGATACGGACCAGAGCACTCACTCAGGACGGCTAGATGAGATTGGCAACACTACGACAGACTTCGATGGCTCAGACCGCAGACGTGATTTTACCTGCTCGAATGGTTGCGCTCGGAAATGCGACGTCGCTCTCGATGCTTCCCAACAGCCAACCGCTACCAACCAGGCAGAGGATTTCGCTGAGATCTCTGGCCTAAGGTTAGTCAGGCGTGAGCGGCCATATCAGGGAAAGCAGGTGCAGCTGCTGTTGCGCAAGCAACAGTACCATCGTCCAATGGAGCCTACCAATGCTGAGCCCGAACCCCGCAGCGGTTCTTCGGATCCCTCTATTCCTGCGAGCGGCGATATTCATGCGCCGCCCAGTGGCGTGGATGACGCTGGCGTCCCCCCCACATCTTTCCCCAGGCCACTAAACCCTCCTAATCCTGGCGCCAATACGCACTATCCCTGTTCCCCTGAACACGACGTCCACAGGGCGACTAAACCCGGCCCTGACGGGCCCAACGCCCCGGCCCGAGACGGAAAAATCGTGAATACGAAGCGACGATCCCGAAATAGCAGCCCGTCAGCCACTGCATCTCGTGATCCCCCTTTTTCGACCTCGGCATCGCCGCCATCCCATCCTTCATCCTCTGTTCTCCCTCCATTATCCCTTTCGTCCATTCCTTCGTCAATCGAGCCGTCCGCCCAGGACGAGGAGGAACCGTTTCAGCCACTGGTCCGAAGGGCGTCCGACAATTCCTCCCTTCGCATCCAGCACCCGATCCCCGACATCAACCCGAAAACCCGGGCTCTTCTCGGAAACATCGCCCAGCTGGAGGCCACAGCGGAACGCCTCTCGTCCTCGACTGCCTCCATCGAAGACGCCATCCGTAACCTGCATGCCGAACTAAAACGCAGCGACAGTCAAAGATCGGCGGCCGCACGCGCCCGTGCTGGCATACAATCTTCGGAACACGAAGCAGATGACGGCGCCCTCGCGTCCCGTCTCCGCCGCCCAGCGCTTATAAAACCGCCGCCATCCCTAGTGCGACGCCGCACACACTCTGGGCGCACCACTACTTCAAACCAACCCGCCAGATACCGGCCACGATCCGGCTCCCTTAACGCAATAATGCAGTCGAGCGCGGATGTGGATTCGCGCATGTCCCGAACCGGTCCGGGAAAGGGATCAGTCAGGAGTGTGAGATCAGGCAGGCAGTCTCTTGCGGAGATTTCCGAAAGCGAACCTGTTGGCTTGACGAGGGCCGCCTTTGACGAGGCCGACCGGACCGATATGACGGATGGGGACGATGACACAATCAGGCCTCACACTGGCCACGATAAGACGCCGAAAAGAGAGTCTTTCATTCCTAGCACGGATGCCTTTCACGCTATGCTTGACCCTAGCCGCGTCCCGAACTCCGAGCTCTTCTTCGACTACCCTCAAACCCGAGCACCACATTTTCTTTCCGTGGAAGAGCAACGACCGATGACCTCTGCATCCAACGCGAGCTCCACGCATATGAACAGTGCGTTTCGTGACTTTGATGGGGTGCATTGCGACCCTGAAGTCAACTCCCTACCACCCTCTCTGCACCCACTACCGATCCCAGGTGAACAACAGCCCGTTCCGCCCCAAGCATTTGTCTCAGAAAGCCCACCAAAGCCGCGACCAACGTCACACCTTGACAATGAGATTGGGAAAAACATGCTGTACTACCCTGCTCGCGTCCCAGCAATGCTGAGCCTGCCGCCGAAGCTGTCGAAGAAGCCAAAGGCGGCCGCCAGGAACCAGAGACAATCGCATGTGCTCAGTACGATGCCAGAGATCGCGAGGCGATCCGGAGCTTCTTGGCTTCCAGATCCCCTGTTAGACGCCCCTGAGGCTCCATTCTTGAACCCAATCTCGCTGGATACGGATGATTCCTTGACTGCTATGGCTAGCCAGTCCCCGAGGCCTGACGATTACGCTGTCCAAAATACAGTACATGATGAGGTCACCACCCTGGATCCGAACCATGCCGCCCCAGAGATTCACGTCACTTCAACCCCAGCTGATCCGACTGTTGATGATGACGAAGTCAAACCCGCCGTTCCAAGGCCTCGGAAGGACAACGCCGCAGATATCGACGCTCGGAAGTCGCGTCTTAGCAAATATAGCAGCAACTTACCTCCCCAGCTAAGGGCCAGCGTCTTCTTTGATCTGCCATCAAATTCGACGAAGCTCGAGGTGAAGGATGGCTCGGCCATGGCCACCCTCGACCACCTCCTCGATGCCTCTACCAGTGCTCCCGTGAGCGCTTTTACGGACCACATGATTGCAGGTAAACTTGGCTCCGAAGTCTACGGGACTGAGAAAAGACGATCGGCAGCAGCCAAACCTCAGGAGTCGCAGCAGCACCTGAAGGAATCGGATGCAAAGAAGCGCGGCAGTCTTTTCCATCGTACCAAAAAGAGCGAGGATCTCGAACGAAATGGCCGCTCCGAATCTAGCACCAGCGACCGAGCGGATGATGAGGCCCTACCCCCAGGAGCCGTCGGATACGCAACTCTGAGCCCCGATAGCGACGAGTTTGACGACAATGAGAAGCCCGATGGCGGAAGGGCCTCCGATGGTGAGAACGAGGATAACGAAGAATACTACGGCCCGCCGACAACACTTCTTGCAGAACTGCAGATACGGAAACAACAACAGAAGAATCGCACGCGACCAATAAACCAGGCCTTCCCCAACGGCATGCATTCGACCCTTCTCGAACTGGACGCCGTTGCAGAAGAACAGCGGAAGAACCGAAAGGGGAAGAGGGTAAACCTAGCGTGGGAGGACCCAGACCCGATAGCCGCAGACGCGGGGTCTGACGATGAGGACGTACCACTTGGGGTCCTTTTTGCCGGCAAGGCCACCGGAGTAAACGACATAGCCGAGCTGAACCGCCCGATGGGCCTAATGGAGAGGCGGGAGATGGAGGAGAACGAGCCTCTCTCTCAGCGAAGGGCTCGCCTCCAGGGCCACGACGTCGGGCACAAGAGGCAGACCCTGATACCGAACCCAGCGACAAGGATGAGCGCCAACCGACTCTCCCAGATGCCGTCCCTGGGGAGTCTTCCTGTGTACCAGAGGGCGGTCTCCCCTGGGAATGCAGAGCAGGAGGAAGCTGAAGGCGAGACGCTCGGTGAGCGGAAGCGCAGGCTGAAGAAGAAGGAAGGAGAAGACTTGCCTCAGGCTCGACCCGTCAGCGCGGACTTCTCTTCAGAATTACTCAGTCAGTTTGGGGGTTTGGAGGATGAGAAGAAGGAGAAGGGAGACGCCAATGCTGCTGGCGATAGTGAGGAGGGAGAGGAGACGCTGGGTCAGCGGCGCCGGAGACTCCAAGCCAAGCGCGAGGGCCAACCGCCCCGACCAGCAGTGCACCAGGCCTCCACATCGTTCTCCGCGCCCGCCAAGCGCCTTAGCATGGCGAACATCCTCACCGCACATCCCAAGCGGGATACCACGCTCCAGGACGAGGAGCGGCACAAGGCACAAACAGCCCTGCGCTTCCAGCGCTCGCAGGAGGAGAAGCTCGCGGCGCTAAGGTCGCAGATGCCCACGTCGCTCGAGAAGACAAGCGTGGGGGCAGCCGCTGGTGGATTTGGAAACGGGAGGTTCAACGACGGAATGGGCGGGACGGGGAGGCGGGTCGGCCATCGGTTAGACGTCCCTGGGGTGGATCTGAATAGGTCAAGCATTGTTCTTGGGGGAGGCATGATACAGCAAGCAGGTGTGAACTCCATGTTAGGCCCCGGTGCGGGTCAGTACGGAGGGCACAACGCGCCGCAGCAGTATAGTAATGCGGCGGGGCAGTTCAACAGGATGGCACCAACGGCTGAGTGGCATTCGCAAGTGCAGACTCCGATGATGCCGGGGCATCCCTCGGTGCCCATGCAGATGATGCCCACGCAGATGGGGATAATACCGAACCAGGGGCAAAGCGACTCGATTGAACGGTGGAGGCATAGCGTCATGCCGTAGCGTGTTGGGCGTTGGGAATGAGCGATGAGGGACATCCGTTGTAATATTGCATTGCACTAGCGTTGGATCACGATACGCATATGGAGATAATAAGACGATAATCTAATCTGGGTGTAAGGTTCAACGTGCGGGCTCACTGCTCCCGAGTCGATACAACAGTGGGCCCAAGATAATCCTGCTAGAAGACCGTCTGTCAAGTGTGCCGGATGGGGGCACAGACGGGAGGATCCAAGGCTTTACCTTAGGGCATCTGGGGCCTTTATTACAACAGAGTAGCTCCGGTACCGGCTAGAGCTCTATTGCGAGAAGCATGATACTAAGTGGCAGATCAGACCGCGCCTATGGGGTACGAGCTGGGATATGGTTGGGATCCCACAAATTACTTGAGGTGGATAAAGGGCCTTCTTGGGCGAGGAGATATTGAAGGGTCGTTCGAACGCTTCACAGTGCCATCCTCACGGTTAGGGGTATTAGCCATGCCTACATAGATGAGACCAGGGGTTTACACCGTCCTCGCCAGTTTGAACCTTTTTAACTCCTTTCTCAGAGGTCACTCCCGAGCTGGGGAGGCGGTAATGTTTTGGGCCCCAACTACGGCCTGTTGGGAGGTGGAAGGCAGGTATCAACAAGAGTGCCAGAAGTAGGGATGTGAGCGAGTGGCAAGGCGCCATCCATGAGCACTGTTAGGCAGGAACGGTGTGAGTTCTCATAGTCCGGCACTCGATTAGGAAACCGAGCTCGGGGATGGGGCGAATGCTCGGGGCTTGTAGATTTCAAATTCTCGGACACCCGTGTTCCGTTTCAGACTGGTCGGTTCCATAATCGCATAGATGTATAAGCGTTAGGTCTGGCCTTGTCCGTCAGCCTCCGATATTTCCTCCCTGGGTCCGTTGTACGCCCTCGGAAAAGGTAGTTGTCCGCACAGCCTGCTGGAACGCGTTTCTCAGCAGATGCCTGACCAAGGAAAGGGGTGGTCCCGAACCTAGAATTCCCAGTTGTGTAGGACTTTAGAGGTAGTAAATTTGGCGATCGCCAAAAGGGTGGGAGGAAAGGGTTAGTCAGACAGACAACGTAAAATTCAAGGTTTCGGGCCAGAAAACGGCCCGGACCCGTGATAATCCACTAGGCTCTCCGTCGCCGTCTCCGACCGAAGCCTTCACAAACCGAGATCCTATCAATTACGCGGTTTCAGGAGTTCTAAGCCATCGGAGGGTAGGTGCCCCATGCATATTGGGCGCTGAGAGGGTTACATAGCATACTTCAGGCCAGGATATCACCTTTCTACCCCAGACAAGGGTTCGTAATCGTCACCGAAGAGGCTGGAATCGAGATATGGACATCAAAGTATATTTGTAGAGCGCCTTGTCTGGGGAATACCTGTCATGAACTAAGCCCCTCGAAAGTCCGGGGAAGGAATCTCTTACGTACGGGATGCATCAGGTGTACGTACCCATCTTCTCTTCCCCGGATTATCTTCCCCCGGCCGTATCATACAGGTCGACACGTGCAGTGCCCAAGACGAGGGCAGACGAACACGCCAGGTCCGGGGTTCCATGACGCGCAGAGCGGGCCCAGGAACGGGTGGACCCCATGTCCTGTCTTCCATTCATACTGGTACGTTTCCAATAATATACACACACGCAAGAACCCGCGACTTCCCCACCCCCTAAAAAATTATAAAATAAAAGAAAGTCGAGATCATCGCCAGAACCTAGAAAAGAATTTCCAGATTGGCGCTCACTGGAAGTCAAATACACAGCCTTCCCAGCGGCTGGGTCGAATCACATGGGAGAGGGGAAAATGGTGATGGGGCGGCGAAAAAGTCCCTCCTTATCTCCGTAACGGGATAAAGCATGTTCCAGCCGACGGGCCTTGGCACCGCGTGGACACAGCCCGCTTTAGGAAGGTGCCCAGCAGATTGGTACGAAGCACACCGGGTCAGGTGGCTGGTGGCAGCGGGTCACCTTTGGGGCCGCGGTTCCTTCCTCAGCGGACGGAACGGTAACACTGCAAAGACAGGGAAGGTGCTGGCCAGGCTTGGGGTGGTTCCTCGCCAGCTGAGAATACAATCGAAATCGATTCCTCTGGCGACGGAACGTCTAAACTAATCAGATCCTTCAAAAGACACAGGAGCGACTAGTGTCGAACTAGAGAGCCGTTATCCGTTCAACGACACCGGTAAGTGCTTTTGCCTTGACCCATGATGCCAGCTACCGGCACGACCAAGTGAATGATCACTCGTACGAGGTATAGGACATTTATTCCAGAACAGACGCTGGCGGAGGGAGGGTCCTCGTGCCTGATTGTACCCTGAGGTTGTGTTGTATCTGGGACCAGCCGGGTCTCCTTTTGCTTCCAGGAAGAATACTCTACTCTTTTCTCCCGTAGCATACCGGCTCCGGACCGGCAGAGGAGCTGCGGCCGAGATATCGGGTGCGGCGTTGTGGCGGTCCTCGATCCGTGCTTATATGGGCGCTAGTGGGACCCAGGTGCCACATTCCCCACCGTGTGGGGTGGATCCATTTCCGTCAAGACCTGACGACAAAGGTTCCAATCGCTGGATAGGCTCCGGGACGAGCAATCCGACTGGCAAAGAGGCCATGCCTCCAGGTTGACACGGCCATCCTCGCCTCGGTCCTAACGGTGGGCATATGGGGAAAGATTGGACGAGAAGCTTATCCGGCTTATTGCTAACATGCGAGGAGAAACCACGGGCCGTCGTCAACCGCGTCCTGGAGGCTCTGAGAGGACGAATCAGCCGGGTGCCGATGCGGTCCGCGATAAAAATACACGGCAACGTTACCGTCACATCGCGTCGAAGCTGGGCAGTTCCTTTGGTCGAATAGTCTACGATGGGAAGGAGGAAAACGCGACAAAAGTACTGATGTACTTGGTGCTCAACCAGGTGCAGCTGGGCATGTCAACGGCAGAATCTTTCAATTGTCCGCAGCTGCGTTCTGGGTCCTCTTGTCTGGTGTCGTCAAGAGAAGATGCCGACATGTCGAGATACCGGGCAAGAGCAGCGCTTCGTCCCCTAACGCCCTCCAATGTACAGAGAATCGCAGTTCGAGTCCAACTTTAGCACGCTTCGAGGCTTCGACGCCGGGCCTCTATAATTTTCATGGACGACACATGACAGCTCCTGATCCCCACGATTACTGAGAGGCTTCATCTCACGAAGATCCCGCCAATCAAGTCCAGACAATCTGCCGCCATGCGCAGGACGGTGCAATTAACCCCAGAGACACCGCAAAAAGCTTGGCCCGCCCCGCATCGGCTATAATACGGCGCACCGGCCACCTCATGGCAAAAAAAGTCCCTTTGGCACGGGAGTGATCGCCAGTTTCAGCGCCAAGCATGGTCCCCTTCCCTCCCGTCCCTCGCATTATCGCCCTGGCCACTCATGCTCATGCGTCCCAGGTGTATTGAGAAAAGTGTACGTGTACTGTACGTCCAGATATCGAACCACGCTAAAGTATGGGGGAGTCGTGCAAGGGTGCGTCCAAAGATGGAAGCCGTCGCTCAGGAAGGAAGCTGTCCCGAAACCCTCCACAGTCTCTGTCTGCGTGCTGCCCCTTGTCCGCATCCAAAAGTGCCACCGCGCCGAATGGGTTGCGCGCCCAGCTTCGAGAAACAATTGCTTTTGAGCAACCCCATCTTGGTTTGGCGCCACGCGATTGGCTGTTGCCGACACGGAACTTTTGCTGAGTTACTCTCCGGCGACTTACACCCTGACCCTCCCTCATCAATGTCCTGATAGCGGAAGAGCGAACGAATAACGCCAACCGATAGTGTGGTTGCGCCAGACTGATAATATCGGCCGGCGAACCAAGCGCGCCCGCTGATATCAGGGAGCCCCATTCGGTGGGAACCCAAAGTTCCTGCCATGTGGTGGGAGATGGCCTCATACCTGCCGTTTCTGAGACGTTTACCCCTCTACAGCTGGGGGAAGGCGCGCCCTGCGACCCCGCCAAGATACCACGAGTGGCCGATATTGCGACACCTCCCCCAGATACAGGCAAATAAATGAAAACCAATATGGGTCCCCGGCCACTTGTGGTCCTCGACCCATATATACCCCAGGTCCCACCTGTCTGGCTCCCTTGCGTGAACCTTCCTCTTTCTTGCAGACGACTCCCGATTCCTCGCCAGCATTCCTGAAGGGAAGCCTGCCCAGCATGTCGACGCAAGAGAGGACGGAGGACAGGCCTCCGGCCGAGTTTTACCAGGAGAAGGAGTCCGGCCCGTTCGAGAAGGAGACGGGATCGAAGTCCGAGGAGGAAAGCGCGGATGACGACATAAGGGATCTCTTCGTGCCCCTGCCGCCACTCAAGGGTGTCCAGGCAGAGACGAGCCCTCTCACGTTCCGATCCGTCGCTGTCGGCGTTGTCCTGGGCACTCTTGTCAACGCGTCCAACGTCTACCTTGGTAAGTTGGAAGCCGCTCACTCAGCGCGTATTCCCTGCCTGTTGGGTGATTGATGTCTCCATAAGAATATTAGCTATGAGTGCTTCGGGTCGCAAAGCCGACGCTAACCCTGCACAACTTATCAGGCCTCAAGACGGGTTTCACCTTCTCGGCCAACATGTTCGGCGCCATCTTCGGCTATGCCCTCGTCACGCTCATGTCCAAGACGGCCATACCCATCCTCGGTGGCTTTTTCGGTCCTCAGGAGAACTCTATCATTCAGGCCGCCGCCACCGGTGCCGGTGGTATGAGTGGCATCTTCGTAGCTGGTGTGCCGGCTATGTACCAGCTCAAGCTCCTATCCGATAACCCTAGGGACGACTTCGGACGTCTCTTGACGGTCACTTTTGTCTGCGCCTTGTTTGGACTGTTCGCTGCCGTGCCTCTACGGAAATTCTTCATCATCAATGTCGCTCGAGAGCTGAACCTTGTGTTCCCGTCTCGTACGTTTCCCTCACTGCTCCTATTTTGGTTTTCTCGCCCTAACCCGCGTCTACCCTAATTAGCTACCGCCACGGCTATGACGATTCGCTCCATGCACGCTGTTGGAGGTGGAGCTGCCGACGCCATTAAGAAGATCAAAGTCCTCGGCTATTGCTTCATTGGCGCTCTGGCTCACACGGTCTGCGGACAATATGCCATCGGCATTCTCCGCGAGTGGCACCTCTTCACGTGGTTCTACATCTGGAGTGGCTACACCAACTGGGCTCAGAACATCGACAACTGGGGCTGGTATATACTCCTCACGCCGGCATTCTTCGGCTCCGGCATGCTCATTGGTCTTAACGCCGCTATCTCGTGGTTCGCCGGCACTATCGTTGCCTGGGGTCTCGTCGGCCCGCTCCTCGTCAAGTATGGCGAGTGCGTAGGGGAGCAATCCTATCCTGGCGACCCCAAGTGGGACCCTGTAGTCTCCTTTAACTCGATGACCGGACTTGCAGAGCCCGGTTATGTCGCCTCGCCTAGATACTGGTTTCTCTGGCCGGGCGTCATGGTATTGGTGGTCTATAGCATGGTTGAGTTCCTCATTCACATTAGGGTTCTATGGGACGGGGCCAAGTTTGCTTTCCGCGAAACTTCCCGCTCTATCAACAACAGGCTTCAGGCTCGCGGCAAGTCTAACGCGTTCCTAGCGAGGCAGGCGGCCAAGCTCGACGAGGTGGACAGTCTTGTAGAGGACTTCGCGCCACCCAGCCAGCAGGTGGCTACGTGGGTCTGGGTCGCCGGTACGCTCGTGATGGTGGCTGTTGCATGCATCGTTTCCGAGCTCCAGTTTGATATGAACGCCGGCCTAGCTATTCTTGCCTGCATCTTGGGTTTGGTCTTCGCGTTCCTTTCCATTCACGGTGGTGCGGTCACAGATGTGACGCCCCTCACTGCTTCTGCCAAGGCCTCCCAGCTCGTCTTTGGTGGCGTTACAGCTGGGGGCACTCATACGGTCCAGGAGGCGCAGACAGTCAACCTCATTGCCGGTCTCATCGCGTCCGGGACTGCCAATACGTCTTCGGAGCTCACATCCGACTTCCGAGTGGGTTTCCTCCTGAAAACCCCTCCCAACCTTCAGTTTTACGCCCAGGGCATTGGATGCATCTTCTCCATCTTCATCGCGCCAGCCATCTTCGTCCTTTTCATGGCTGCGTACCCCTGCATATACAACCCTTCGGACGACCCTGCGGAACAATGTCCCTTCAACGCGCCCTCTGTCTACGCATGGCGCGCTGTGGCGGAGGCTGTCACGAACCCCAACGTGCCCATCCCCAGGTCGTCTGCCATCTTCGCGGGCGCCATGGGGGCATGGTGTGTGGCCCAGGCACTCTTCAAGAATTTCTACCTCGTCGGCTCGCGGGAGAAGTACCGGATCTGGCTTCCCAACTGGATGTCGATCGGCGTCGGGTGGGTGCTCGGTGCTGACACTGGCTATTCCAACGCTGTCCTATTCGGGAGCATCACGGCATGGTGGTGGTACAAGTACTTTCCCAAGAACTTCGACACATACGGGTACGCGGCCGCCGCGGGTCTGATCGCGGGCGAGGGCTTCGCCGGCGTGATTAACGCCATTCTGGAAATTGCCGGCAAGGGACCAGGCGAGGTTGGGTCTACGATTGGATACCCTGGTGGAGAGTGGTAGGCGATACTCTCTGGATGTGCGTGTGCTCTTGATGCGAGCGCGTAATGTGACGAGTTCTTTCTAGTTTACGTTTTGAATGTTATCACGGTGTTGGGTAGCAAGAAAGTCGATGTGTAGTTGTGTCGTTTAGTCCGTGTGCTCCGTCTCGCCTTGGTTTCTAAAAAGTGCGTCAACATGCTGGCAACACCTACGGCTGTTACTTGACCACAGCAGACTCGTTCTGAGATTGGGTACTTCGAGAAACCCCCTTTTCCCGAGAGATGAGCCAATAACGCCAATTCACTCTTCAGGGCTCACTCTGAATGGATGCAGGATATTATGACGCCTGTCCCGGATACTGGCCTGCTCCTGTGGTTCCAGCAGGGTGGAAAGCCTCCCATCATGAACGCCCTCCAGGCGAAGGGTAATCGAAACGCAGAGCGAAGAGCTTATCCCAGCCACGCCGGACGCCAGCCGTGTCTTTCCTGGTAGCGGGTAAACGCACCCCACTTCGGAGCGAACGACCGGCGAATCCTCTTCACGCAGTATCCACCAAGTGACACCAAGATTCAAATCCAAGCTCCCGGATTTGTCTCTGCCTGCCACCTCTGGGTCTTTGCCGCCTTCACTCTCAGCTGAAGGATTGTAGCTAGCTTGACGCAGGCTCAGGGAGGGAGTGAGCCGAGGTCGAAATGGTACATTTTGGAGGGAAGTGGCTTGTGAAGGAGCGACACTGGTCTTGAATGCATTATCTGCGTCGCCATTTTGCGTGATGGTTGAAATGTGATCTTTGAGATTATAATTATCTCGCAGCTGAGCAAGGGCGCATCTAGCTATTTTGAAGAAGCTGATTGGGAAGCTTAAGCGGAGGCCGTGGGAATCACATCTGCCTTAGCCAGGCCAGTCGGACCTGGAAGGAACCTCATAGCCGCCGCCCTTGCGGTCCACCGTCGTCTCTCGGCGTCTCTCAGTTTCAGCCGCCGACCCTGGCGTTTGGCCCGTTTGAATAGCGTCAACGCTGTGCTCCCTAGAGGAAGCACCATCTGGGAACGTCCTACGCTTGATGAGACAAGACTTATACGGGTCTCTCATGTGGATATCGGACTGCCCTTTCCCCTTTCGTCCCATGGGTCATCTTGGCTAAACAACCTCCGATTCTCGGATCAGGTGGTTAACAACCTGTGGGCAGGCCGTTACCTGTTGTGCTGCTGATGACAGTATGGTACATCGATAATTCCCAACCGGCCGGAATCCAATAGGAAGAGATAACGTACCGGTGAGAAGGCGCAGGAAGCCTGGAGTCGCTGACAAGGAGGTGCTCCTTTTGTAGCGCAAGGAGAATCGCTGTCTCACTTCCGATGGACGAGGCGAGCTTTGTTACTATGTACTTCCTATGCTATAGCCAATGCTATAGGAACTAACGCGTGACAGGAGTGCAAGTGAGAAAAAACTGAATTCCGACGGTTGCGTGCAGTTCGAGCTCACGTGACTAAAGAGTACTTGAGACCAAATAGCAGTTGCATTCTCAACGAATAAAACCCCAGCATTGTAGCTCAGGGGTAGAGCACTGGGCTCATAACCCAGGGGACCTAGGATCGAAACCTAGCAATGCTACAATTTTTTGGACTTAGTTTTTGTTTTTTTTTCTTATTTTGGAGGGTTGTCTTTGTCAGTCCTATCGGCCGAGTGACTAGTTTTGGCCATAGCACACTGGATGCTCCTCAACAGGTCCTTCGTTAGTGGCAAGAAGACGTAACTAGTAGACTCTGACGGCAACGACCTCGTGCCCGGCTTTTTTGAGCCGCGTGAAGGCTCGGCACCCGGAGTTGAACGGGTCGACAAAATCACGCAGAGGTTCCCTTAAACACGGGCTCACACTCTCATCCTGCTTATCGTGAGAACAGTCGGTTCTGTCTTCAGGCAAGGACTACCGAATTAATTGGCCAATACGGAAAGCAAGAGGGTCAGGCTCACTACATACCAGCTCGAGGCAATACACTTTATAATAAGGAATGAATTGCAATGTCGCCGAGGTCTGGCACCTAAAGAAATGTAACATCCTTTGCGGTAATATTTGGTGTGAAGGGCTCTAGCTTCAGGCCTTCAAGGTCGGGGAGCGGCTTTAGCTTTCCCATTGTACAAATCGCTTCGGCGTAGTGAATGGGGAACAACACAGGAGACGAGCGGAGACATGGAAGAGCAGTGTTAATGGCAGAGGTTAGGACAGGCAGGAGCGCAAAGTTGACAGATAGTGGAAACTACAATCCTAAGCGAACAGCATGGCAAAGCGCTCGAGAATGTTGGCGAGACAAACGGGAAGGGACTAACACAACGGAAGCAGCCAGGGAAAAGGGGAAAGCGAGAAACTAGCGCGCCCTAAGCATGACAGGTAACACGTCGAACAGAATTTGGTCTTATATGTCTTCCGTATCTTTACGTAGCGCAGCTTCTCTTCCATTACCTGTTGGTCTGTCTACCTATGGGTAGATGCTGCAGTCCTGCCCGGCCTAATAATACTTGAAATCCGACCGGATGAAAATGAGACGCAGTCCATTCCACGAAATCAGGGGCGAGTGCAAGACCTTATCTTTTCTCAGAAGCTTCGGAAACATTTCTCTTTCAGCCCGCCAAATCGGAAAGGTTATGGCTCGAAACAGCTTTTCCTACGTCTATGTGAGGACATTTCGTTCCTCCTGCCGGGTTTATTCTCCTGGAAAGCGACTGGTGCCACTGGAACGTAACGCACATTCCAGCAGCCACCCAGGTCCTGCATTTTTCTTCCGTCGAACAGTCCGTTACATAGGGTGCATATCCCCGAAGATGAGTGTGCTCATATTAAGAAGTGGAAAACAGTCATCGTGATGTACGAGAGGAGGTGCCACGGACAGTGATGGCGGGCTACCAAGGACTACTTCTTTCCATTCGTCTCATCTCTGCTCGAACATTCCCTTGCCGCATTGTCCTGCTGGGAAGCAGCTCATTTTAGAGAGGACACCGGTGGTGTACCACGAGGGTGGGAGACCGGTAGATCATAGATACGAATGCTGTAGAGCTCCCGTCGTCCTTGAGTTCCTACCATAATGTAAAAACCCATCCTCAATTCAGTACTCACCGCCCTATGGAAAATATAAACAATCCTGAGACTAATAAGCGTAACCTCTACTTCTATCATTCTACACCAAATGACTCCGGGCTTATACGGAACCTGTGGAAGTGGCTGTTGCATAGCCCTGGTTTTGCGCAGGTAGAAGGTTGTCTTCCCACGAGGTGCGCATATTCGATAGAGCATCGTAGGAAGTGTAACTTGAACTTCATTCTAATTGCTTGAGACTACATGTATCAAGTCAGATGTATTCCCATTACATTACGGCCGTATTTGGAAACGTGACGTACCTTCAAGTCCCCTAACTTATACTAGAGAAGGCATGCACCCGCCCCTCTGGCCCGCAAACGTCGTCGCCAATACCACTTGCACCACATCGCCTCCAGTAGAGTCGCTAAGTGTCATTCTTACCTAGGGCCAGTCCATCCTTTGTTGGCCAGATAGCACTAGCATTGAACTACCTGAAAGTTATGTGCCATCCTGGCTCCCTACGTGGAGGTGTGGGATTTCCGGGTTCCTCAAGCATATCATAAGCCACTCGAATTTGACGGCTCATCGCCGACCTATCTGAATTACGTCCCCTGATTAGACCTATTGAGTACAAAGAGCAGAGACGTCAAAGAACCACGAGCTGGTCCCCCAACACGCCATCTTTCAAGACTCTTAATCTTTAGATTGGTACGGAGTCCGCGGGTACCGTAAAAAAAATAATCGAGGCGGAGGGGCCCGCGGGCGCCGATTATTACACCCAGAATCTTCATAATCTCGCCCTGAACAAACATTCCGATTGGACCACCGCGGTCTGCCAAGCCCTTGGGAAGTAAGCCCCCGAAGCGTGGCTGCCGTAGTAAGCTTGCTCTTACTGCATGTCGTCGAACATTATGTCATCCTGCCAGCCGAAATCAGTACCCAATCGAAACAACGCCGGACTACTCATTCGGCGAAAATAGACGTTACGTCGGGCGTGACGCCAGCAACACATGCACACTACTCATTATGGCTCATAGAGCCAAGACGCCACCACCTTCACCTGCCCCTTTCTCCGTATTCCAGTTGTGAAGCTGTCTCCCTTCTCCTACGCCGAAAGAAGCCACAATACACTGAAAAAGTGGTTCGTTAAGATGCCTGAATACGGTTAGAGCCGATCGTCCGAGCAGCTCTCCTTGGCGAAACCCCCCCCCTCCGGCTGAGGCCCTGACAGCGGGACCGCTCCATAGCGTGGTTTGGAGCGGTTTGGTGCTGACGCCTCGGGAAGCTCCACCTCCAATTTTTAAGCTCGGTGCCCGCGGAGGCCCTTCGCCGTCACGGAGCCGTCCAGGGAACGCCCGTGAACAACACCACAAATACTTATTTCATTTAAGCTCTTTGGTTTTGTTCTGTCTTAGGGTGTTTCTTGCCAACTATCTCAATCCCTTCTTTTTAGTTTCAATTTCTTAAATTTCATTTCTTAGAAAAGCGTTGCTTTCTTTCGTCCTCATGTTATCCACCGTAGGAAAGCTCCAATCTGGGGCTCGGGCCTCAACAGAAGGTCCCCAATCCGAGTCAGCGTCGACCATTGCAGAGAAGGCCCCAGGCCAGAATTGTACGGAGGATGAGCTCCGCGTGGACGAGGCGGCCGTGAACGAAGAAGTCCACGAGCTCGCCCGCAAGCTGACTACGCAATCCACTGCCGCGCCAGGTACCCTCTTCCCTGCCCCCAAGGAAGGGCCCCTGGACCCCAACAGCCCCTCGTTCGACGCCCGCAAGTGGGCCAAGGCCTTCTACCATCTTCGCTCAGGCACATCCGGCACGGGGCCCCGCACCGCCGGCTTCGCCTTCCGGAACCTAGATGTTTACGGCTTTGGCTCTGCGACGGACTTTCAGAAGAGCGTCGGCAATATCTTTCTTGAAGGGGTGGCCATGGCCCGGCAGCTCCTCCACGAGAGGCGGAGCCGCGTGGATATCTTGCATGGGCTAGAGGGTGTGGTGCACAGCGGCGAGATGCTTGCCGTGCTGGGGCCGCCCGGCTCCGGTTGCTCAACTTTCCTGAAGACCGTCGCGGGAGACACGCACGGTTTTCATGTAGGGGACGACGCGACGCTCAACTATCAGGGTATCCGGCCGAGGCAGATGCACGGTGCGTTCCGTGGCGAGGCGATCTATACGGCAGAGGTGGATCACCACTTCCCCAACTTTACCGCTGGAGACACTCTCTATTTTGCCGCCCGCGCGCGGTGCCCTAACACGCTCCCGGAGGGTGTCTCTCCGCATGAGTACGCGGAGCACCTCCGCGACGTCACCATGGCCATGTTTGGCATCTCACACACGAAGAACACGCGCGTTGGGGATGACTTCATCCGCGGTGTTAGCGGCGGCGAGAGGAAGCGCGTGACGATTGCGGAGGCCGCACTGAGTTATTCCCCCTTGCAGTGTTGGGACAACAGCACAAGGGGCCTCGATAGCGCCAATGCGCTTGAGTTTTGCAGGACTTTGAGGACACAGGCGGATGTCATGGGGTGTACCTCGGCTGTCGCGATCTACCAGGCTTCGCAGGCTGCATACGATGTAAGTCTAGTCGTTGCCGCCCCCAAGTCATACACTAACACTGCAGCAGGTCTTCGACAAAGTCCTCGTCCTCTACGAAGGGCGCCAAATCTTCTTCGGCAAGGCATCCGAGGCAAAGGCATACTTCGAAGACCTAGGCTTCGTCTGCCCGGACCAGCAAACAACCGCCGACTTCCTCACCTCCATGACTAGTCATGAGGAACGCATAGTCCGGCCTGGGTGTGAGGGTAAGACACCCCGCAGCCCAGACGAATTCGCCTCTGCCTGGAAAGCTAGCACCAACCGCGCGCGCCTGGTATCGGAGATCGATGACTATCTCCAACGCCACCCCTTCGATGGCGAGCACCACGAAAAGTTCCTCGCCTCCCGACGCGCAGAGCAGTCTAGCTCGCAGCGCGCCACCTCTCCCTTCACGCTCACCTACCTCGAACAGACACGCCTTGCCCTCTGGCGTAGCTGGGTCCTCCTTAAAGCTGACCCCAGCGCACCCCTGGCGATGCTTATCTCTAACACGATCGAAGGTCTCATCGTCAGCAGCGTGTTCTACAACCTGGCCGACGATACATCTACCTTCCTTCGGCGCGGGATCCTAATGTTTTACGTCATCCTCGTAAACGTTTTTGCTTCCATATTAGAGATCTTCAACCTGTACTCTAAGCGGCGCACCGTCGAGAAGCACGCGCGCTACGCCTTTTACCACCCCAGTGCCGAGGCCCTAGCCTCCATGATCATCGATCTCCCCTACAAGATCACCAACGCCATAGTCCTCAACACGATCGCCTACTTCATGGGTCACCTCCGCCGCGAGCCAGGTCCGTACTTTTTCTACCTTCTCATTTCCTTCACCATTACCATGACCTCCTCTATGCTCTTCCGCCTCATCGCTTCCGTCACGCGGACGATCGACCAGGCCCTCGCGCCAGCCTCTATCTTTATCCTAGGCATGGTGCTGTACACGGGTTTTGCTATCCCGCCGCCCTACATGGAGGCCTGGATCGGGTGGTTCCGCTGGATTAACCCCGTCTACTACGGCCTCGAGTCGCAGATCCTCAACGAGTTCGTCGGCCGTTCGTTTGATTGCGCCGACTTCGTCCCCAGCGGACCGGGGTACGAGGACGTGCCGGCGGAACAGAGGGTCTGCTCAACGCCGGGAGCGGCCCCAGGATTAGATTACGTCCTGGGCACGGACTACGTCGCGTCGGCGTACGAATTCGCCCCATCGCACAAGTGGCGGAACTTTGGCATCCTTATCGGGCTAGGTGTTGCCCTGATGGCGCTGCACCTTCTCGCGACGGAGTTCATCGCCGCAGAGCCGTCCAGGGGCGAGGTCCTTGTCTTCACCCGCGGTGCCATGAAGAAAGCGACCAGAACTGGTGCCGTCGACGTAGAGACGGGAAATGTTAGCAGGGCACAGCAGCAGCATAACTGTGCGGAAGCCTCGGAGGGTGTCTCGGACATGGAGAAGCAGGTTTCTATATTCCACTGGCAGGACGTCTGCTACGACATCCAGATCAAAGGTGAGACCAGGAGGATCCTTGACCGAGTCGACGGATGGGTTAAGCCTGGCACCCTAACTGCACTTATGGTGAGTACGACCGGGGCTTCTTATGTCATGCCTCGCTAACCATTTCCCAAGGGCGTTTCTGGCGCCGGGAAGACAACGCTCCTTGACGTCCTCGCCAGCCGTGTCACAATGGGCGTGATATCAGGCTCCATGCTCGTCGATGGAAATTTACGCGATGATTCCTTCCAGCGACAAACAGGCTACGTCCAGCAGCAGGACCTTCACTTACACACCTCCACCGTCCGCGAGGCCCTCTCCTTCAGTGCTCTCCTCCGCCAGCCTCCCAAGTATTCCCGCGCTGAAAAGCTCGCATACGTCGATACGGTGATCTCCCTCCTCGAAATGTCTAGCTATTCTGACGCCGTGATCGGCGTGCCCGGCGAAGGTCTCAACGTAGAGCAGCGCAAGCGACTGACAATAGGCGTCGAGCTTGCTGCCCGGCCACAACTCCTCCTTTTCCTCGATGAGCCGACCTCGGGCCTGGACTCCCAGACCTCTTGGTCGATATGTAACCTCATGGAGCGCTTGACGCGTAGCGGGCAGGCTATCCTCTGCACTATCCACCAGCCTTCTGCCATGCTCTTCCAGCGCTTCGACCGCCTCCTGCTCCTCGCTAAGGGAGGACGCACCGTTTACTTTGGCGAGATCGGCAAGGGATCCCACACCATGATCGACTATTTCGTTCGGAATGGAGCTAAGAGGTGTCCAAACGGCGCAAACCCTGCAGAGTACATGCTCGAGGTCATCGGCGCGGCACCAGGCGCCCACACGGATATCGACTGGCCGGCGGTATGGCGGGATAGCCCGGAGTACCGCGGCGTGCAGGAGGAGTTAACACGGCTTGCAGCGAGGGGGCCGAAGGCCGGCGCCGGCGCCGACCCGTCTGCGTACCGACAATTCGCAGCACCGTTTACATGGCAACTGTGGGAAGTCACGAAGAGGGTATTCGAGCAGTACTGGCGAACGCCGGGGTACATCTACTCCAAAGCGCTTCTAATCGTAGGCTCAGTGAGTTTCGTCCCCGAACCCTTTCCTTACACCATAATAGTCTTTGTCCTCCATTTGACCCGTAACCCTTTTTATTTATTTATTCGGCATCTACTAACCTTTCCCAGGCCCTCTTCATTGGTCTTTCCTTCATCAACGCCGAGAACACCCAGCGTGGCCTCCAGAACCAGATGTTCGGCGTCTTCATATTCCTAACCTGCTTCCCATTGGTGCTCAACCAGATCATGCCTCTCTTTGTTATGCAGCGGACGCTATATGAGGCGCGCGAGCGACCATCCAAGACATATGCGTGGCAGGCCTTTCTGATCGCCAACTTAGTAGTCGAGATCGTGTGGAGCTTGGTGAGTCTATGAACCCCCTCGCCTTTCCCTTCTCTATCTGCGCACGCACTTTCTTTCGGTGGCCCACATGAGTACTACCGGGACTAATAGCGGTAATTCCTAACATACACAGTTCATCTCCGTCTTTGCCTTCGTTTGCTGGTACTTCCCCATTGGCCTCTACCGGAATGCCTACCCGACCAACACTGTTGACTCCCGTGGTATTACCATATTCCTCCACGTTGGGGCCTTCTTCGTCTTCAGTTGCACCTTCGCGCACATGGTCATCGCCGGGGCCCCCGGCGTGGACGTTGCAGGTGCCGTGACGAACCTTCTTACCATCATGATGTTTACTTTCTGCGGGTGAGCATTCATTACTTTTTCTGTTTAACATTGTATCTTGCCAGGCGTTCCTCATGCATCCCTACTAACTCACCACAGAGTTCTCGCAACCATAGACGACCTCCCCGGCTTCTGGACCTTCATGTACCGGGTCAACCCCTTCACCTACGTATTAGAGGCCTTCCTCGGCATTTCCCTCGCCGCCGCACCCGTCCACTGCGCCGAAAATGAGCTGCTTCACTTTTCCTCCCCACCGGGCCTCACCTGCGATGAGTATATGGAGCCCTACATGGCGGTTGCGGGCGGGAACCTGGTGAGTGGGGCCGGGACGGAATGTGAGTTCTGCACCATGGAGTCGACGGACACGTTTCTGGAAGGCCTCAACATTAGCTTTGGGAATAGATGGAGGGATTTTGGGTTCATGTGGGCGTATTGTATGTTTAACGTTGCGGCAGCGGCGGGTCTTTACTGGTTGTTCCGGGTGCCGAAGGGGAAAAACAAGAAGGTAAAACAGTAGCGGGTGAGAGAGAGAGACGTTTACTTTAGAGCCTAATACCGCCTAGAATAGATATAATTCCTTTATTTTAGATGCTTTTCACGAAATAATATGTTGTTATTTCCCCAAATGTCTGCCAGTGTCTGACATAACTGTATGTCATGACTCTGTATGCTCTACTTGGGATCGAGGCCCATGGCAGCCCGGTGCTGCGATAAGTCCTTATCCACCTGTTGAGACTGTATATTACTAGAAGTCTCACAGGGAACTAATAGGCTTCGCCTTAACCCGCTCCCAATCGACAGAAGCAAGAAGCCCGAACCGGGATATCCGACCCCTTGCTCGCTTCCTCCAGCTTCCCCTCCACACGCTGCGCTTCATCTGCCCTCCCCAGCTTAATGAAACATTCATGAACTCCATGCAACGCCCATACATTCCCTGGATGCCTCAATGCGCGAGGGAGCTCGTCGCTCATCCCAAGATCCGCCATGTACACCCTCGCTGCCTCCTCGACCATCCCCTGTTCCAGCAGAAGCGCCCCGTACGCGTGCCTCGTCGGCTGCATCCAGCCCCACGGCTCATCGTAAGGGAGATCATCCTCTCTACGTATCGCCTCCCGCAAGTGCTGGAACGCATGATCAAAGTTGCCATGACGGTACTCCACCTCCCCATCCATCATCGCCTCTGCAATGCGAAGAATATCCACGCACGTATTATTGAATAGCGTGCGTGATGGTTTGACCTTCTTCACCGCGAGCCGAAATTCCCGCCGCTGCTCCTCTGCCTCGGACAGCCTTCCCATAGCTGCGAACGCAACAGCCTTTGCGTAGCGCAGTACCGTCGTCGTAGTACAATACAACTCGCGATCCTCCGGGAGCTCCAGGACAATAATCTCCCGCCAGCGCCCAAACCTAATCAGCACGTGTATGCGCAGGGTGAGGAATGCCTCTAGCCAGTCCGCCATGGGCGGTGATTTAACCAGCAGAAGCTCCCGCGAGATACTCTCCTCTAGCCGGGCAACAGAGTCAAGACACACGCCGAGGTTCCCCGCAAACATCCCCGCATAGACCCGGAAGTGGTGGTCATGTGCGCAGTAGAGAGTGTAGAATTTTAGAGAGCCAGCTATAGAGAGATATTTCTCATCGGCGGCTACGGCGGCAGAGTTGGAGTCGATGGCCACGCGGTAGCGCCCACAGAGGATGTCGAGGTGGGTTGGCATGTGCTGAAGATGACCCCCATCGGGGACCAGGCCGCGGAGGTGTTCCGCAACGGGAAGCGCAGATTCAGGAGAGGGAGACATCTCCATGAAGTGGATGTACATGTGTAGCAGGCCAGGGTGTTGAAGCCCGCCTTCTAGGACTAGAGCGCGGTCGAGAATCTCCTTTATCTCTAGAGTCCGCGCGCCCTTCACAGGATCCCCTGTCTTGAGGTCCCAAAGATCCCATGGATTCAAGTTCATCAGCGCGTCGGCGTAGACAGTGATCACATCAAAGTCGTTTGGAAACTCTCGGTAGACTTCTGCCATTGCCTCCGCGAAGCCCCTGCTCCACGCCTCGCACCGGCCCGACAGTTCCTCTTCCGGATAGCGCTGCTGTATTGCCCTAACTAGGGCCGTTTCGACAAGGCTTTTGCCGTCAAGATTATCTAGCGCGACCTTTGCTGCGCTGCGGCCGCGGCGTACCACGTCCGCAAGGTCCTCGTCATCAAAGAAGCTCCACGGCTTGTTGTAATTTGGGCCCAAGCAGTAGGCCAGACCCCAGTGTGCCATGGCACATGTTGCATCAGCCGCGATGGCCTTCTCAAAGCAGGTGGCGGCCTCCTCATGGTTGAAGGCGTATGTCCATATCAGCCCGCGGCCGAACCATGCTTCGGCGGTGCCGTTCTTAGCTGTAATCGGGCGATGGTAGGATCCGAGGTCAAAGGGATATTCTGATGCCATAATTTGCGGCTTGAGCAGGCGGATAGTCCGCAAGATCGAAGATTGATATGTATAGCTCTACCATGAGGAGACCTTCCTTGGACCGCTCGGTCCTGCGCCTAGGATCACCTGTTTGGTTACGCGTGCGGGGCCCCGAACTAAGGCCACCAGCCAATCGCCTTAAGAGGAGAACAGCCGCAAGCGTCCGAGCCTATATAACATATATACTGCGCTCAAGAGAGCTATCAACAAGAAAACCGATTACCAACCGGAAACTATGGCCCCACACAGAAGTATCATGGCTTTCTCTTTCCGCCGCCAAATGCAGGCAAAGGTTCCCACGAAATCAGTTGAATTTGGACGAGTATACATTTTTAGAGAATACGTAGGAAAGCGTCAGTATGCCGACAGATGGGAGATGTATAACGGGCGGATTACTCCGCAGTGGGTGGCTGATAGAATAGATTTGCTTACAGCAAAGCAACAGGTGAGCCTGGTCGACGCCACTACTACCCGGCTGCATCATCAAACCTGGCCGCATTCTCGTATCACCCCGCCCGTAGTTTCCGAGACAGCGAGGTGACACATATTACACTCGACCCCCGATCATCTTGATACCGTGTAGCCTCAGCAACCTTCTGGAGTCCGACGCTTAAAGTCCGTCAACCGTGTAGGGCGGCCACCTATCTCTTATTGCCAAACAAACATATAATGCCCCTTCCCATCCATCATTTGGCCATCGCACAAGAAAAAAATCCCCATCCGCAACATCGTCCGCCGCCATGGTCACGATAAATCTAGCCCTCACTGTCCCCATTAATCCCCCGGGATCCCGCCCCTCCATAACCCACGCCCAAGCCTGGTCTGCCCTCGTCCGCAAGGCACACCGACCACAGGATTTCATTCCCGTGGTGTCATCCTGCACCATTCTCTCTGAGACTCCCACCCGCGTCTCCAGCGAAGTATCCTTCCACCCGGGTGTCGGCCACGCGCGGGTGATTAGGGAGGTGTGCACCCTTCACGCGCCCTGCCGGATAGACTACGAGCTTGAAGGGGGCAGCACAGCCGTGAACACTGTCAGCGAAATGCCAGGTGGTGACCTAGTTCTGACGTTCGTGTTTGGGTGGGTGCATGCCGGGGTTGAGGAAGGGACTGAGGAGGAGAGGCGCCTCAGGGAGGGGCATTTTGAGGTAAGGATGCCGCGAATTATTGAAGTAGTGGCTTGTTAACGCGTATAGGTTGCGAGGAAGGCGATGGATAACATGGTTGTGACGATGAGGAGGCTAGTGGAGGAGGGCGAGCTCTGATCGTCCTAGAAAGGTGCCAGAATTTAGATCCAAAATTAAATGGCAACGTATGACTGGCAGAGGCATGGTGAAGATGATGGTGAATATACAGAGGCAAGAATATTTTGAATTTCTTGGGTTGGCCACGTCCTAAGCTGCATATTTCGACCGTTAACGAGAGCTTCACATCTTCAACAACCAGAGGACGCGCGTAACTCTAGCGAGGTTCCCCATAATTCCAGCATCTACTCGTTCCAAATCCGTTACCCTACCGCCCTAGCCTGAGGATAAATACCTCTATATACTCACACCAAGGCCTCGCCTCCAAACTTTCTCACAAAAACCCTCGCCTTCTCCGCTCTCTCACTGTCCGCCCCTGTGTAAAACACCCTCTCCCGCAACGCCCTTGTCGCCATGCCTCTCGCCTTCTCCATCGCACCAACAACCCCGTACAAGTCCGCCCACAGCGCCGCAAACTCAGCCACCTGACTCCAAAGTGCCTCCTCCTCCAATACCCCTAGCATCTCCCCCCACAGCTCGTCGAGAACCCCCTCAGTACGTTTTGGCCCGAGGTCTCTAAGGGTCTCGAGGATGGACTGAATGCGGGCCTTGTTGGCGTCAGATGCGGCGGTGGCGGCTTGGGAGGAGCAGACGGCGCAGGTGCAGGCGAAGCCCCGGCGGGAGAGCATTTTTTGGCGGTCTGCGGTGTAGAGGTTTTGAGGGATATCTGTCGTTGGTTAGAATTCTGTTTTAGGGGAGCGGAAGAAGGGAGAGAGGGTACAGGTTATGGTTATTTCTTCATCTGGTTCTATGTCTTGCTGTGCGACTATTTCCATCTGGAGGGTTGACCTGGAGTATCGTGTGAAGGCACTAATAGAGTCAGCTCGGTGCTAGGGAAAGCTCCACAGTTACTTTTGACCCGCTCACTTTGGCCGACAGGCATGGTTTAGTCTCTTTCCAAGTCGTCAGCTCCTCTCTCACCGCAGTAGAGAGTACTTCCCAGGACTTACCGCTATCTCTGGAAACAACGCCGAGAACTCAACCCCATCAACCGCGATCCCAAAGGCGTTAGTCCTCATGGCATCTTCATGCCACTCACCGCCCGTCGAAACCGCGACGTCCCCAAGCCTCTCCCTATGTCCCTCGGGAAGCCTTTCGAACGCCGCTTTCAACAGCCATGGGTTCTCCTCTCGCGCGATCCCTTCCGGACCAGATGTAAACCCCATGACAAATGGCGTCTCTCGCATGATGACTTCGCCGGTTTTGATCGCCCGCTTGGCAGCGATGCCCCTTTCCTTGCCCGGAATAGATGCCACTTTGTATGCGCGGGTCTGCTCGCCCGGAGATAGCTGCCACAAGGGCGCCTCCCCCCAGGGTTCCGACCGCGCTGCGAACATGCCCGCCACGAAAGCAGCCGTTTCCGGATTCGACACAAGGCTCATGCCGCCCTCGCCGTTGGCGGTAAGGTACGTATAAATGCAGTGCTTACCCGTGGCGTTCTGGTCCAGGGGATAGATGCATCGAGGCTCATAAGCCCATGGCGGCCAGGATGCGGACTTGGCGGCGGTCTTATCGTCAACAAGGGGAGGGCATGCTGGCTGTGGTAATCTGAGGCGGGCAAGCGGATCCCAACTGCATTGTTGTAAATGAGATCCGGGTGGTGGCGACGCATCGGCGAGACATATTGCCAATGCGAAGAGGATGCTGTGTCGGGCCATGGTATTCCTAGTCGACATCATTCATAATATAAAGTGAAAGAGGAAAGTTCGCCATTCCAATGACGAGGACAGGTTTCATCGTGGTAACTGGTGTTTGGGATTTTCCCGTTCGGGATATTTAGCCGCCAGACGTGGTGAAGATCTCCAGAGTTCATTTATCCCAAGCAGCGTGGTCCAGAAATCAAAGCTCTATGCTCTTACGACACAGACTTTTGGGAGACCAGGATAGTAGAAGAGGCTAAGGCTGGGGGGTGGCGCCGGACGACATATCTAGAGATAGGAGTGATGAGACAACACGACTGTCGATAGCATGTCGTTCGTATCAAACATGAACTAATAGAACAGCATCCAAGGACCCTAGCGAAAAAGAAGCCGGTTATTATGGACAACCTAAATATCATATTCCCTGGGCTAGACTATCACTATAACATGTCTCTTTTCACACCTTTCCCTTAGCCTTGCAGAGGCTGGCATTCCAGGGCAGGTTTGAACGGCCCCGTCGAGCATCTTCGCACGAGACATATATCTGACCGGCACAGGCGGGTACCAGAAGCGAAACTAGTGTTATACCTGATCAGATAGCTGTTCGTTTCCGCGGGTATGGCATACTATATGTACCCCGCGATATGTCTAGCTCCGCTTCCATTCTTTGTCAGGGAGTGGACGAGGATGTCGACCAGCAAGCGCGCGATGAAGTTTTGACGTTGTACTATTGATCAAGTGGACCTTAAATGCTAGCTTCAATAGGCCCTCCGGGTGCGCTCCTAAGTGCTCCCATCGATATTATACACTCAATATGCCGCCGCTCGCCTGCACGTATTCGACCTCCATCGTTACGGTTCCTATAGTCGTGACTATATGCAGGCAAGGATATTATTATATCGATATGACTCGAAGAACGCTAAGAGCGGCTTTAGAGTTTGTTGAAAATAAGGGACCAAGTGAGAGAGGTCGAGGCGTCGGCCATGGCCAATCCACTCTTCCGGTCTTAAGGGAATCGGGTCGGGTTATGCGGGCCGTATGTACCGTTTAAATTCCGGTGCCATACGGAGCGACAAATCTTTCCTTGACAGCCGGGCACTGGCCAAGCGGTGGCAGCCAATGGAGGCGGCCGATCAGTGACATGACCACCCGTAAAATGCCCTCGATCGGGTGTGTCGGGTGATTGCCCTGCCTGGCAGAGATTCTTCTCCGATTGGCGTCCAGTTCGAGTCAATCGTGTTGCTCTCTCCAGTTGTTTGACGAGCATTTCGAACCCGTGTCCCAGGTACCACAGCTCCCCTGTCAATCACTGGGAAGATACATTGCGCAAGGGAGTAGGCCGCAGGACGCTAAAAGTAGCGCAGCCGCGAACCCTTGTACCACGTACACGTGTTTGCCTGCGCCGGGGGACGAGAGCTTTGCGTGCTCGCACTTTTGTGTCCCCAGCACGCCGCGCACACGGCGGGAATACCCCAATTCGTGGGACATCTTCGAGGGCGCTGTAATGGAAGGAAATTCCCCTGTAGCACAACCCTGGTACACAGCCCTGTCTCGTCTTCAACCCGCCCTCTCCCTTCCCAAAAACACTATCCCGGCGTCCTTCGACCTTCTCCCACCCACTCAACAATACGAGGAAGGGCACCCTGACCGGCCGCCTCCACTCCTCGTATTCACTCCGAGCGATGCACTCTCCGCCGCCCCGCGACCCACCATTGTGACGTGACCGCCCCAACACGAGATCGAATCCTGCCCACCCATCTCGAGCCCGCAGACCGGACGCTCTTGGCCACTCGTCGAGCCCGCTCAATGGCCTGAACCGTATAACCCCCTCTGGCCAAATCCATCCTGACAGCCGCCCGTCGGCTCGCGACACGCGGCGCGCCCTCGGCCGCCCGCACCCGAGCGATAAACGAAACTTTCTTTGGAGCGCTTCGCCCTCGGGCGTACCCACCCCCCCCCGTGGAACACCCGTCATGCTGTCCCACCTCCGCTTCCACCGACGGGGCTCGTCGAACCCGACATCTCCCATCGCCGGCCAGCAATCCCCGCGCGACAATCCCCAGCCGCGCGATGGCGGCCTCAGTAGCCCCGACGCGCGTCCGTCCTCGTCAAACTCGTCCTCACTGCCCCCCACCCTACCTCCCATCGCACGCGTTACCTCAAGCAGCACGTCCTTCGGCTTGCGTGACTTCTCCTCCGCTAATATGCCGCACAAGGAGCTGCCGCCGGATCCGCCGCGGGAGCATCATGATGCTCTTCCTCGGGACCACCAACAGCAACGGTCCGACAGGCAGCAGCAGCAGCAACACCAGCAGCCGACGCGGGATACCCCGCGGGCTGCCCCGATGAAATCACCCTATGATCAGGACACCGGCTTCATCGGTGGCGTAGCCCTGCAGAAGTATCGCGAGGAGGCTGCCCGGCGTCAAGAACCGGCCGACGCCCCAAGCTCAGATGCGCATCACCCTACCGGTGCGCAGCCGACGACGCTGTCGACGAGCACGAGCATGCCGGCGCTGAACAAGCCGTCCACCTCCTTCGTGACCCCTACAGACCTCCGCTCGGGCGTCAGTCCAACGGGGAGGATACCCCCGCCCAACGTGTGGGCCGCCGAACCCTACTCCAGCGCAGCGGCGGCCCTCCCCGCGGAGCCTCAGCGGGGCAAGAAAGGCCTGCCGTTTCTGAAGAATCCCATGTCCACACTGCTCATGAGACGGAAGGTCAGCCAAAACGCCCCAGACATACTCCCTCTCCCTCTCCAGAACAATGCCGAGCCGGAATTCGTCTTCCGGGGGACAAAGGTGCACGACTTCAATGCTCCTAGGCCTCGGAGGCCCGCGACACAAGCCGGCCCAGGAGATGCACCGAACGCACGGAAACCTTCCCACGCAAATGCGCCTCCAGTACCATACAAGAGCAGTCTGAGGCGCCATCCGGGAGATCCTGCCGAGCATCCCGGACATTCCAGGCCCAGGCCCAGCAGTAGCACTGACTCCACGCGTCCCAGTGTCGCCACAGGCACCAACACACCCTCCTCACGGCGAAATGCCCCCTCCAGCATATCGTCGAACCCCTCTATTCAACACTCTCTCGATAAGCCGCTCCCGCCTCGAGCCTCCCCGCCCATCGTGCCTCCGAAAGACGATGTCTCGGGCCCTGGCTCCCGGTTGTCGTCCAGCACGACGGCGCGGTCCAGCACCCGCAGCGGGCCCAGGACGAATGCCAACCCATCCATGAAGTCGATGAAGTCGGCAAGGTCGGGTAGCCTCGCTCGCGACATCCTCGCGAGGGAGTCACTCTCCTCGTTGCCGAAGCACATGAAAAGCACGTCTTCGCGCTTCAGCTTCGACATGATCGGCGCCGCGAAGCAGGAGAAGCTGCTGGAAGAGAGACACCGGCAGCGGCAATTGGAGATGGGGATCGACCCGGACTTGGGTGACGACCAGCGGGACTCGAGATTTGACGACCTAGATGACTTTGATTACGATGCGATGATGGATGATGACGGGCTCGAAGAGCCAATTCCTGGCGTGAACGCAGATTACGACGAGGAGCCTATCCCGGGAATGGAGGATGTTTACGAGGAGGCCATACCGGGTGTGAACATCGATTATGAAGATGACTACGATGACTACGCAGTAGACGACCCTGATAACGACCAGGAGAACTTTGCCGGGTTTGTGTTTCAAAGGTCGCCCAAGTCGGGCCTGCCCACTCCAGTTAGCGCTGGCTTGATGGCGACGCCGCGAGACGAGGAGGGCAACAGAATTGGTTTCGCGTTCTCCAAAGACTCCCCGCTCGGCGAAGGGCCGCCCCCTCAGCCGCTCCTTAACTCTCAGGAAGATGCGGCGGGTGTCTCGGAAGGAGTACCAGGATTGGCAATACAGAACCTCACTGTGTCGGACGAGAAGAAGCCTGCGGACGAGGCAAGAGCGCCTGAAAACTTGCACGCGAATGGACAACCCAAGGCCGCCAACGAAAGCGATGACCTTTACTTTGATGATGGCATGATCGGGTTGGACGCGAATGAGTTCGCTGACGAGCTCGACTTCTCAGCCGAAAAGGGGGAGCCGTTCAATGAAGCGCTCTTCGACCTTGACGACACGGACCAGTACGGCCGACCCATCCCTGGCGCCTTCAAGGCTGCCAAGGAGGCATACGCCGCGCGACATGCAGAGCAGAACAAGCGCGAATCTGACGGGACGAGCGGGCAGTTTGACCAGTCCGTCATGTCCCCGTCGACCACGCGCACCTCAGTTAGCGCGCCAGGACCGCAGCACCCCGTATCTAAGGCCCCCAGCGAGGAGGTCTCCCCAGAGCGCCACCACATGACCTCCCCCCAGGACATACCCGGGTCCGAAGACGACCCCATGACAGCCTACCAAAGGGCCCTCGCAGCAGCAACCCACAAGGCCGCCGCAGACGGCAAGTTCCGGCGCGACTCACCACCTCGCTCTCCAGTCCTTCCCACGACGGAGGTCCATCCTCCCGACCCGGAGCCATACGACGAGCCCACGACATTCGACTTTGATGACTACGAAAGGGATGACCTGGATTTCGATGACCTTGATGACGACGACATCATTGCCGAGGCGAATGCCAGCGCGCTAGCGAACGACCCGGAGGGTTGGTACGGCACCGAGTTCGGCTTCTACTCAGCTCCCGCGGCGCAGCTTGATCTACCCTTCGAGTACGCCAACGGCGGCTACTTCGGGCCCTCGGGGCCCAACGCTGGACGAGCGGTGAGCCGCGAGCCGAACCTCACGCCCATCACGGAGCGATCGGAGTACTCGAACCGCAACAGCGTTATGAGTCTAGCTGTGCCGCCAATAGGCTCCGCCTCCAGCATACAAAGCCCGGGGCTTGCACAGCTAGCCATGATGGCGGACGGCGACGACAACATGACGCTCTCCGCGCTGCTCCGGCTGCGCACCAAGGCATGGGGAGGCTCACAAGCCAGCCTGCCGAGCAGCAGGGACGGATCCCCTCGGTCCGAGCGCGGTGAGGGGTCCAGCTCGCCGCAGCAGCTGAACGTGCTCCACGCACGGAAGAACTCGAGCTTCTCGGTCCTAAGCGAGGCGCACTCGCTACCCGCAAGCCCGACGGTGGCGGCGGACGCGAACGGGGCGCACGCCGCGCTCGTGAGCCAGAGCGCGAACGCGTCGCCCGTTGAGGAGAGGAACCCCCGGGGGCACAGGCATAAGGGGTCGGCAGGGAGTATCTCGTACATACAGGAGGAGAGCGGTGATGCTTGGGTTGTTGAGAGGAGGAGGATGGATGAGAGGGGAGAGGTGGAGGTTGAGAGGGAGGTGCTCCCCGCCGGAAGGATCTAAGGGTAACAGAACGGTGATACTATTGGATTATATAGCGTGGTATTTTGCTTTGGATATAGGGGTAATACTAGGAACAGCGGCGCCTGAGCGATGGACTTGCATTCCGCGGTTATATATGAGCATGGAAGTGGCGTTTGGATAGGGCCGCTTTGGCCGGTGTAAAATACAAAAACTCGTATGACGGTAATTGAATAGAGCATTATGAGCATCAAGGCTACTCGGAACCGCCCAGACTGTCATTCCTTAGCGTCTTTTTCCGCTGTCGGATGTGGTTGCCTCCGTAGGTTCGGTGCGCGCTGGCAGATTGTGGTGGGCCCAGAACGCCGGGACGGGAAGGGCGGCGGGCCGGTGGCAGTGGCATTTTCGCGGCCCCACCAAGACCTCCAAACCGCAACCCGCCAAAGACCTCCAACACCTTCGACAACCACCTCACCTTTTCCGCGTCTACTCAACCCAACGCCCCTCACGACTCTTTCCAACACAGCCAGAGAAGCTCAAGATGCCGCCGAGAACGGCCGTCTCCCTCATGTGTGCCCGCTGCGCCCACCTATCCCAACAGCATCTTGCGGCCCGCCCCATCTCGACATCCCGACCCTCGCAGACCCTCCGAGGTCCGTCAGAACGCGACCATCCCACGTCTTCCTCCAAAGACAGCACCTCCAACTCCTCCTCATCCTCCTCAAAACAAGAGACCTCCACGCCCGACGAACCCGGCGCCCTCACCCGACGTCTCGAGGAAGCCACAGAAGAAGCTCTCCTCTCCCGCTCCGGCCGCCACGCCATCGACGAAGCAGGCTTCTCCCCGGAGCTCAAATCCCGCCTCATCGCCAGAATCTCAGCCGCGAACCCATCGACTCCCGTTCTCGAGCGGGACATCAACCCTGGCGCGGGGCAAGGGACGCGGCACCACGCCACCTCGCAGCCGTGGACGGGCACCGAGAGTACCGAAGATACGGTGCTGCGCATGCTGGATGATGCAAAGCCGAGGCTGCCGCGCGATATTCGGGGTCCGCCCGTTCAGCCGCCGGTGATGAAGAGGAGGGTAGACGGTCCGAGGAGGGTAGCGGGCGCGAGGGAGAGGGCTGAGTCGTACCGTGATGGGGGTTTGTCGGACAAGGAGAGGGGACAGCTGAAGAGCGAGTTTGCTGATAGGTTTGGGCCGGGAGTGAGGAGCATGCCATCGCTTACAGGGCTGGCGTCTCTGGCTAACGAGAGGTGAGGCCGCGAACCGGCAATTTTTCTCACACCCGTTCAGAGGATTGGTGGTGGCTAGGACTTGTACTGACGGGGCCGTAGGATTGAGGACGCTATCGCGCGGGGTCAGTTCAAGGTTCGTGCGACCCCATAAGACCTTGCCTCGTTCAAGTGCGTGCTAACTATCAAAGAACATCCCCCGCGGTCCCGGCCAGGAGCGCGACACCCGCTCCGACAACCCCTTTATCGATACCGTAAGCGCCTCCCACTTTTCCCCATCCTGACTTTTCTAGAGTACTGACAAACCGAGACCGAATACCTTATGAACAAAATTATAAAGCGCCAGGAACTCGTGCCTCCCTGGATCGAAAAGCAACAGGACCTTCTCCGCGCCGCCCAGGAGCTACGCTCCACCCTCCGTACCTCCTGGGCCCGCCACGTTGCCGATGCCATCACCTCCCGCGGCGGGACCACGTCGGAACAGGTCGCGCGGGCGGAAGCCTACGCGCGCGCCGAAGCGGCGCTTCCCCGAGGTAAGAGCGTCGGCGAGGCCTCCGTCTCCGCCTCGCGGACCGACGACGCTGTCTTCAGGGCGTCTCAGTCTCAAACCGAAACCCCATCTCCTACGGGACCGTCCGAAAGACCCTTTAGGGATCCTGCTTGGGAGGCACAGCAGCGGAACTACCTTGACCATTCCATAGAGAAGCTCAACTCTATGACGCGCTCGTACAACCTCATGGCGCCCGACCTCGCCAAGAAGGCCTACTTCTCTGCGGGAGCTGAGCTGGAGGCATGTTTCCGCGAGGGAGCGCCGCTCGTGGCGGGGGAGCTAAGGGAGAGGAGGGAGAGGAGGGAGAGGAGGGAGAGGAAAACGGCGGGTCCGTCGCTTTTCGGGGGTTTCGGGGGAGGGGGGCCGGTGGTGTATGAGAAGGTCGGGAATACGTATGGGTTCAAGGAGTTCTGGAGGGATCTGTGGAGGAAGTGAGCGTGGGATGTTGTATGATACCAGGAAGGCAGATACAAGAGATTACGAAAGTCGTCGTGTCGTCTACTCTGGCTCCATGGTTTGTGTCTTACACAGCGTCCGACATAGCCAAAGAGCAACCCCATTGCCACTCCTGCCAACCTACAGAATCAACATCGTCAACTGCAAGCCAACTACAGGTGAGGTGGCGATGCAGAGTGCCATCGAACCGCGCACCACACGGGCCGAGCCCCAGACCCGAACCCCTAAACAGGACGTGAGGACCCGCGTCTGCAGAGCAACACCGCGCCACCGGGACCGTCGCATCGCATGACAGAGCCAGAAAACGCTCACTCGATACTACTACCTACATACAAAGAGTTCCGTGGTTACCGGAGCCCTCATTCACATGAAAGATCTCAGAGCCAAGCACGCCGTCTGACTTGTCGTTCTACGCGAGACTCATCGATCGCCAACGCCTATCCGAACACGGGCTGGCGCCTCTCAGTCACACATTACTCAGAGCGATCAGCACCTTGGCCCCTCACGCCCCTCCGTCTAGTCATTCTAGCAAAAATCCTCCTCGCGATCCGCCCCTTCCTGGCCCCCTCCTCGCCCCCTCCGCCTCCGAGATATCTACGGGATCACGAGGTAGATACTAGTTATCCGCTCCCCCTCTACGGGGTCTGTTGTGAGCCAAGCGATCGGTATCACCTGGCAATAAACCTCCACCGGCCCCGTAGCCCCCACACGCCCGTATCCGTGGTAGCGGCTTCAGCCTGGATCTCCCGCTAAGCTCGCGCTAAGTCACATTCAGATGCCCCTAAATCCCTTCATCTCCCGAAGCACGAGACAGGAACCCGCGCGCCGTCGTGATTTAGCACCGACTCGACCTCGCCACTTTTGACCTCTAACAGTGGGAGTCTTCGCCACGGGGGGCCTTTACGACAAAAGCGCGGGTTGACATCGGCGACCCCCACACCCGGGAACTAGTTTCGGTCCTTAGCTCGGAGAGCTCACGGCGGTGAGCCTGGCATTCTCAGGTGCCGTGGGGGGGAGGGGGAAGTCCTGAGCTCGCGATACGCATGGCACCAAAATTCGCGCGACAGCCTTCCTCCCCTCTCCAATGATGACGGTCTTCAGGAAAGATAGGCGCGCTCCCGCGACGGTACCAACGATCAGTCCTCCCCCCCCATCTGCCATGACCCACTCCCATACTGCCGGGCCCTGCCACCGACGATATGGCCATGCGGGGACCGCCCCGCCGGTGGCTCTGCGGTTCACCCGCCGATCGCAATCATCCTCTTGCGCCGTCTTCTCTTCACGGGGTGTGTGTATTCGTTCTTATTTTTGGATCTGGAAAAGCGGATAGCGGGGCCTCGTAACCGCCCCTCCCTGGCTTTGTTGATTTGGGCAAATGCTCCGCCATGTGGTTCTTCGCCCCGTCGCGCTGGAACCCAGAGCGCTCTTCAGGCTGCAAGAAGGCGAGCTCCTGGGATCGTACGGACTCACGCAACCCCCTGCAGGCGCGTTGTGACGTTGACGGGGGAGGCTCCACTCCTGCATATTTCTTTTGTAACTGCCAGGGCCAAGATCCCATTGACTCGTCCCTGCATCCTGGACCCACAAGGCACGTTCCTCAAAGAGCAAAGGACAAAGCAGCTCACCATTGAGGTGAGGATATCGGACGACACCGCAAAGGTACTCGTGTGAAGCCTTTCGTCAGGGACAGCTCGCAATGCGCGAGCTTTTCACCTTTCGCATTTCCCACGGCTTCTCCGTCTCCTGCCCTTCAACTCCAGTGCGAAGGTAGGGCGGGCCCGGCGTGTTTATTCTCCTTGTTTGCTCTCCCCACCCGTTGTGTCATCCGCACAAGGAAGATGATACCACGGAGCCTTTCCCTCACCAAGGTCCCGCCCCTCAGCGCAGCGGAAATGCAGCCGCGATGACGCCTGCGTGGAGTCAAGGCCAGAGGGTCCCATGCGAAGGGTATTCCAGGACCTCGTACATACACCTGTGTACCGAGTACACATCCCGTGCCTCATCCTCCCCGCAATCACCCGGCCAGCCCGGAGCTACAGATGGGTGGAGAGCAATAGATGACAAGTCAGACCTGATAGCTGAGACACCCAAGACGAGATGGCGCGGGCCGTCATGGTGACGAAATTTGCGACATATCGAGTCGACGGGCGAAACGTTCTCCACGGGTCACATCCATCGTGTCGCGCGTGATATTGAGGTTGTGCGAGTTGAGCTCCTCCCGATCACTGGGTTTACCCTCGCAGGCTACCGGTGGAGTGAGTATCCACCTTTGTTGTCACGGTCTGTCGGCCATGGGTAGATCCTCGGGGAGGAGTGCATGAAGTTGCCCTAGTTCGGAGGGTTCTCGACATTATCACCTATTGGCGGTGGCCCCTATTGCGCCGAGGAAACAAGCCTGGGTTCCAGAGCGCTAACGTCAATGCCGGCAAAGTACGCTCTGCCTGACCCGAAACTAGTTATCTTCCTCATCGCACACACTTTGCCCCTTATCGTGCTTTCAAGTCCCTTTCCGGACAGGCTGGATTGGGGCGGCTTCGCCACTCCCTCACGAACGTTTCCTGTCAAAACGACCCCTGCAGGGGTATTCATTGACCCAAGAACAGCCCCCGTCCGATCCTAGTCCTTCATAATGGGAGTCTTCGTAATAATGTAACCCCCCCAGTGCAAGACCACACCACATCAGACACGCCACCCGAGATCCCCGGCCCAAAACAACCTCCTCGGGAAGAGCTCGGCCTGTCAGTTCTCCCTTCCCTTGCATGTCCTCATTCTCGAGATTCTCCCGCTCGCGCCCGCGCCTCCCCCCACCCCCCCCCCCGGCGTCTGAGCAAGGCGAGCAATTAAGATTACTTCGGCACGCCTACAGACGAGCGAAATGAGCTCGATAAGATTATTGCTTGCGGGGGAGACACACACTTGACGAAAATGAGAAAGGGATATAGTTCGAAAACAGCGTGAAACTGGGGATTCGCGGAAGGGGCTGCACCCGGTGGAAGAAGCAAGTTTGCTCTTTGCCGCTCTGTTCCACATTTTAAAAGTAGGTGTGGATTCTCTTGCGTCGCAATGATGAGAATTTTCCACCTCCACTGGAGGACAGGGAGGGAGGGAGTGAATGGTGTTAGCTCATTCCCGACAATCTGGTTCCCGGTCGCAGCACGGCCGGCAACCCTCCAGCAGTGTTCGGCAAGGGGGAGGCCACATGTTTTCATTATTGGCCCCCGCGGTTGCTAGTAAATCGAGGAGCTGGGGTTGTAACCGCCACTCGGGGAGCATCATAAACAAAGAGGTGATCCAGGGCGCAAGGTCGTCCCACCTGGGCGAGTCTGCCGAGTGCCGACCTGGTCTGCTTACATGGGCGCCAGTGAAGAGTAACGTGTCCGTCTGGTGGACAGCATCAAAGCAAGGACGTAGGCAGACCGACGGCTCTACTCTGGAGATCCTCGGGCGTGCGTGTTTCACCGGTGGGCAATGGGAAGGGAGACCGAACCCTGGTTTCCCGGTAGCTGGGAATAGAATGTCTGTGACGAGATCGCCCTCGCTTGTTGTCGCGCCATGGTGATCCAATATTATGGGTGGGCGTGTCTCGCATGGGATACTTCTCTGTACCTGGCGGTATCAACAGGACTTGACAAATATTGTGGATAGATGAATCAACTCCATGACACCGTCGCTTCCGCTCTGAGCACTCTGAAGCACTGGAAATGCAAAAACGGGGGGGTTTGGAGATTGGTGTGCGATTTGGGGAGGTGACTGTATGAGGCGCTGTTGGCAGCCGCCAGCAGATGCTTGGTGCCTCAATTTTCAGTCCGAACGTAACTGTTATCGAAACTGAGTACTGTAATATCCTGATACACACAAGGTTTGCATCATCAATGACCACCGCTGCCAAAGAGCCCGGGGGATCGGAGAGGCACGGGACTCGCCCCTTGCGGGACCGGTCGTTGGGCTGCAGGATCGAGGTGCTCCGCGGCAGCAGCTATCCATCGGCCGCAAGCGGACGGCTGCGTTGCGATTGATTGCGCCTACTGCATGTGGCTGTGAGACATCGCTCACCTGCCGGAGCCGGTCGCTCGGTTCCCGTAGCCCCGTGCTCCTTCGCCGCGGAAGACTACCGTCGGCCACAGCGCGGAGCACGACTCCAAGCCAGGGCGGATAAGACCGCATCACCCACACAAACCTCGGAGGTTCGGTGCCGTGGGCGAGAAGCCTCCCCTCGTCGCTCTCGTCCGCGACTACAGCTCGCCTTAGTTTCTGTCGCCCAAAGTTCCCCCTTGCCGCAATTTGGTATCTCCCGGCAGATACTATAATTTCCACCTGGCAACCCCCCAGCCGCATACTCGGCAAAACTGAGATACTATCAACGCCATCTCCTGATGGGAGGATCTCCGACACCATTGAGAAGTGCCTTTACTCTTCTCGGGTAAGCGCCACACCCGACTCAGGAAACATGGCGAGCCGACCCTCCTTCGGGGACGGCTGTCGATGCGTTTGGGGTAAGCCATACCTAAAGAGGGCTTAGTGGTGCTGTTTGGGATTGCCGAGCCACCACTGCGCTCTTGATTGTAAGTGAACCTAATTTTCGCAACCTGCGAACTCGTGGAAAAGTACGAGAGGATATTGTGTCCCTTGTGCCTCTTGCAAAGATCGATGTTTCCTCCTCTTCCTTCGTATAAGCGCCACCTCGGCTCATAATCGGCCTCATCATCCGCCTGACTCGCGCCGTCGTTCCACCGGATAGTCGCTTTTGGGAAGTCGTCGCGGCCATCATTTGTCGCTTCTCAATTGGCACACCGCCACGTTGGTAAACCCTGGTAGAAAGACAGTTGAAGCTGGGCCTGCCGGCGCTCCACTCCCGTGCACGTTGGCTGACGATCTTGCCTCTTCAGAGCAATTTGCCAAAATCCCGGGTTGGGAGGGATGAGGCTTGGCTCGAAGTCTCAATCGGGAGGGTTCGTGCAACGGCTCTCGTTCGTGGCGTCCTGGGATGGATCCGTATGGACATGGCTAGCAACGATCGCCTGAAGACCCCACTGAGCGCGACCTTACCAATGGATGCGTCAGGGAGGGCGGGGCAACGGAGCGCAATTCAGGGGCTGAGGTCAACGCCATTTCGAGTGGGTATGCAGTAATCCGTCTGCGAACCGGTGCTCGGAATCCTGCTTCAGCCTTGGTTCTCGGATTGCTGGATTGCTGGGTTCAGAACGTTCCTCTTGGTGGATTCTGGAATTACGGCGCACCAGTAAGTACATAACCGTGAGTTGATGCTATTTCGGGAATGTTCCAGTTATCGAGCGTGCTTCTTCGAACTTGCCGATGGGGCGACAACGCAACATCCGAATCTTTTGTCCAAGTTATTGTTGCGGCGGCATGAGGCGGCTGGTGACGACCAATACGAACTCGGCCCCGCGTTGCAATGGCTTGATCCAAGACGGCATCATTTCTCCGCCTGGCAAAGAAACCTCTCGAGTACCCATATTACTGGCGTCGTGAACATCTCCCGTTCGTTCAATCTCTCAGGGGGTTCCTTGCTGCCGGTAGCTTGACAGTCTTTCACCCCAGTGAAGGAAAGAGGCCAAGCCTCGCTTATTAGCTGCGACGCTGATCCACTAAATGGCGTTGGGACCGCCGTCCGCTCGAGGCCCGAAGTAGCAGCTCCACTGCCAAGCTGTGTGGGGAACAAGAGACCTTTGCAAGAAAGGTCAAAGTCGAAATAATCGCACCGTCATAGAGCTCGGGAATCCGCGATAGCGCAGCGTAGCGGCCAGCAAGCAGGAGTCAGCTCCGGCCACTAGTGGGTGCTGGCGTCATGATCGCGGAGTAAACCACTCGCAAGCGAAACCCCCAGTCCGAAGCATCCCCGAATAGCTTGCTCCGCTGCGAATCCGTCGGCCACGGCAATGGCGTTCTCCCTGCACCGGCAGGCTGGAAAAGTTTGCTTTGAACCCACATATGCATGCAACCCAGCGACTCTTCTACCAGCAGGATAACCCAGACCTCACCCTCGGGTTTGCAAGGCAACAACCGCCTACTTTCCCTTCCCTTGGGACCCAAAACCCCTTGTGCTGGACGAGAATGGAATGGCCGAGTGGAGACAATAAAGGTTTTGCAGTTGGAGCCCCCACTGAGATCCCTGTTAGCAGAATATGCAAGATACTTTTTTTAGGAGGCATCTCGTTTTGTGAATGAACCGGGCGAATATTGTCTCCCTGGAGTGCGAAAGGAAGGGGGTGCGGAATTTGTCCTTTGTCCCAGCCAGGAGGCTAACGCAACAAGCTCATCGCAAGAGCCAACCGCTCAGGGCAAGTGCCCCGAGGTTGCCGGGGTGTATGTGGAGTTATGCTGTCAGTTTGTGCCCAATTTGAACAGGATTCAGAACTAGCGTCTTCCACTAAAACGACACTAAACTGGCGCCTCGGGAATTGACCAGGGCTGGGGAACAATGCTCGCAAGGGTAGGCGTGGGAGCGAGTTTAGTGTCGAGCATTTGTTTGGGAGGCGTGGAGACCGGGGAACGAGGCTATGGGTTTCCGGGCCGGGCTCACCCAGGATACGGGATCCTTCTCTGGTCAAGATGGAAGGGCATCGACAGGGGGTTTATGGAGGAATTATGATGGCAATTGTGCCACACCCCGTGATGTGTGATGGCCAGTTGTAATATTGAGATAATGGCAAGGTGACGCCCGAGTCGCTCCGATGGCGGAAATTGATCCGTCCCGGGGGGGAAGAGGCTGAGGATGCAAGGTGCGAGTGATTCCTCGCGTGTATCCTGCAGAGGGGCCGGCCAACCAGCTGCAGACGGCATCGCGCCGTAGCAGGTCGTGGTTCGTCTATTAGCGATGAAAGGGGGGAGTTTCTTCTTGCGTTGCTGTCACTGATCACCCTGTACGTGGCAGAGCAGGATCATGGGGGCGTGCAGCACCCAGCCAGAAAGCTGGAACCGGGGCGACACCAACCAACACCGCCGCGCGAAGGATCCAGAGACTCGTATTCGCCATCCGAAAACTTTGCGCCCTGCTGTGCCGAGTCAATCGAACTAATTCCTTCGTCTCACAGCGCCTCCCAACGACGAAGCGGTCAATCCGAGGTGGTGGTCTCTGGCGCAGGGGAGGGGAATTGCGGCTCCATCTGCCCCCTGCAAGATGCAGCAAGTTGCCGCCATCAGCTTTGAGCGCCCACAACGCGCGTGCGGATGAAGCGGATATCCGCAACACGCCGTGGGGTGAGTTCGATGCGTCCCACCTCTCACCAAAGGGTCTGTTCCGACTCGCGTCTCCTTCTGCCGCGGAATTGTTTCCCCCCTCCCCCCCCCCCGGGGAGTCGCCACAACAGAACCACCAAGTCGCCTTATTCCACAGCCTCCCTTGCTTTGCCTCGAAATGTGGGGTTTACAAAACAAGAGGCCTCGCCGTTGTCCACGCTTCATCGGCCGTAGAATTTGGCTCGCGTTTCTTGAAATGTTTGTCCCCGCTGTGATAGTGACATTTCCCGCAGTGGAAAATGTGAACCCCACACAGCGATTCCAATGTAAGTGATAGAAGGATTGGCCGATATCGCACGGAAGTCGCTGGAGAAACCGCAGTGATAGGATCACACACGGATGCTGCCATCGGCGTGGGGGGCATGTGACGAACCCGTTCTCTCTGTGCCTAAGGAGACGCAAGGTGATGAGATTCTCAGCTGTGATGGGGCTTTCGCGTGCTGGACTTTCTTCATTGCCCCGACTTGGAGAAGATTGGCTCCCCCACCATGCGGACCCGAACGTGGCTGTCTGATCCCGCCCCATCGAGTTGCAAGGACAATTGGCGAGTCGCGGTTGAGAAGAGCCGCACGGAAGGCCCAACCTATCACCCATGCTGTCCGGTAGGGTCAAGGCCGCACCTGCTGACCCGGATCCAGCTGTCTCATCTATTTTGAAAGAGACATGCAGAAGCCCTGCCCGCACGACGGGATCCTCTGACATCAACGTACCTACTTGTTTCTGGTTATAGGCAATGCCGCAGATAGAAAAAGGAATCGTGGTCAAGACCGCAAACTTCCAGTGCATCTGCATCCAAAGCATTGGGCCATCTTCTCTCTTCATTGGGCGCTATCCGCGGGAAACCGGGATAAGATCTGACAACCCGGAATTTTCGGCTCGTGCCGGTCGGGGGAAGGACCCTATTCGCATTAACTAGGCATTGCTGGGATATCATAGGCGCGCGGTGGATAAACCAAGGTGATCGGGGCGAGGGTGCCGGGCGCGGGCCGTGACTGGGTTGTGACGACTATGGAGTGATGAAAGACCGGCCGGCACGGGAGGGGTGGTCGCAAATTGCTCCCGCCGTTGCTAGGGAAGCGAAAACAGGGGCGGATTCGGACATCAATTTGCCATGTTATTATTTCGAACCTGGGCAAAATTCTAGTGGTGGCTTCAACGTCGCGGGACAAAAGAACAGCTGGAAGGGGCAGTTTGAAGCCACTTGTGCCTCCGTTTCCCAATCTTCATTCCTCTTTGTCTCGTGGGATCGTCCTGCACTTGTCAGCCACGGCGTCTGCTTTGGCCAGGCTGCCGACATTGCGCTCCTGTCAAGTCTCCGTGTCCCGATGCCGGCGCACGAGCCATTCCTCCCGGATAGAAAGACAAAGGGTCTGTGTGACGCGATCAACAGGGAACGCAGTGGTGGAGCAACAAGCGAGAATGCAAGTGGGTCGCCTCTCCGTTGATCATCATCCGGAAAGACGGCCGAAATGGTATGGTAGTTAGCACAAGGGCAGAAAGGCATCTGGCTAGGGTTAAAAAAACTGTCCATCCGGTTGTCTTCCGATCGTTGAATCCCATGAGTCCGTTGAATCCCTGCCTTCTTCCGATTACACAAGGAGTTAAAGTTCTCAGTCATCCAATATTGATGGCAAGGGTGTGTGCGGATGGAATCTCTGACCCAAGCACACGACGGTTGTGGGTCGGCAAGCTTGAACGAGGTCACATCGCGTCCTGCGCCTGTGGAAGAAGATGGAGGTGTGGGATGGCATCCGAGTGGCAAAGCCGAAGATCAATTCACGGATTTCAACGTCGCCCGAAGGTCAAGTACTTCGTGAAAGTATTTTGTCACAGGCCGTCGCGCACTCGGCGTCTGGCAGTAACTGGGCAGCACAACACACCTGGCTTGTTCCGGGGGCAGAGCGGCAATGAGTTCCTGGGCGTGTCAGCTTCGACGTCGTCGTACTATGAGACAACAACACATGCGCGGCACGCAGCTGGTCGGCTTGGGAAGCGGCTGACTCGGCGTGGCAGGCTGGCGCATTACCGGTAAACGTGCTTGCAGCTTGAGCAACATTGGGCTCCATCCGAGCGAGCCTCCATACCAAACAAGGGTTCTTAATCGGTATTGCGCACTTCCTCCTTTGGTCCCTTTCCTTGGCAGTCGGGTCCCCATGAGACAGCGCGGGGGCAAAGCTTGCGATCTGGTTAATCGCTTCAGTCAGTAATGACAGTAACTTGGGCCTGTCGTGGGTGACTCTGCAGCAAGTGGGGCCAGGCTAGAGTTGACACACGGTCGGTCTGGACTCTGACGCCTTCAACCCTGTGCCCTCAGGATAAAGCCAGGCACTTCTGCCCGTGTCCGCACAGTCAAATGCGCGCATAAGAAGCCGTTCCCTCGTTCACCTAGTAGACAAGGTCCAGGGTGCATCAACATACATGGATAATGTGGTTCGCACGAAACGAAACATCCCGTAGTCCCCAGTTGTGTGTCGGAGTACATGCGCAGCCTGCGGTACGCGACGTGTTAGGATCCTGCTACCGAAGACGCCCGGACATCACACGCGATCCTCGCACCTCGGACCCCCTTGGTGGTCAGAGCGGCGACGCTCGCTGCACTCTTCCCGCCTCCGCATGGGCAGCGCGTTCTATTATTATTACAATTTTTTTTACCACACGTCGCTTACTGTACTGAAGAATGTTAGCGAAGAGGGGAGCGAAACAACGCCCGGGAGTCGAGACGAGGCGTTAGCCTTTGTTCTCGAAAACATCACCACCTGGGGGCCCGGAGCCGAGCCGTCTGGTGGCCCCACCCCCCCACCATCCGTGGTTTGATCGTGGATATGCTGTTTGGTTCTTCTTTTTTTTTAATAGTCGTAAACTGCCGGAGTTGACTCGATCCCTCCATTTCGAGGAACTGAGATCGTTTCCACTGGCCGAGTCATAGTACTTCCGCGTCGGCTGGGGTTAAGTTCTTCCTGGAGACGCTTTTTGAGGTAAGGGGCGGCGGGGCAGCCGCAGAGCCCCGGCAACAAACCGAAATCGCTTTTCTGGGCAAGAAGAACTTTGTCGCCATCATCAATCAGAAGCCTTGTATCGTATTCGGATCCTTGCTCAGTTATAATGCCGACGCCTCAAGCGAGATAGACACAGCTACATGATCAAGAATGGGAAGAGCGCCTGTCCCCGATGAGGTCATGGAGCAAGTGCAGGGACGACGACAACGCTCCTACCATCCAGGTCTGACCCTTCAAATTCCGGCGTCGACGTGCTCTCACTCCTAGTGCAGGCGGTTTACAAGTACCTTCCACTGGATACATTTGAAAAACCCCACAATGACGGCCGACAAGAAAAAAAACCATGCCTGCTGAAGAGGAAAGGTACTTCATACTTGCCCCACCACAGGGACAAAACTTGAGTTCCGGAACCCCAACCTGCAAATTTGGCATCAAGGAAGACATATGATGATAGAATGGACAAAGGGCTTTGAGAAGTGTCGGTGTTCCTCCCGAGGGAATGGCAAGGGCCCGACAAGGGCTTGCGAGGATGTCTGGCATTGCGGCTGACACATAGCCACCTGTTCTCTGAAAATGGCGGCAGACGACAAGACGGGCAAACTATCCCGTTTTGATATGTGAGGCGACTAGACTCCCCCATCGGCTTATACATGTCTTTCTACATCATCGCTCCATCAGATTTATGAGTTTTTATTTGTTCACCCAATGCACTAAGCATTGGTTGTGCGTAGAAAAAAAGGAAAGAAATATCAGCCCCCTGGTAATGCTTGTTTCTCCCTCGCCACTACCTCGTACTTCCCCCTTGTTGGAAGGGAACTACGTTTGAGCATCAACTGCCGCCGCCGCCGCCGCCGCCGACGACGACGACGATACTGCGTCCGCTTGGCAGATGCCTCTGTCAGACGCCAGCTTCTCCTATCGTTTCCCCCCACTTCCAATGTGGGTGATTCTTTTGAGCGGTGGATGATCTATGCGATTATCCAAGAGACCTTGCGTACAAAGTACCTCGTTCCTACCAGCACGGGGGCCGGTGGTTTCAATTGACAAGGCGGGGAGAAGGGGGGCCGGAGAAGAGAAAGGGGGGGGGGAGGGGGGTTGATGGACAATGTGGAGTGACAGGGTTTGTGTACCTGTGTGGGCCCTTTGCCTCACCCCTCCCCCACCCCTAATCCGCCAAGCGGTACTCGAGCAACGGCGAGCTCCACATCCCGGGTCGCCCCTGCTCGATACCCTCGAGACAGTGGAGTTGTACCTTGGACCGAACACATCCCGGACCCCTCCCTTCTCCCCTGGTCAATTGGGGAGTTTGGGCCCTTCCCTTGTCTGGTCCACGCAATGACATCCCACGGATCCCCCTTCACCCTTCTTCCTCGCACTCTCCCATGCATAATTCTTTCTTCCGCCCTGAACAACATTGTCTCTCGAATGTTGCTTTCTGTCTCGTCCTCGCTTCGCTGCTGAGTTGACGAGTTTTCACCTTCGGACGCTGACGTACTCACCACTTGACACGCGAATGTGTCTCTTAGCCCCGTGACAGGAGCTGCCACGACATTGTTGCACCAACCTGCCGAACAAGTCGAGACATCTGCAGTGAAAGCGCCCCGCATACGGGAGGCTTGGAGCGACCGTCAAACATCCCGAATAGTCTCGAGCAACGTCATCGACGCTGTCGTCTCCGCCGCCCTCTGCGGATCTGCCGTCCCATGGTTCACCACGCGGATTGGAGGCAGCAATGGCAATGCTGAACGACGAGCCCATGAGGGCCAGCCTGCAGGTGGCTCCTCTCGCTATCCAAAAGGGCATCGGCGGTTCTGCCAACGAGGGACTCCACTACGAGGCCTACACTGCTACCGGCGACGCTTATTCCCACTCCCATATCACGCCTCCCGCGACGCCGAACACGGCAGGAGAAGATACGTCGGCTCACGAGGAGCACCATGCACCGCCCGTCTTTTACAACTTCCTTCGCGCCTTTTACCCTTTCCACCCAGAATACGCCATTACGGATTCGAGCGTCACCCTCCCACTGAACGAAGGCGATGTTATACTGGTGCACTCCATCCACACGAACGGCTGGGCGGATGGCACATTACTTGTGACCGGAGCCAGAGGATGGCTACCAACGAACTACTGCGAGTGCTATGAGCCGGAGGAGATGCGAAACCTACTCAAGGCCTTGCTAAATTTCTGGGATCTGCTTCGCAGCGCTTCCATCAGTGATAGCGAGATCTTCGGCAACCAGGAGTTCATGAAGGGTATTATCGCCGGAGTACGGTACCTATTGGTATGTTGCAAGAACAATCGCGCGGAACATTTAAATGTATAGCAACGAGATACTGACCTGCGACACAGGAGCGAACAAATTGTCTAACGAGAGAGGCAACAATCATTCTGCGCAACGAGGGCTTGCGTCGTGGAAGGAAATCATTGCTATCCGAGCTTTCGACGCTAGTAAAAATTGGCAAGCGCCTACAGGAGTACCAGCGGCTGGATGATGCGCCGGAGGACGAAGTTAACGACTTGGTCGACGATATGATCCTGAAGGCTTTCCGCATCGTTACCAAGGGTGTTAGGTTCTTGGATATCTACGACGAAGACCGCCGGACGACCTATCCGACGATGTCCATGATGGCGACTGTGCTGGAGGAGTCATTAATACCCCCGACGCCCCCCGCAGACCAGACCAGTTTTGACACGCGGACCGAGGCGAGTGGGTCACTAGATTCCCAGTCCGAAGCCAACACCGCCGAGACGACGTCGGATATCGTGACGTGCCAGCCGGCTGAGGCCTCGCAGCTCATGGTACCAACTGCGAGCAGGCGATTGTCAGCGATCTCCTCCCCTCCTGCGACCACATCCCACCGTCTCTCCCAGAGCAGCAGTCACGGTCACCGGCTTTCTGCGAACATCTCACATCGCCACTCTGTTGCCGGTCACTCGCACGTGTCCAAGCCTCAGAATCTTGTGTCAGAACAGGCCAGCAGGACACATGATATCCTCCTATCTCAGCTCGGCTCGTTCATCGGCCGGCTCCACCTCCAGTCCCAGTCGATCCGGGATCTGATTCGAGCTATTCAAATGGCGGTGAGCTCTGGTGGGAAGTTGCTCGCCGTTGTCGACGTGATATGCGCACATGATACTGTTAGCAAAGAGATGCTGGACTCAGTCCGCTCGATCTTATTCGGTCGTATCCAGGAGCTGATTCGTGCCGGCCAAAATATCATTGCCTACGCGGCTGCCGATGACGCCGATGTGGTTATGCCGGAGCACACGGCTCTGTTGTCCAACGCCGCCACGGGATGTGTAAGAGCTGCCGGAGAATGTGTTGAAAGGGCAAACTTGGTGATTGCGAGGACAGGCGATTTTGAGGCGGAAGCTGGAGACACTACCGACGGAATCGACGTTAGTGTGCTCGATTGTATTTCGGAAGAGAGGCCATCTTCAATGACACCACCAGCCGTTGACCAGCCCGGGTCTGATGCCGACACAATCGCCGAGTCGACAGCTACTTCAGCAAACATCACACCAACTGAATCGGTGGAGAAAACCCTTCCTCCACTTAGCACTTTACCTGTCGACAAGCCGCTACCCGATGTACCCGCCAGCGCGAGCCCTATTGACGAGACATTCCTACCTCAACAAGCCGAGTCATATCACTCATCTCTTCCCTCTCGCCCGTCTTCCTCGGAGACGGATAGCGCCCCAAGTATGGTGTCTTCTGTGTCATCTCACAGACCAGCGCTTCCCCCTCTTCCTAAACTATCTACGACCCTTCTACCACCGAACACCTTTAGGCCCGACGATAGCACCACGACGGAGACCGATTTCCCCTCTGCGGCTCACTACGAGGGCATGACGGCGTCTAGCGCCGGTAGCACGAGCACATACCTTAGTCAGGACTCTGAATCAGCCATCTCGCACACCTCAACCAGAGCCACGACTCCGGACCACACCGTTGGCCCCAAGAACCAGCCATCTATGTCAGAGTTGAGCGCCACCGGCAGCGCAGCCATCTCGGAGGAGGTTGAAGAAGTGGAGTCCAAGCTCTTGGAGAAGACGTACGCACACGAGCTGGTCTTCAACAAGGACGGCCAAGTAACGGGTGGCTCTCTTCCCGCGCTTGTCGAGCGGCTAACCGCCCATGAGTCCACACCGGACGCTCAATTTGTCTCGACGTTCTACCTCACATTCAGACTATTCTGCACGCCTCTCGAGTTGGCGCAGGCTCTCATCGATAGGTTCGAATACGTCGTTGACGCGCCGCACGTCACCGGCCCCGTTCGTCTGCGAGTCTACAATGTCTTCAAGGGCTGGCTTGAGTCCCACTGGAGGGACGCGACCGACCGAGATGCGTTGAACCTCATCGTTCCCTTCGCAGAAGTGAAGTTGGCCTCTGTCATTCCCTCTGCGGGGCGACGCCTGCTCGAGCTTGCCCAGCGCGTTTCCAAAGAGGTTTCGCTTGTGCCGCGCCTTGTATCGTCAATGGCCAAGACTACATCGGCGCTTGCTCAGCTCACACCCGCCGATACGCCTATGCCGTCTCCCAATATTTCCCGGAGTCAGATCAACTCTCTGGTGAGCTGGAAAGCTGGGGCTGCAAGCCCGACGGTTCTCGACTTTGACCCGCTTGAACTCGCCCGCCAGTTGACGATCAAGCAAATGAGTGTGTTCTGTGCGATTTTGCCGGAAGAGCTCCTCGCGTCGCAGTGGATGAAGAACGGCGGCGTGGATGCGCCCAACGTAAAAGCCATGACAGCCCTCTCTACGGATCTGTCCAACCTCGTCGCCGAGACGATCCTCCACTATTCTGAGGTGAAGAAGCGGGCGGCGATCATCAAGCAGTGGATTAAGATCGCCCACCAGTGCTATGAGCTGCACAACTACGACGGGTTGATGGCCATTATCTGTAGCCTCAACAGCAGCACCATCAGCCGACTGCGCAAGACGTGGGACGCCATCTCTCCTAAGCGACGTGAGATGCTACGGAACCTCCAGGCCGTGGTTGACCCCTCACAGAACCACAAGGCACTTCGCGGCCGACTTCACGACCACGTCCCGCCTTGCCTCCCGTTTCTCGGGATGTATCTCACGGATCTTACTTTCGTGGACATCGGCAACGCAGCAACTAAGCAGCTGCACGGCATTGGCCACGAGGGCGAAGATGAGTCTAGCGGCATCAGCGTCGTAAACTTCGACAAACACACACGCACTGCGAAGATTATTGGCGAGCTCCAGCGGTTCCAGATCCCGTACCGACTTCACGAGATCCCGGAGATGCAGGACTGGATGGGCACCCAGATCACTAGGGTCCGGATTTCGGAGCAGCCCGACAACGTTCAAGTCTCGTACTATCGCAAGAGTTTGCTCCTGGAGCCGAGGGAAATCACCGCCGCGCGGAACGCCAGTGACAACGCCTCTATCAACACTACCACTCCACGCGGAGCCGCCGATCTCTTCGGATGGATATCAAGAGACCGCCAGGCGGCTCCGAGCTAGATGGTTCTAGACCGACCTCCCTGCTCTTCACCTCGATCCTCCCGACCTTTGTTCACATCCGGCCTTCTATTTGTTTCTTTACTATTCGTTTGATACCCATCTCGTTATCCATATTACGACCTATTTAACGGCACTCTTTTTTCACTTAATCTTCGTGTCTATACCTATTGCATCGGCGGGGCGTGGTCGGGGTCACGCCAGCAGTCTCGCCATTGTTGTTTTGAGTTTCCATCTGTATTACAGAATGGAATTGGAAGAATAAGGAAAGGTAGCAACTGCCCAATTGTATCGTTATTCGAAAACAGTCGCATTACGGTTCCCAACTGTCGTCTCCTTTGTTGGTGTTCGGGAGGATGGGAAAATGGGGCTGCTTATATATTGTATGGGAGGCGCAGGATAAGCTCAGCATGGGATTGGAGTGGTGTAGGTAGAATGCGAATATAGGCTGACGCCTGATGATACCAATTGTTTCTCTTCGCTCCTTGCTTGTTGCTGCATTGTGATGTTTACGAAGAGGCGGTTGTTTGATCAAGCTTGGAGGGGACTTTGAACGAAGCACACAGCACCGCTCGCTGGCCTAACCTCAAGAGCAGGCCTAGTCCAAGCGCGATCCCACCCACCTCTTTCCTTCAAAAAAAAAAAAAAGAAAAGCAAGAAAAAAACCTGGGGATAGCAAAAAGAAGTGAAAAATACCATGGGAGTGACGCCGAGGCTCGGCGGCGCAAGGTCTGACATGAAGTGTGCCAGCTCGCTAGCTCTTGCGATGCTTGTGCATTGCAAGAGAATGCCCAGAATTGGTTCGAGAGGTTGTTGGGGCCGGACGGACAAAGGAGAAGCGCATTCTCCCAACAGACTCATATCGGGTAGAGCTTATGGAAAATTCATGTGAGAGGCAAAGTGCATATTCTCGAGGCTAGGGGTAGGCAGGATGGGCCCCGACAGTCTCCAAACCTTGCCAGGAGATTGATGTTCTGGACGAAAGGCCTTCGGATAGGTACTCCGAGTAATAGCAGTGCCTTCTCGGGAATGGTGGAATCGAATGGGCATGTGGCGTAGAGTTCGGGAGGTAGGTCGAGATGCCGCCCAAGCTTTTGTTGGTTTTTTTTTTGTGGAAGGGCCGGGGGGCATTCGAATCCAGGGAGGGCCAGAGAGACGCATTAATATTACCCTAGATTTTGGCGACTTCTTGGGTATAACCTAGAGTATAGTGAAAGGGGGGGGGTATAAGACGGGTTCTAAGTGAGTAAGTCGTACTGGCGTCAACTCGTCGCGGTATGTTGGCATATTGTAGCCTGCCTTGGTAATGAGCAATGGCGGAGAGAGATGGCCGGACCGCGGGATAAGGCCAAGCATTCCGCCTCTCACGCCAGCCATCTCGAGGTCCCGGGCTCGCCAGGAACATATAGACGAGCATCAGAAGCTTGCGCAGTAAGATTGCTGGCCAGGGTGCGTCGCTCGCCCTTGCCCCGGTTAAGGTACGCTATAAGGTCCTCGAGAGAGGGCAAAAATCCTAGGAGTCTGTGACGCCGGTAAGGATCAAGAAGGTTGGGGACCTGCATGAGGAGAGCGAGCTTAATTTAACGCGGATCAGGAGCCCCCGTTTATTCCCACTCATGGTGATCACAGAGCTTGTCATCTCGGCCGAGGGCCCATTGGCCACGGGCGAAGGAAGCCGGTCCCACAGACACAAATCAAGGGCCATGTCGCATCATAGATAAGAGGTGGGTCTTCCTCTCGCCTTCCGTTATGGGAAACCCATCTCCACGATGGGAGAACGCTGTTGTAACAAACCAAGAAACGCCCGCGAAGCCAGAGGTGTGGAGAGCGCGCAAACATGCAGCTGGCATGGATGCTGCGTTACGGACGTGGGGATGTAACGCGAGCTGTCCGGCGCCGGTTGCATCTGGGAGGGAGGGAGCGGCAGGGTTCCGCCGAGGACGGGGAAAATTGCGGAGATAGGGATTCGTGGAGTCCCGTGGGGTCCGCGGCGATTTTAAGGACCCTTCACATGCAGCGGTTGGTATGTTCACAAATTCCAAGTCTCCTTCAGGGAAGGGGGTAGGGCGAAGCATCTCGCGATGAGGCGCGGAATAGCCGTACTGAATGCGGGACGTCAATACCAGTCGGAAGGCTGTGTTCCCACCGATACATGGGTTTCGTCCAAAAGTGGAACAACGCTAATTACTCAGGTCTAAGTTCCGTTTTACAGCTTCTACGACACCGGAGGAGAGGTTTGTCCACCTGTTCCGCAGAACGAAACACCACACCGGCGCCAATGAGAGAAAATGAACAGATTAGCGAAAAAGGCTTCCACTCACGTGGTAGCAATATCAGCCAAGGGCACGGTGGTCCCACCAAATATTGGCTGAACCCGCCGACAGAACCGTGGAGGGCCTTTCACGATGCGGCCCGGTAAACGGAGATTGGGAGCACCGGTCGTTCGTTGCGTTGGATGCGAAAGTGTCGATACGAGGCGGTGGTGCACTTACTATGAAGGGCGAGCTTCCTGGGTACGGTAGACAAGCGTCAGAAGTCAGGTCGGTTGCTTGGCCTCACTTGCTGGACCTTCTTCTCCACCATTACTCTCGATTGGGAATTTTCTGAACGTATGATAGATATGAGACCAAACAATCAGAGTTGGTGATATCACCTTGCTAATGCGCTCCTACTTGAGAGAGAGACAACGTGGCGTTTTGTCACCCACCCATCACCAGAGAGCAGGTCTTCCTCTGTCGCAGATGTATAACGCGTTCTCTCTCTCATGCGCATGCGACGGGCTCGGCTATTTTCACCGTCAGATCCCCCAAAATAGCATCCGTAGCTCTATCAGCAGCCACATCTGACACGTCCTTCATGCCTTTGTATCAGGGCAAACACGAGGTGTTGGTCCACGGGAAGGATACTTACTTTTACCAAAACAAGCCACGCCTGTGCCGTGGCTTGTCGTAAGCAGCCGAATTTGGGAGCGGGGAGTGCGATGTTTGGTCCGTTGGCTTATCCAGGGCTCGGGGTGGCGGCGGGGTGGAGAGTCTTGGCGGGACGCACAAGGAACGTTACATGCTGTTAGGGAGCGGAAGACTCGTGGTGGTATTCGCGCTAATAGAGAAACGGTCCTTCAAAAACGGTGCGCCCATCACGCGCCATCGTGGGGCAAAGTCCGAATGCTGGTCAAACCCATTTCTTGGAGGAAGTAAGATAGCTTATGAATATTGAAATCCAAGGGAAATTGTTTCCACGACAGACAGCTTTCATGAGAAGAAGAACTATAGAATACCTGGCAAGCTCATTTGCTCCGACGGGAACGCTTGTTCGGAAACGGAACCCCCGCACACGGCGCGGTTTCCCACTCGGGAGAAACGGAGAGCGGGTCTTCGGCATATGGCGAGCCTCGAATCAAATCTCCAGCCAATCACAGCAGTAAATATTCGGTCCTTTTGGGCCCCTCAAAGATGAATCCTCAGACTGCCGATGAAGAATGCGATGCTAGTTTTCGCTGCGCGCCGAGCAAGGTGAGAGGATCATGAAACCTGGTCGTGGCGCCCTATTTCTATTTTTACGATCGCATCCTGCTAGGTGGTTTGTGATACTCGGGCTGTGCCTGTATTATCTCTGGTTCGTTTCCTGCTGTCTTTTTTCCAGGTGGAGCTTACTTGGACAGCCGCTGATCGACGCTTCCAAAAAAAAAAAAAAAAAGTCCTGTTTCGGTTTCCACTAATCCAATCTGGGGAAGCTTGCGGTACTCCCTTCTGTCAAGTATCGTCGTTCTTGTCCACCGTCGCGCCCTATCAGGCAAGATGAGCATTGACTGTAATCAAAGACACTTGGCCCGGCACTGTCACGTCGCTCCTATGTACCCCGCCGCTTCCCTTTGCAGTGCCGTCTCACTGGAACCCTCGTATCCCTCCGCCGTCCGCCGTTGCTACCTTGCCATGATCCCCCATTGGCAGAGGCCCTCCTCCCTTGACTGCCCGTATCAAACCGACGCCAGGGGGAACCATCCCCAAGCAACGTCCCACCTCTCCCCCTCGAGGGTCCAATGCGGACATTGCTCCACGGCGGAATGTGGGGAATTCTTGGGGTGCTACAGAGGTTACACGATCCTTCACCGGGGGCCTTTCACACTTGGACTGTACTGTACCTTTTCCTCTTGTAGTACTCCGTCTCGTGATAAGGGAAGCTAATTCCGGTCGGGGCAGGTGCGGGTGACCTTTTTGCGACAAGCTCCTTCCATGCACCCTTTCCATTTATTACTCTCACTCCACCCACCAACACTTTCTCTTCGTCGGCCTCCTTTTCGTTCTTTAGCCATCTTTGCGAGAGCACCCTTTGGTTCGCCCTTCGATGCCTCTCTATCGTCTAATTAACACAGAGGCATCCATATTTCTTCACTGGCGCCTGGATACCGCGCCGCAAACATACTTGTAATACGCCCCCTCTGTGATATCACGAGGTGCCGCCGGTCGAAGAGAGGCCACGACAAACATTTGATCTTCTAGTCTTACAACACCGCTCGCTTTACCGACCCAATTCGAGACCGGGCAACCTAATTTCCATCACCCGCCGAGTTCCCACATCGACCACCACCACCGCCTACGATGGCTGACGAAAATGGCTCCGTGCCGCGTCCCAGGGGGTGGATGTACAAGGGCTTTGGGTTCCTTGGTAAGGAATTCTGGTACGCTATGCCGAGCGCCCAGCTACTCATGGTCTCGCTGGTGTGCTTCATGTGTCCGGGTATGTTCAACGCCCTCAGCGGCATGGGAGGCGCGGGTCTGTCCGACACGTCAGCCGCGGCCAGGGCCAACACGACGCTCTACGCGACATTCGCCGTTGTGGCCTTCTTCGCTGGTACCATCACCAACGTCCTCGGCGTTCGTCTTACCCTAGCCCTTGGCGGCATGGGTTATACTGTATACGTCGCCGCCTTCTTCTGCTACGCTCATACTGAGAACATGGGCTTTGTCCTGTTTTCTGGCTTCTTCCTCGGTGTCTGCGCCGGCATGCTCTGGACCGCCCAGGGCGCCATCATGATGTCGTACCCGGAGGAGAAGAACAAGGGCCGATATATCTCGTGGTTCTGGGTGATCTTCAACCTGGGCGCCGTGATAGGCTCACTGGTACGTTTCCACAAGCTAATCGAGAGATGCAATCCACATGTCCTTCTCCGCCTCTAACGCCGTACAGATCCCCCTCGCGCAGAACATCCAGAATAAGGAGTCCAATGTTAACGATGGCACCTATGCTGCTTTCTTGGTCCTGACGTTTGTCGGAGCTATGCTCTCGCTGACGCTCGTAAACGCCAAGAGCGTGGTTCGCCGTGACGGCTCGAAGGTCATCCTGATGAAGAACCCCACATGGAGGACCGAGTTCATCGGCCTCTACGAGACCATTGTTCATGATCCCTGGGTCATCGCGCTCTTCCCTCTCTTCTTCAGCTCCAACGTCTTCTACCCGTACCAGCAGAACCAGTACAACGCCCTGTACTTCTCCACCCGCGGTCGCGCGCTCAACGGTGTGCTATACTGGGCTGCCCAGATTCTTGGCGCCCTCACTTTCGGCTACGCCATGGACTTTGACACGATCCGCCGGTCCGTCCGTGCGAAGGCCTGCTACATCATGCTAATAGTCCTCACCTTTTCGATCTGGGGCGGCGGTTGGGCTGCGCAGAAGGACCAGCCTACGCGTGAAGAACTGAAGGAAACCAACTATGAACTTATGGACTGGGAGGTCGGCCAGTCCTACATCGGCCCCATGTTTATGTATTTTTTCTACGGACTCTTTGACGCCGTCTATCAGACGGCCATCTACTGGTGAGTAACGACAATTCCCGCGAGCGAGGGGAGCTCGGCGTACGGGGCTCGAGCCACTAACACCGCAACAGGTTCATGGGTGCCCTCTCCAACTCTGGAAGGAAGTCAGCCAACTACGCGGGTCTGTACAAGGGGTTGCAGAGCGCGGGTGCTGCGATCTTCTGGGACCTCGATGCAAGACAGCTCCCTCTCAACACTATGTTTGGTGTCACGGTACGTCCAAAATGCTGCATGTGTGTGTGTATATGTGAAGATTTCTGAGTACTAACACCACGCAGTGGGGTGTCATCGCCGCGGGCCTCCTCTTCGCCTTCCCCGTCATTTGGTTCCGCATCAAGGACACCGTGTCCGTGGAAGAGGATCTCAAGTTCAGCGACGAGACCGTGCAGGATGTTACGGTCAAGGACGTTGCGGGTGTGCATGAGAAAAAGGCGGAAGAGGCTTGATTCGGGGCAATGCTGGATATGGAGAGGTGTTACTTGGTAACGGGATGAGGTGCATTATGAGGAGACGTAATATTGGCGGCCTTCTTTGGTCCTATCGAGATACCTATCTTATACGGTCTGTAAAATGGTAATGCGTTTAGTATATGTATGGCTCTGTCCTCGATCGGTGATTTGTCTCTTAGGGTGCGGGGTACACTTGGCAAGGCTTATACGTCGAGATTTTCGGAGCCTGGGTTTCGGACACGATGGTTGAGGCAGGAGAAACCTTGGAGGAGCTCGGGTGCAACGGTCGAGGCGTCGCGGTTGTACGAAGTGGACAACCGACACACGGCTGCTTGCTGAGATCTCACCGTCTCACGAAGTGGAGCGGAACTATGGCGGAACCGCCCAACGCGAGGACTTGGAGAAAGGGAATGGGGGGGAGGAACGCGGTGCTCATTCCGAGTTTCCATATTTGTATCTTCAACCTCGCGTTAATCGGCTGATCGGCGACGGTCGTCGGGAAGGCTTCTAACCCGATCATCGGCGGAACGGTGGCATTCCGGCTCCCTGAGTGGGTAGTGGAGGCATAACTTGGGGAAACCCTTGATGGAGTACTGTGTAGTTGGTGACTGTCCTCGGGCGGTGTGGTCCGTATGAGGCCGTTCGCGCGAGGAGGACGTGCTTTGAAGGCGGGGAGGTCGGGCGGGCAGAGGAGAGTGCGGCTAGACGGCAAGACGCAGGAGGGCTACGTAGAGGAGAGAAGTCGTGTTTGGTGTATATGGACTCGGAAGCGGCTGTAGTGAACCCTTCTGCCAGAGCGGACTGACGAGTGGCCGGGGTCTTGGGGGGTTCCGTTGCTAGAATATCGCTGACGAGACGACCTCGACTTGACACACTTCTCCCGGCGGGACTCGTGCTACCGAGGAAGCGGAGAATCCGAGAGATACTAGGTCCTCCCGAGCCGTGTTGCACAAAACCCGGAGTCGATAACGGCCACAAAGAAGACCATACCACGGAAGGCAGCTCACGACTAGGCATTCCTTGAGGATGTTGCAGTATTCACAGCGGATATCTTTCATCTAGATGTACGGTAACAAAAACGCCGTTTCCAACGCCCAATCTCTCCGCGGGGTCACGGCCAGAAGGTAGATCCAAGAGTAAAAAACGCCGAGCAACCGTAGCTCGTAAACAGGGTATGTGCCCCAACTTAGACGAATCGAAACACATCCAAGCATCCAAGACACCACTCAATCTTAATCGCCCAGAGTAACCTTGAGCTGCCCCTTGCTGTACCCCTTGCATCCAACACCATCCTTCTCCTCATCCCCCTTCCGGTAGACCTCGAGTGTGTCGCTTGGGTTCTTGAGCGAGAGCTTCGAGCAGGTGCCCTTCCCAGGCGCCTCGATGGCCATGCTGATGATTCCATCCTGCACGTCCTGCTGCTGACTATTGTCCGCGACAATAGTGCTGACGTCTGCTCCACTCTGGCCGTCGTTCTTCCCGCTGCCCCAGTCAAACTCGCACCACGTCCCCGCCAGCTGCCCGGACTCCGTCTTGCCCGGTCCGTCGCTCCCGGCGCCGCAGGCCACGCCGCCCTGCGAGTTCTCATCGAACGCGAGGCACACCTTGTCGCCCTTCACGCTGAAGTCCAGCGCCGAGTACCAGAAGCCGTTGACGCCGCCGTCAGGGCCGATCTTGTTGAATGCGGAGCACGAGTACTCATCGCCCGTGGAGCTGAACTCGGCGGTGTAGTCGTAGAGGTCGGCCGTGCCGCAGTCGATCTCCATGATGTTGCAGCCCCAGTCATCGCCCGACCCCGTGTTCCCCGCGTAAGAGATGTCGTAGCTCGTAGCGCGCTTCTTGGAGCCGGAGCAGAACTCCTTCTTCTCGCCTGAGGAAGAAGAGTCATCGTTCTCCTCATTGGTGTCGTCGGAGGACGAGGGCTCCGGGGAGGAAGACGAGGAGGGCGACGCGGTGGAGGCGGGCTGGTCGTACCTGACGAACTTGTTGGAGCGGGCGACAGCACGGTGGAGGTGGCCGTGGTTGTGTCCGACCGAGGGGTGGGCGGCGGCGGTGAGGGCCGTGGCGAGGACGAGGGTCGCTGAGAGGTGCATATTGACGGTAGCTGTACGCGATATCTCTGGTTGATCAAGGTGTAACTTTCAATGGGGTTTCAAGGAGCGTGGTGATTTTATTCAACAAAGATGCGAGAAATTGGAAGTGGGAGCGCTATCCGTCCTTAAAATGAGTGACTGCTAGGAACCAAAGGAATGATATTGTCCTGCGGAATGACGGTGCGTGCCTTGGATCGAAAGAATGAACCCGGTTATATATATACGGAGAGAAAATCGGGGGCCTCCAGAAAATAGGGCGAGACGAAAGACAAAGGAGGAAGACAGACGGGAATGGGGCAAGATTCCACGTCACGCACGGGCCCTGTTCTAATCTTCAGGTACCGGCCAATGGGAGGGCGGTGCCTGAGCCGGGGGACCAATGGCCCTGACGCCTAATGTGGCTAGCCCCGATTTGGACGCTAAACATGAGCTTGTGCCTGGCTCCACAGCCGGAGGTATCACCCAGCGGGGGTTTTCTTGGGACTGTACCCGGCGCGCCGCTTCTGGTACCTGGTTTTCCAAAATGGCGGGTGGAAATGAACGAAAACGTCGATGTTCGGTGTTTCTCGTTCGTTTTAACGCCAGCATCGCCCGAGGAAAGCGCCACCGGTGGATATCGATTCAACGTCTCCAATAGACGTCGTTCCGTCCGATCATCTCAAGCGCCAGAAAAACCTGCCCCTGATGAATGCCGCGTCCAGCACACCATCGGGCGTTTCGCGGACACTGCGACTCCTGGCTTCTCCACATGGCCAGAATACCGAGCGGCTGTTTAACCGTAATAATTACTCGGGCGATCAAGAAAAAAAAAGGGCCTAGAAAAGCCTCTTACTTGGTAGGAGTTGGACTTTTACCGGGTCTAGCGAGAATTCACATTCCCGGATTTATCGCCTGAGGCGGGGCGTCGGCCGTGGCCATTCCTTGCCGCGGACGTCCAGTGGAAAACCGGACGACCGCGCCACTCATTTTCTCCTGTCCCATGTCGGTGACGCGCAACCGGGTCCACCTGCGGAAGGGCATCGACGCCGCTTCAGGGGTTCTCGTGCCACGTTCGGCCCAGGATAGCCGAATGGAGAGCATGGAAGTGCCAACTGAGGCGAAGCAGGGCTCGTCCTCCCCTCCCCTAGATTTGTAGCCCTGGCAGGTCAACCACTTCCGCTTGGTACCCATTTCGGCGACCCTGCCAGTTCAAGAACGCATAATATTGCCCCATCGCCCAATGGCCAGATCCCAGTCCATCTGCCTTCGTATTACAGCACGTCCTAGGCGGCGTGAGCCACTCAAATGGGAAATGCTGTTGCAACGATCCCGCCAGGCCTCCAGGATGTTGACATAACCTCGCGTCTTCGTGCTCCTGTATGAGCAAGAATAATACGTCGTGTTCCGACGAAGGAATCAAGTGGTGGGTCGACCGGACCCAACTTCCGGATCGACCTGTGGAGATCTCTTCAAAACAAACTATTGACGATTATTAACGCCGTCCCCGTCCGTTAGCCCCACTGCTGCTCGGTTTGCCTATGATCACAACGCCCGGTCGCTCGCCTCCGGGTATCGCGGGTTGGCTGCTCTCCACGCCGAGAGCGCCCGAGAGCCCCGAGTGGACCCTTCGAGGCCTCGCAGGTCCCCACAATAGGGGGCCGGCGTCCCGGTACTGCGCAAGACGTGGTCCCGGCTGCTGGAGCCAGGCCGAAACGCACCGTCTCTTCACAGCCCGCAACCGACGAGGGGACGATTATCCACCGGAGCGGGGTCAACGCAGTCGTCACCAGCATAAGATTTCACATTGGGGGTGTGATCCCTCTCCGGGAGAAAAAAAAAAGGGAAACTGGACCGTTCGTTCGTCCGAGGTGTCCGATCCTCCATCCCCTTCAGGGTCAGGGCCCGCCGAGGTGCCGTCCGCTATGTCCCTCTCGGGCTTCCACTCGCTCATATCATCCCGGCAAGCTCACCGAGTGAGGAGCCGCCATAATGGAGTTGAGCAAGAATAGCCGGGTTTATTGGCAGTAATTGACCACCAAGCCGCGGAGGACTCCCATGGTGCGCCGAGTTGGTCCCCCCAGGTGTAACATGCGTTCACCAAGGCATCACGTTCGCGTTTACGTGACTATTAGCACAAGCACTCCGAAGCCTGGACATCCTATTACAGTTGCAATTCGCATCCCTCATCTCTGTAGACCAAGCCACACGCTCGGTGCTCACTGGCGCGAATGCTCGCCTCTATTCATCTGACTCCTACCCGTTAACACCTATCCCACCTTTATTTCTTGCCCATTCCTGCAAGATATGCCTCATACCCAATATCCAAAATCCTCGCCGCCTTTCCGTGCACCTCCGACTCCATCTTCTTCATGTACGCCATCATCTTCTCCTGGTACTCCGGCGCGCCCGCCCCGAGCATGCGGATCGCCAGCAGTGCCGCATTAGTGGAGTTGTTGATGCCCACCGTTGCAACAGGGATACCGCGCTACGCATCATCAGTACAACGGTGTTTCTATAGTGTACCAAAGAACGGGGAAGACTTACCGGCATCTGCACGATGGAGTATAGACTGTCCTGTCCGTCAAGGTGGGTCGCCTTGACCGGCACACCAATAACAGGGAGCGGCGTGTGAGATGCCGCCATGCCAGGCAAATGGGCCGCGCCGCCCGCTGCAGCGATGATGACTTTGAGCCCCCGCGAAGCGGCCTCTTCCGCCACCTCAGCCATGAGCGTCGGCGTCCTGTGCGCTGACGTGATCCTCACCTCCGTCGGCACGCCAAACTCCTTCAGGATGTCTAAGCCAGGCCTAAGAACAGGCAGGTCAGAGTCAGAACCCATCGTCACGAGCACCTGCGCCCCGCCCTTCGTCGGGCCCGCGGATGGCGCCACCTTAGCCGGTGTGGCAGCAGGCACGTCCCTCTGCGGCCTCAGCTGCTCGCTTGCGCTCTGGAGCCTCTCCTGCCGGATCTCCTCTGCAAGATTGATAATATCCTCCCCACGAGCCTCAAGTTCCGCGATGGAGCCCGTACCGGTGAGAGTAATGTGCCCTATCTTCCTCCCGGGCTTGGACTCTTTGCCGTAGAGGTGGAGGTGAACATCCATGTCGTCGGCGTAGGTGGTCTCCGCGGCATCGACGAGCCGCAGGTAGGCATCCGGGGTGGCGCCACCAAGAATGTTGACCATGATGGCGGAGGAGACGCGGGGAGTGAGCTTCAGATTCTGCGGGATCTTGCCCAGGATGGCGTAGAGCTGAGCCTTGTACTGAGACATTTGGGGGACGGCCTCGATGGTGTAGTGACCGGAGTTGTGGGGCCGGGGGGCGACCTCGTTGACGACCAGTCCGCCTGTGGTACCCATCAGTAACGAGCACATGTAGAGGGGGTTGGCGTTAACATACCGTTAGCTGTCAGGAACATCTCCACCGCAAAGACGCCTCTCCCCCAAAGCGTCCCGACCACTTTGGAGGCTAGCTCTCGCGCCTTCTCACAGATATCGTCGGAAACGCCCCTCGGTGGCATGTAGACTGTCGTGCATATGCTGTCCTGGTGGACCGTCTCGACCGCGGGGTAGGCATACGTCCTCTCAGCGCCCTCATCATCCGCCCTGATGACCATGACTGCAAGCTCCTTCGTAAACGGAACCATCTTCTCCGCGTAGAGCCCCTCCCTCCCTAGACTCTCCGTCACGTTGACGAAGGCCCCGTCATCTTCAACCAAAACGTTGCCTCTCCCATCGTAGCTATTCATTCTCGACTTCACCATAAACGGGAAGCCGAATCTGGCCCCCGCGTCCCTCAGCGATCCCTCTACAGCCCCCTCCCCAAGCGCCATCTGGGCTGCAACGGGGATCCCTGCCGCCTCAAAGTGCGCCTTCTGCGCAAATTTGTCCTTAATCAGCGCCAACGATTTCGGCGCTGGATGGACCTCTACCCTCTTTACCGTAACGCCTCCCTTCCCGTCCTGGACCTCCACACCGTTCTCGGAAATGTCGCCCAGCGTATCGGCGTCCACGTGCTCGATCTCAACAGAGAGGAATTCGCTCCGGCGGGCGAGGTCGCGGATGCGTGCGGCGTCCTTGAAGGAGCCAGTGACATGGTGGCGCGATGTGTTAATCTGCTTGGTCGGGCAGGCGGCGGCATCGAGGACGGCGACCTCGATTCCCAGGGGCCCAGCGGCCTCGCAGAGCATACGGCCGAGCTGGCCGCCACCGAGGAGCCCGATGACGGGGTTGTTAGAGGCCATTGCGGGGTCTTGGCAGCGGACCGGTGGCTCTTCGTGTTCGAAGGCTGAGTCTATTGAGGACTTGGGTCCTTGCGGACGAGTAAGTGTTGATTGAGAGCTGTGGGAAACCCAATGGCTCGGTCAGGCTTGACTTGACTCCACTCGAATGGCGCCGCGAAGATTTTCCCCGAGATCGCAACCCCGCGGCGGAAAAAGACCGGCAGAAAACATAGCACCCCTCCGAGCGGTGTGACCAAACAAAGCAGGCGGTAAAATCCTTATCGATTAAGAACATATACCCGGCAGCTTCATCTGGTCCCCGCGCAGATCAACCATGTCTCTCTTTCACCTCAAACACGCAGCCGACTTGTCCCGGCCCTCGAAAATGGTCTCCCGGCGCAGATCCCCGCCAATTTTCCTTTTCCCGCCTTCCGATGCGAAGTGAGAGAGGGAAACCGCCAGGATGAATTGAGCGCACGAACGAAATCGAACAGCCTGAAGCCGAATCGAAGCGGCACGACCTTTATTTCGTCTATTTCGGTTATCTGTTTGCGCCCAGCGCTGAAGGGTCGAGGTTATGCCGGACGAGGAGGCTGGCCTCCAAGTGGCGCCCGAGACCAACCACAAATCGTTGGAATGGGAGACGAAAGGCCGGAAGAGGTCCTCCATCCTAGACTGGCTGAAGGGAGGATTATCGCCGTTGCCTCCCTCAGCCCCGCCAAAAGACCCGCCCACTAGGGGTTCAGTCTCGAGACCGTCACACGAAGCCGAAATCACAAACGACGCTGACCCGCGTCCATCGAAGCTCGACGCGCTATTCCGCCCTGACAGGACATATCTCGGCCTATCGCGCAACCGCTTCGTTCTTTTGGTCGTCATACCGGCCGTGACGCTGATCCTGATCATACTCCCTGTGGCGCTCGGCATCGGCCTCTCGCGAGAGCGAAGCAGGGATGACGTCCCGCTGCCGTCGAGGGACGGCCCCTTCGAAGGCGCACTCACATTCCACGACACCGGCCTAGGCGCATGCGGCCGTGAGAGCACAAACAACGACATGGTAGTCGCTGTGTCGCCTGCAGTATGGGACTCCGCGCAGGAGGGTGGGAATTCAAATCAGAATCCGCTTTGTGGGAGGAAGATACGAGTTGAGACAGGCTCTGAAGGTGATAGGAGGAGGGAGAGCGGGGTGGAGGTGAGGGTCGTGGATCGGTGCACGGGGTGTGGAGCTACGGACCTGGATGTTTCCCGCGCTGTGTTTAGGAAGCTCGCGAAGGAAGATGATGGAAAGGTATTAGCGAAGTGGAACTGGATGGATTAGTCTGAGAGTTTGTCCCAGTCGTTTGGGATGGAAGAGATGAAGGCGTCTGTGAGCAATGGTTTTGCCGTGTTTTTTTTTCTAAACAAAAATGGGCGGAGGCGGAACCTTTCGACCAAGCGGTTATCAAACTCGGATTTGGGTATATACAGATTTTTATTTTGGATTCTATACGGAATGGGCGATTATGATGTGAAAACAGTGGGTACACATGAGCAAAAGAAGAAGGCATAAAATGAAGCAAAGCAGAGGCAGTGGTATCGCAGCCATCAACCGAACCGAACCAGGCTTACACCGACACCGACACCGACACCGTTCCAACTAACCGGACCCTGACACCAGATGAACCCTTTTCATAGCACATAACCAGTCATTACCAGCCAGGACGAAACTGAACTAATACCGGAAGTCTCTCCCCGTCTTCAACTCGACAGCGGCCACGAGGCCTGCTTGTCTCCTTCCGGCTGCACCCGATGTGCCCTCAACGGGTGCACATCCGGCTCCTCCACTACCGGGTTTGGATCCATCTTCCCCACATCCGTCTTTCCCGCTGCCACCGCCGGAGCCCCATCTGCGACATTCTCATTCTGCCTGCCCGCGCCCGCTGTCCACAATCCCGCCGCCTCTAGCCTCGCCAGATGTAACGCCGGCGGAACGGCCAACTTATCCGCCTGCTGCCCCTCAAACACCTCCGGCCCCGAGATTCCCCTGTCACCTACCCGCGACGACGCAGCCGACACACTCCTCTTCAGTGATGCAAGCGTGCTCTTTACGGTGCTCACGCTAAACGTGCTCTTGAGGGACGAGACGGAGTGGATCGAGGCGGACTCGGAGCGGATACTCGCCGCGTCGGAGGTGAGGCCCTTCTCCATGGTGTCGGCCTCGGGGGTCGGCTTCGAGGATCGGAACTTGATGGCGCGGGTGGCTCGCTGGAGGCTCTGGGGGAGTGTGCCGCGGCGCCACTTGTAGAGGAGGAACATGATGCTCACGAAGAAGGCGATACCGGCTGCGTGTGTTAGTTCGGACGACAAGCCAAGAGGTTAGAGAGTCTTTTTGGTGTGAACTTACCGATTGAGCCCATGGCGATACCACTCGGTGACGTCGTGACGTTAGCATTCTGCTCGTCCATCACCACTCCCTCTGTCCCAGAGGCAACAGCTGATGCCGTCACAAGAGGTGGCGCTGCTTCTCCTGCATCAACCGCGTCTGGTACCGTCGGCGGGAGTGCCTCCACCTCCGCGCCCTTCATATCGACTAACTCTGGCTCGGGGGTGGGCTCCGCGACGGCGGGCCCAGCAGTGGACGCCGTAAGGGTAACCGCCGGCGCGGCAGGAGCGGTGGCGGAAGGCGTGAAGAAGCCGGCGGTAATACCGGTGGAGGCTGGAGTTGCTGGGTTAGGGTTGGCGTCTGGTAGGGCGACGTTCGGGAAGATGGGCGAGGGCGCCTGGCGGGGCTTGCGCCTTGAATCGAACTGGGTCGTCGACATGTTTCTCGGAGCTAGCGGATGTTTAGCTTTCTTCTTCCCTTCCCGAGGCCACCGCCTGGAATATGGAGGAGGCCGAGAGATACATACCCACTGAGTAGAAGTGAAAGAATAGAGAAAGATTACAAGAATGTAGGTCCAGGAGCAATCAGGCACGCATATCTGACCAGCAGGATATCAAGAGAACGACACGCTAGCACAGAACAAAAATGAATGGAGCGGCAGAAATCGAAGACAGAAAGGAAAAGAAAGTGAGAGTGGAAAGGAAAGAACGAGGTAGCGAAGGAGAAAAGGAAGTTAGAGAAGGTCGAAAAACCCGGTCAACGGACGGGAGGGGAGCGGGGACGAGGTAGGCATATATCGAGTAATCCGACGGCCCGGGATAGACAGGGCGATAAACGAAGTGCAGGTTCCGGATGTCTGGATGGGGCTGGGCATGTAGCACGGGACGAGGCGGAACCGACGGTTAAGGGATGTGAAAAGTCTTGGAGACTCTGGAAAGGTGTTGACTATCCGGCTCTCCCTTTTCCAGAAATAGGATAGAAAAAGGAGGACATGACGGCACTTCTGCGTAGTCCGCACCTCCAGGGCACGTTTCATGTGGCAGGCCTCACATCTACAGGCGGTAAGCCCGCCAACCCTCGACTACCCGTGACGGACTGAAACGCTGCTCACGAAAGACTTCAAAGAGCCGCGCCAAAGGAAAGGATTTGTTGCGGCGGCGGACATGGGACGGAGGATTGGCTGGCAGAAGGGACGATCGGCTTCGAGGCCGGTCTCGTGGAAGAATTAACCGGCGACAGAATAGAGGGCTACGTCGATCAAGTTTGGAGATCTCTGGGGATTGTTGTGGACTGTCCTCTTGCGTGGCTCGTTGGGGTGGAACCTCGGCCCACAGAATGACGCGTGTAAGTCAGAGCCGGGAGTAACGCCCGCCTCTCGAATACACCACAACCATGGAAGGGGACGTTGAAGGGCCTGACCACGCACCGAGCGTTGGTCCCAAAGATGCCCTTGAAACTAAGCTTTGCGAATGCCAGGGAGAGGCCTGTGCCGCGCGATCGCCGAATTGCTCTCCAGCCCGGCCCCGGCGGCGTCCGTGCAGGCGACCGATTCTGACACAGGCCCCGTTTCGGGTCAATCACCCAACCCGTGCGCTCGTTCGCTGGCTAAATAAGCGCCTGCATCAGGTCACGTACATCGTCCTGCCATCCTCTTGACACAATCATTCTTTCGTCATTTCGATTCGGTCCCAAGACAGCCATCCGAAATCTCGGCACCTTTCCCCGTCCCTCGGGGGCCTTGGTCTGTCGGAAGTGGGGCGCTTCCGGGACTTGGCGACGCGGGGAGCTTAATTCCCCGTGGGATTTGGGGGGCTTGGGTCCCAAGTCCTCGGTGTCATTCCGTTATCCAGCCGCCTAGCAGAAGAAGCGTGGCCTGTGGATTGCCCTCTGGACGGGCGCGGACTAAGTGGAGCCGGAAGCGCTGAAGGTAGCCTCCCCGTTTCGCTGAAGAGGCCGATGATTAGAAATCCTCTCTTTCCCCCTCCCAAGCATATCCTACTCTCACAGGGTGGTGCCTACCTGCCGGATAACACCGAGACCTACTCCACAACCATACTCAGAAGGTGCCCCCTCCTGCTCCATCTATAAGCCCATCCTTTCTAGAACCGCTTCGCCCCAATATCCCATGCCAGTGGATAACCTGCTCGGATACTACCCTGCAAATTTCTCCCCGACGCACAGACGACCCAAACTCTCGCAGAGACTGGATTTCGTCCCTTCTATGTCTTGTTCTCGTCCCATTCTCCCGCATGACGCACGATAATAACCGATTCTCATCCACATCTTGTCCCATCTTGGGTTTGTTTGACGGGACCCCCTCGGTTCCAGAGGACGAACGGAGGAAAGACCACAGGCTTCCGTGGGGCAATGGTGATCGCCACCGGGATACCCCGTCCCGCAAAGAGCCTTTTGTCCTTGAATCTGCTCGGAGTTGGGTATGACCTGGTGTTCCATCCCAAAGACCTCGTCTGGCGAAACAAATTCCCCGCTGATTGTACCTTTGCCTCCGACGCTCAAACCCGGGAAGCCGCGCATGAAGGACCTGTCCAGGAAAACTAGTCGCCACCCTTTTGCTTGTGAGGTCCAAAGGCTGGGCCAGTTCAAGCGGCAAAATGCAGACGTCTCCATTTCCCTTGCTTTGCAGCCGTCGTTACCGTATATTGGCTTCGTGTTTGACGTAACACCCACCCCAACTGCCAGGCGCTGGGTCAAGCATTCGGGCTGATCGCAAGACCTGGCCTGGTAAGTTTGACGCCTGTCCAAGTGTTAACCCGGCGTGTAATTCTGGGGCAGGAACCAACTGGGCTTTCTGCGTAAGGTGACTTCGTTCCCGTACCGGCTTGTCATGGAACGGATATGTTGGCGGATCTCACTCAGACAACCCTGTGTAAGTGGAAATAGCGCAATCTCACGACTGCGAAACGAGCTAGAACCAATTTAGATGGAATATAATATTCCTAAATAGCCTTGCCATTCTACCGAACAGTCTCTCCCCGCCAAACCATGGAAATAACATTCGGTATCATATCGAAGCCCATCAGGTTGGCCACCCCGGCACAGAACCCTAACTCCCGTAAGCCCATGTAAACCCGTCCTCGCACGCAATCCCTAGTTCTTAGCCGGGTAGGACATGCCGCCTTCGGCCTGGTACTGCTGCTTGACCGCGCCGTTGAGCAGAGCCTGGCGGTGCTCGACCTCCTTGTCTTGCTGCACTAGCGAGCAGCACCAGCAGCAGCACGAGATGGCGAGATCGCTCAGGCAGCTGCCCTGGAGGTGGTACTTCTCACGGACCTCCTGGCGCTGCATCGCCATCATGCAGCTGGTAAGCGCGACGCAAGAGGATCCAAGGAACAGGAGGCACTATGACTATCGTTAGTTAAACGAACCATGAACCACCGTCACATACAAACTTGGAGTACGGAAGTGGGTTTTGGGGGAAGCGAGAACGGCAGAAGGGAAAGCGTACGCTCGTGTTGACGGGCTGGTACCCCTCAAGGCTACCATTGTTCCTCAGCCTGTGGTGCGTCTTGCCGAACGTGACACAAGGTAGGAAGTACGTCGTAAGGCACAGGTCGATGGGCGCGAAACAGCCGAACAGGCCGGCGTGCCACGGCTCGGCGTCGTCGGGGGACTTGGAGTTCAGAACCTCGGCGGGCTGCTGGAGGATATCGTTGGTGCGCTGGGACCACTCTTGGATGACGTCGTTATCGATGGGGCCCTGCTGGGCGGGCTGCTGAGGCTGCTGAGAGGCCATCGTGATGGGTCGTGAAGGAACGAAGAAAATGGGTATTTGGAAGTGGGTATTAATTGAATGGTAGAAGAGAACGAGTGCTAGCGTATGAATACGTGATAAGAACGAGAGACTGGAAGTAGAGCTTGAACAAGGAGTGACTGTTTGTGGATGGAGGAAGAGAGCAAAGCCCTCTTGAAGGCGCCCTCTTCTCGATATTAATACCGGAATACACCGTCAGGACCGGAGGCACACCCTCGTTCCGGGGGGCCAGTGCATAGCCTCGAAGAGTTGAAATTCATAATCTCCTGGGACGCGTCTTCCGGTGGGGGACCCATAATAAGCCTCCCTTTCGTGGTGATATCGCAACCCCGGCTCTTCCCGTGCAGCGGCCCCTGTGAGGGTAGGCGAATCACGAAAGGGGAGGGAAGCAAGTGATGTCTCACCAGACTGGCAGGCCTGGAGATATTACCTCTCCATTGCCCAAGTGCAGAGCGGGTTTGCTCGGGCGAATGTGGTGGCCGCAGCACCTTCCAGAGTCGCTTTAACTTAGACCAATACAGGAGACCAGGGCTCTGTCCTCAACATCGAAAGACATAGTTCGAAGCAAACGGCGTGATTCAATGAACAGCACTCTTTCCCGAGTTTGTCCCTTCAAACTTCAGTTCGTCCAATCAACCCTGAAAGAGGATTGAGATACAGGGTGTCGTTTGACACGGAACCATGCATCTCTCGGGCGGCTCCTCGTTGCCCAACATTGCCGTCATTGGTCAATTCCTCTATCCCTGTCAACACTCATCTCTCGGCTTGGAGTTTGCCCGGGTTTTGCCCAATACTGGCCAACTCTTCATTCCGCGCAGCCTTCCCCATCTCGGCGTCAGACGGGCCCCGGTTTCCCCGATCCCCTGATAACTGCAGCCCATGGACTCGTGCGAGAAAGCTTGATCCCGTCTCCCTCCACAAGCACTGCAACCCAAGTACAGAAAATTGAAAGCCAGGCTCCCGCAACGTCCCATCCCCAGCCAATCCTCCCAGCCCTGGGCCCCACACCCAGACCGTTTCGTCTGATTCCCGAGCTGCGGCGCACCACCGCTGTGGGGCTCGTTGCCCAGTCTTTTTTCAACTTCCTGCCCGGATGAACTTCTCGTCGTTTACCGAACTGGGATGTGGCACATCCCGTTCCTGACTCGTGCTGCAGTAACCTCTGGACAATATCCTGGTCTTATGGCAACTTTCTCCCGGTTCGACTTCAGCTGACATGACTTTGGGTGTCGCCTGGGCGTCAGCCCTGCCAGGCGACCTGGAGCAGAAGCCGTCGGCTAAGGCACCACCAGCCCTGCGTCTTTATTTCCCGTGGGATTACATCCGCTTTTCTTTCAGTGCGCAAGTGTATATTCGGACGTTGAAGGAGATAGGCTGCGTGATGTGAACTGTGACTCTCGTTCGGCATCCACAGCTTACCCGTCCTAGTTGGAACAGCTTTGCATGATTGGCCTCTTTCCTCTTCTTCCCAAAAGCATCAAAATGTGTGAAGGCCCCTCGAAGCATCAGATCATGACCCCATAACTCCCCTGATGGAGCACCAAATAAGCATCGGAGCAGGAAGTGGGCCGCCGTTCACCGACAGGCCGACCGGGGAGATAACCGTCCGCTTACAGCGACGAGACCGCATAGGCGCTGAATCTTGAAGAGCCCTGCGTTTGTTGTTGTGCCTTCGGAAATGAAAAGACGAGCCATGTGTCACTCAAGAGTTCCTGGAATGGTGTTCACCCCTGCTGAGTCATCGGGGCCGGGCTCGGCCGAGCTCTTCCTCGTGCAGACCTTTCTTTGCTCTCACATCGAATATCTTAGCGGAAGCTGACGTGACTTTGGGAATTCTGCCAATATGCGCAATTCTCTAGGGCCAATGCCGATAGAAGGGCTGATGCTAGTCTTCTCGTGTGTTGAATTACAATCCCGCTATGCGTGACACGTCTAAGCCAACAAATTCTCTGAAGCATCCTTCACCAACGCCCAGCACTTCCGCATTCCTGTTCCCATCGACTCCCCATCGATGGCTCCCTCATCCGCCCACCGCCATTTCCCATCTGGATCCTCATGGCCTCCGCCCCTCTCGCCTTCCAACTCAAAGAGATGAACATGCATCATCAGCTTCAAATGTGAGAACAACCACGGCACGGCACCGATATCACCTATGTGCCTCAGCGACCCGCCATCCATCCCAGCGTGGTCAGCCACTCGCAGGTATTCCACATATTTCAGGGCGGCAGCCTTCCTCGCAGAGGCTTTCCCAACATCTTTCGACGACAGGATATTACTTGGAAGTTCCCACAGCCCTGCAAGGAGGCCCTTCTCTGGGCGTCGGTGAAGGAGATATCGCCCATCCGAGGCGCGAATGGCGCAGACAACTGTCTCTTCCTCGCGGGCCGCCTTCTTTACAACCTTTCGCGGGAGCTTTCTCGCATGGTTAATGGCGATGGATAACTCTGCAGGTGTCGGGTGACTGTTGGTTTGGTCGTCGCTCGGCGCCGCCGCCTTCCCATCCTTGCGTTGGGTGCCTTTCCTGGAAGGCTTTTTGGTGAAGTATGCGCTGTCTTCGGGCCCAGCGACGTCTATATCCTCTCCCGCCACGTCCTCGAATGGCTCGCAAAGCGTGCACGCGTCTTCAATATCGGCCAGGCGACTTTCTGAAGTGACATTTCTTTTCAGGCCCTCCCCACGAGCCCGTTCGATGCCCTCGTTGTAGGCGCGGCAAGTGACGCTGATGGGACATGCCCCACAATCGGGTTTGGGCGTGCAGAGCGTACTACCAAGCTCCATGAGCGCCTGTCCCCAGCGCCCTGGGACGTCACTGGCCCGTTCGATTCCCTCCCCAACCCGGTCGTCAGCAGTAGCAGCCTTGACCAGAGCATCGGCCGCAGCCCACATCACGTCAATGACAACCTTGTCCGACTTGACATTCCCGTAGATCCCAAGCTGCCGGCTTAATACCCGGAGCACATTCCCGTCTACCATGGGCACCGCCCTCCCAAAGACTATTGATGAGATGGCTCCAGCGGTATACCGCCCAACACCGGGGACCTTCGCCTCAAGCTCCCTCGTATCAACCGGCAAGAGCCCCTTCCATCCAGGATGCTCCACCACGACCCTTGCCGCCTCGTATATCCGGCGCGCCCGGCTGTAATACCCCAGGCCTCTCCACGCAAGCAGTACCTCGTCCACGTCCGCCTCGGCGAGATCGTGTATCGTGGGCCACTTCTCCATCCAGCTGTTCCAGTAATCTATGACGACGGAGACGCGCGTCTGCTGGAGCATGATCTCGCTGATCCACACCTCGTACGCGCGGCGCTCGAGGGCGTCGCGGGGAGCGCAGGCGGGGTCGAGGAAGGGCTTGCGCCAGGGCATCTTGCGGGTGGTACTTGTCGAGTCGAACCATGACAAAAGCGCATCACGGCCCACCCGGCCCTTCGCGCCCAAGAGGAGCGGGCGGTGGTAGGTGGTGGCGTGGCGGCGATCGGAGTCGACGCATGGCGCGATTGACGGTTCATGGTTCTGCGCAAAAAGGATGTTGTAAATTTCCGACGATTTAGGACCTGCCCACGCAACCTTCCGCCTCTTCACCGGCCTTTCCGTAACGGCATCGCTATCGTCTCCCTCTGGTTTGAAGGCAGGAGATGGGGGCGACGCGCTCCGGCGCGATCGACGCGTCGCGGCTCGCGGTTTGTCCGTGTGTGTAGGTCGTGCTGGGGCTGGCAGGGCCGACAGATTCTCGTCCGAGGCCTGGGCTAATATCCGGCTCGCTGCGTCCTGGGCAGCTCGTCGACTTGGCCGCATGATCGCCTTCGGTCGCGGGACGGTGCCAAACATGTCCGGGTGGAACTGTCCCAATTCCTCGGGTCGCGCTTGCTCAGTAGACCCTGGAGAAGGACCGGTTAGTCAGCTTACACCCCCAACTTTCTTTCCCTTTCGATTATATCCCATGAAGTCTATCCAACATATGAGATATACGAGAACCAGAAAGTAGATCAAATATATCCGCTAATATCCCGCCGATATCCGTGTCTACCAATACCTTTGAGACCACCTCCCGTCACCAAAGATCGTTGAATCGCTGGGTCTTGGTGCACTCGGTAGCATCCTCCCGCCAGACATACGACAGCTAACTCCTCTACCCAAGCCTCTCCAGTCTCGGCATTCCATCCAACGACAAACACTCGGTAATTTCCAGAAAATAAGACCGCCGAAATTGCACCACGAACCTCCTTGGAGACACGACCCATCGGCAAGTTCCACGCGCTCGAAACCGAAACTACAGTTCTGTCGTCCTAACCCGGACACGCACACAATCTTGTCGCTTCTGACTGAGAATTCCATCGGGACGGTCGGTCCGGAACCTCGAACGAGGTGTCGTGGATGATTATCCAAATGCACCTTTTCCAGCCCCCACCCGAGCCCAAGCTGCCCGCTCTTAGTTTTGACGGTGACTCTTTCCTTCCGTCGCGACAAGATTGCCGCTGCTGTAGCCCTTGAGATACGACAGTAATAGAGAAGGCTTACAGTATCTCCTTCTATCCCGAAAAAGGCCCTGTAATGGCGTCGCACCGGATGATGATGAACCCAAACCACTTCCCATCAAGGGAGTGGGCGATACTCAGAATATCGTTGCAAGCCGTGGGGAAGCTGATCTCCCTCTGTATTTCCTCTCTCCATGACATGCCGGCTGGTACTGATCACGACCCCTTAGCTGGCTGAAAATGAGTAGCGCGACCTTTCAGCTAATGGGAAAGACCATGACATGGAACTAAGAAACAGAGGACCAAAGTTGCCCCCCTCGCCGGTTGACACGTCCAAATAGCTTGTTCAAATATCTCTTGATGAAATAGAGTTTGACTGAGGCTGATAAACAAAGAATAGAGTCATAACGAAACAGGGTTGTTGTAGCCATTGACGACGGAGCTGAAGCGGATTTCTGCGCAAGCATCACTCACCAGGCCTCCAAGCGTCATTTGATTCCCCTTTGACGAAGGAACAAGTGGGTTCTGCTCCAATCCGAGAGACGCTATTCTCGTCCAGAGAAGACAACCTGTCTTGACCAGCGTGTGCGGGTAATATACTGTATCATTCCCTTCGTTGCCGTCTGAAGCCATACCGGTACGCCATATCCGGTGGGCAACGCTACCCACTCGTCTCTGCTTCCAGAGGCTGCGCTCTGTCAGCGCCACGTTAGGAATGATTGGTTCGACGGCCGCGCCGGCCGAACTATTCTGTTGAGTCTCCCTGGTCCTCGTTCCATGCCTGATTTGTCAACCACCCTCACTGCTCTCACATCTGAGGCATATGTTTTATATTACGGAGGCCAATGTATGTGTGATTGTATTGTGTATCATATGTATCATACTGCGTGTCATATCCTATAATCTTCCCTTCCGAAACGATCGAATACCCTGAAATTGATGTTAGGTGTCGATAACAATAGCCTCGACACACTCCATAATGTAGCATTCCTTAAGATCGTATGGGGGGTTCGCACCCACTAGCGCCGTCGTATCAGAGCACTATCCTGCTACGACAGGCCGGTTCAGTTATCCTGAAAACTAGGGATTTCTAACATGCATTTGATTTAGTAATATCGGCCTCGCCGAGTTTCTCATAGAGATCTCGGAAGATCGGCCACATGGTTTCGAACATTCCAGTTATCAACTTTAGGCGTTCCAATGCAGCACATCGCGTAGACATCAGCCTTGCGTCCTGCGTAAACCGTCTGTTACCCGATATGCCTCGGAGTCTCGAAAGATAATTTCCTTAATGCATAGGAAATACGGTCCCAACATAGACAATACGGATAAGTGGCAGCTCAAGCCCAATCGGCATAGCAGCAGATATAGGTAGATGCATGCTTTCTCGTGTAATAGTATTTCATTGATCCATATGAGGAGCCGCGATTTGCGTTAGGATTAGTTCCGATAATTATGACATGGCTTAAGTTAAGGATGGTAGCTACATACAAGAATGAAGGAGCAGAGAGACGTAGCACTGGTATGGCAAATCGTGCTCCGCCTACATGCATTCTCGGTCTTTCGTAAATTAGCAGTCTCTCAAGCTGTCGGGTTTTCGCCAGTAGCATGTCATGGTCCCAACTCCCAATAGGGCTGGCGGCCATCCAGTGACACGACACTTTTGGATCCGTCTGCATGACAGTCCTCCATATCACCAGGCCCAGGGACGCGGTGTGTGGCCGGTGAGCGCGGTGGCTGTGCGACGGCCCCGACCCTATTGGGCCATCGTTCCACCGGGCGACACCATGTCCCCCAATGAGCAGATGCATCCCCAACCCTGTCTGCATGAGTGTGGATCCCGCGGCCGGGAGCATTTGCTCAGGCTGTGAACAATAAATGGTAGCCGACAGCCCGGAACTTTTCACAATGTCTCTCTCACCAATGCCGATGCTACATTTAAACGAGCCCTGGCTCACTCAGGACAACAAGAGTCATTAACAATGACGATCCCACACCGCGACGACCCCAGGGCCGACGAGGACACGGATCTTGGGATGCTATGGCAGGAGGCACTCCTGAAGTACTACGAGGAGTGTGGCACCGATCTCCGAGCCCTGCCACTGTCGCGCCTCAATTTCACCCACATCAAGGCGGAGCAGGAGCGCCAGCTGCTAATCTTCAGCGAATACCGCCATGATAAGGGCAAGCTGGACAAACTACGGAGTCTGATTGCGACCAACTCGGACATCGTCGTCGGCGTGGCAACCCACATCGCAAATGCCGCGAGCTCTGCCTTCCCGCCCAGCGCAGCGATCCTGACTGCCTTCAACTACGTAATGAACGCCTCGAGGGCCGTGTCAGAGGATTACGACATGATCGTCTCCTTTTTCGACATTATGAACTCGTTCCTCGAGCGGATCTCCATGCTCGAGAGCCGCATGCCGCCCGAGCAGCAGTTCCGTCGCTTCTTGGTTAACGTCTTCTCGGCCATGCTGACGCTGAGCGCCATCGCACGCAAGTGCAGATTGAAGGGTCGGTTGAGCAAATGGGCCAAGGCGCTTATTGACGGGAGCGATCCGAAGCTCAAAGGGGCGTTCGACGACCTGCATATGCACCTCGAACGCTTCGAGTCCGCGGCTATGTTGACAACGTTGAAGTACACGCTTGAGAGCGGGAAGAAACTGGACTCCCTTGAGCAGGACGTTAAGAAAATTAACGTCGGCGTGGAGAAGAACATCATGCTGACCCAGGACGCCGTCTTGACGAGCCATGAGATTCTTACGGTTGTGACGAGACAGGAGGAGCGCGGCGCCCAGTACACTGCAGGACTGCATCAGGTTATGAAAACGCTCAACAAGATGGCTAAGCCAACAGATGTACCGCGCCAGCCTGTAGACGCAGGATCCCGCAAGTCGATTGCCATGCGGATGCTCGAGAGGTTCTTGGACTATTATGCCGACGACAAGGATGGACTCACAGGTTTCGAAAATTATTATGTCAACGGAACATGTGACTGGTTCTGTGCGCAGGATGTGTACATCGGAATTGAGACTGGGAACATGCGGCTTCTCTGGGTGTCGGGGCCCGCGGGCATGGGCAAGTCAACACTGGCCTATACCATTGTCAAGGCCCTCCAGGACGAGTTCATCGACGATACAACCACTTCCGTGGCACATTTCTTATTCGGGGAAGATGCCGAGCGACGATATGTCTCTCAGCTGTTACCATCCTGCGCTCTGCAGATCGCGGCTCGAGACAGCAGTTATCGTGAGCAGGCGGTAGCGGACGTCCAGGTATACGACAAGCTCCGAGGTTTCACGGAATCGCTCCATAAACTCGGCGAGAATAGCGATAAGATGTGGGAGGTATTATTCCGGACGAAGTTTTCCAAGAAGGCTGGAAGGCGTCTGATCCTCGTCATTGACGGGGTAGACGAAGTGGACGAGAAAGACTATAAATACATCGAGATGATCGTCGAGGAGGTGTCTTCTTCGAAAGACATGAATATTCAGGTCATTTTCACAAGCGACCCCGGCGGTTTTGCGCCTGGGCCTAAAGACTCCGGGATTCAGGTATTCGAGATGACCAAGGAGCTCATACTACCTGACATTCAGGCTATCATTATGGAGCGTCTCAAACGCGTGGAGCGTTTGAGGAAGCTGTCGCAGGGGACTAAAAGGAGGATCATCGCCAAGCTCCCGAAGAAAGCTGACAGTGAGGACATTCTCTCTCCTCACTTCCTCGTGCGTTGAGCTTTTTTTCTGACTGCTGTTGACGTCCAGCAATGCGATACGTCGACCACATGCTCCGGAGACTCGAACAACTGGGGAGGGAGCGGGCTGTCCTGAGAGAACTCGACAATCTCCCGGCGAGTACAGACGAGCTGTATGAAATGTTGCTTAATGACTGCCAGAAGGCCCGAACCGACCAGGAGATCATAGTCCTGCGACACCTTTTTGCGTGGCTTGCCTACACAACCGAGGGACTGCGCCTCGGCTGTGCCAACAAGTTGATACGCTACATTTCCGAGGAAAGTACGATCGATATTGACGAGGAACTTGAACAAGGCTGTTCCAGGTGAGAGCGCCACCAAATTCACACTTCAAGCTTACTTCAAAACTAGACCACCATTAACGGATATCTTAGGATCCTGGGACTCACAAGAGTCTATGTCAAGGACGACGGCCAAGATGATAGCGATATCGGCGCTGAGGATCTCGATAGTAGTAAACTGAGTGAGGATGCTGATGGAAATATCGAAGACTATTTTATTGTCGTCGGGTTTCAGGAGAAAGGTCTTCGGAGCTACTTCCGACCCGTCTCTAGCCCGGTGGAAGACAAACTCCGAATGACTGTGTCGTCAGGGCATGCGACGATACTCAGGATTATTGAGTCCATCCTCTGCACCAAGACCGATAGTTTGGGCGATCCTAGCGAGGGCATACTGCGCTCCTATGCGTCAAAGACTTGGGGGAGACATTTCCGGGCTATTAATCAGGAGGACCTCTCCCAGGAGGAGACTGCATCTGTGATTGAGTCCACGTGCAAAATTCTCACCAACAGAGGCGGCTCTATCCTAAATATGGAATGCCACTATCACATCTGGGACTCCGCGGCGGTTCCGTGTGTCCTCGGCGACACGGAAGAGGACATAGCGGCAATCCTCTCTTGCCTACAGCAATGGGCCTTGAGTGCAACCCAGATACCGTCAACATTATTCTCGGATGTGACGCTCGATTGGCTCCAAAAATTGTCGCGGAACCCTAGGGAGATCTTCATCCAGATTGCGGAGATTCACATCAGAAACTGGCTCGCGACCTATGGGCTTAGACACGAGAGTGAGATCGAAAACGGCTTCTTCTTCGCCCATTACGCGCTTTACCAAGCTCGAGACCTGCCTGCTGTGCAACAAAATGAAAAGCTCAGAAGATACTTGTCAAGGTGTGGGCACAACGGCGACAAGACTTGGCATGCTTCGACCGCGGAGTCCTTTGTCGTCGTGTCCAGCGCATTTCCTCACATCGATATGACGGTACAAGGGTATCTGTCAGTCGCCTTGTCAATGTTCCGTCAAGGCTTGTATGAACCCAGTCTTGAACAACTTGGTATGGCTATTCGCCTCGCGGAGACGGACCTTGAGCTTATGGAGATATACAAGAGGATGGCGGAGATCCTTGTGCATCTTGCCCGTATACGTAAGTCAGGAGTGCCAGACATAACTGGGGAACCCGTGGAAACAGATGGACCTGGGCCAGAGGGTAAAGACAAACCTGGATCGGGGACCTTTGGCAGCGATGACGGCTCGGGTGAGGAACCCTGTGCGCAAGAATACGATAAATGGACTAGTCAGGCAATGGATGCAGTTACAAAAGCCGCAGATATTGCTTTGAAGCTCCCAGAGGGTGCCATGGACGACACCAGAGTCCGAGACGCCGTCAGACCCATCTGGATGTACAAGGCCATGGCAGAGCTTATGAGCGGCGATGCCACTAACACCATAACTTACTGTCGGCGTGCCGTCCAAGCTTGCAGAAAAGGCGAGACACCATGGCACATGGACATTATAACTCCTCTAGCGGAGGCCAAGCACTGGGCCACGTTACTCGAGGTCATCAAGGTCTTGAAGATGGATATCCAGGGCGGCTGCTGGCTGTACCTCCGGAGTTACAGGGACGAGATTCACAACGCAGCGAAGGCCACTGGTGAGATTGAGTACGTCCTTGAGCAGTACAGGGACACTCTTCCTGCTGGGAGCAGGATGAGTCCGGAAGATATTGACCTCCTGATCGGATGGGCTCGGTTCTACCGTGACGTCGTCGCCACAGCGGAGGGCACGTCGAAGGCCAAGATGCTGCTTAACAAAGTTATCGATACAAGAGGATCTACGACCCACATCGCGGAAGCGTCCTTCTGCCTTTCAGACATTCTCCTTGAGGCGTTCCGCCAGGCTACTCAGGTGGAGGAGAAGAGGGCATCGTACAACGAGATGCGGAACCTTGTGAGGCGTGTGGGCGAGTCGATGGGCGCAGAGTTCGACCCCACGCAGTCGCAGACGGTGATACCCCTCGCGCATATGGCACGGAAAATGGACGCTGTCGAATTTCAAAGAGGGTTGGAGACGACCTTCCAGGGGTGTGTGGCGGCGTTGACGGACGAGACTGGGTGGAATGACAGGTTGAGTATGAAAGTGCTAGCAAGGGTGCTGGCTGTCGTGGGGCTGGAAAGAGAGGCGCGTATTGCGGCGACATGTCAGATCTATGTGCTGGATGTGGAGGTCCATAAGCAAGAGAATTACTTCGGTGCGGTTGAACCGAGCGACGACGGTAACTATTCTGGGGAAAGTGAGGGCGGTGGAAAAAGTGACACAGTAGCCCAAGAACCCAACACTTCGAACAACCCGGTTGCGTCGGACCCGTCTGACGACGGGCATGACAACGAGCGGGGGCAGTACGAGGAAGAGGGCAGCACCGCCGGGGCCCCATTCGCAGCAGGGGACATGAACTGGAGCACGGGGTTTATATGCTGCTCCGGCTGCAACAGCGAAGCTTTGTACTGGTCCCCTAGCAGCCCCATGTACCTCTGCTACTACTGCGCAGAGCTCGAGCTCTGCCAGGCGTGCTTCGACAAGCGTGCAGAGAGGATCGCCGGAAAGCCGACCGACGACTGGCGGGTGCTTTGCCCTTCCGGGCATAGGCACATTCAAGTACCGGTGCAGGGGTGGGGCGGGATGAAAGATGGTGTGTTCGAACTTGACGGGAGGGAGGTGCCGTTTAGGGAGTGGTTGGATGAGGTGAGGGAGAAGAAGTGGCCGGAGGCTTGGGTCAAGTTTTGGAGCGAGGAGTAGTAATGGCATGGGACTCGTCCAGTGATAGCATGTAGTTACAGACCTTGCCATCCCTTACTGCTGTCTTCTGTATGTCCATTCCCTGCCGCAGCCGACCTTGTTTTCTGGGCCTTATAGATGACAGCCTCGGCGTCTTGTGAGCGATCACCGAAGACGTGGATAGTCGAGCCAACCCCGGCTACTAACGATGCCATTGTATAAAACCGGGAGAGATATCGACGGAGATGGCTGGAAAATGGCCGGAGACGGGGGGCCACAAAAGCAAGACGCTAGCGGGGAGCAGGAATAAGCCGCGCGCTCAGACCACACTCCTCTTCGAATCAGTGGAGATCTAGTTCTGCCGGCTGATGGCACATGACTCCTATTCAAAGAAGCGGGCTTTCCTTTTGTAGTGTGTGAGGCCAACCTTTGACGTAGTTTACAAGAGGGTGCCAAGACGCAGTGGTGTTGTTTCACGAAGTGCGCTAATGCAGGATGTTGGGTCATCTTATGCAGGGAGATGGGGCTCAGGGACTCTTCCTTAGATCATTCACCTGCATACCGGAACGTGTGAATAACTCCACATCACACCACTGTTTAACATGCTCATGTTGTTATTTACAGTTGGGTATGAGGGAAATGGTAGGTAGGGAGAGCTCTAGAGGCCGTTCCTGAGAGCCGGGGAGCTTTGCTATACGCTAACTACACGTTCCTAACAACCTACGCAGCCTTTGACACACGGATCCATCACCAACTGTATAATGTCGAAAATAGAGATAATGGAATTGTTGTATAAACATCGCTCACAATGGTATAACATGAAGACCGAAGGAACCAGCCCAGATATGTACATCTACTTCACCGCTCAAGACGCTCATCGTAGCATAGCGCAACATCATACCTCTCCTCCCCTCTCCACACCTTATCCCCTGAGTTCAACTCGGAGACCACCTTCCTCAGGTCCGTAATCATGGTCACGGGCCCGCTGCCAAACACAACTGTCGGCCCACTACTCGTGTTCTCCACAAACTCCTTGACTTCCTTGTCCAGGTCGGGGTGCCTGCAGCGCTCGTCCCGTCCCGGGCCTCCAATGAATGACACCCTCGTTCCAGCGGGTCCCTTCACGGGGCCCACCTCCTTCTCGATCGCATCCTCCGTCAGCGACCCCGAACTGCCTCCCGAGGAGGTAACATCCGTCCCCTCCTCTCTCGTCACGAACACCCGGACCAAGATCCGCCGGCTCGCCTTCAGCGCTCTTAGTTCCGGCTCCACCCACTCGATGTCGCTCGCCCGCCTCATCACCCAGATCAGCTCCACGTTGCGGGTCCCAAGGTCCGAGTCGGCCAGATGCAGCAGCATGGGAAGCGCGTACGTGATGCCCGTGCCACCCGCTACGCAGAGCACGTTGCTGTTTGGCGCGAGCTCCTCAGTGAGACAACTCCCGTAGGGCCCCGTGAGGACGACTCCGACCTCCGAGCTGGGCCGGTCGCCACCACAACACTTCTGCTCGTCCTCCTGCTGCATGTTGAGCTGCTTCCCCACCAGATCCGCAATCTTCTTAGTCTCTCCCGACTTCGCGCGGAAGACGTATGAGTGTGTCACCAGCCCGTCCTTCGGGCTAGGCCGGCTCAGCGGCGTCATGGGGTGAGACTGCCAAATGCTTCCCTGTGTGAATGTGAGATAGAAGTGCTGCCCGATGTGCCAGGCGTCGCTGCGCAGCTTAAAGTCTAACCGGACGATGTCGCCGTCCGCAGCGTTCGCGAAGAGCCTGGCGTCCGCTTTCGCCGGCGTGACCCACCTCCCGCTCGCAGAGTTCCCGTGCAGTACGTAAGTCCGCACTGCGCGCGCGATGCGGTCCAGGAACCAGATGACAATGGCGGGCGTGAGGAAGCAGTGCAGCTGCTCCCAGTGGCCTATGCAAGCGCCGATGTACACCATGGCGAGCACATAGTGCGACTTGCGGAAGAACTCGTAGCCCGTGAGCCGGATGACGGGCGGTAGGCTGAGCACGTACAGGACCAGCAGCAAGATCATGGCCACGATGCCCCAGATGATGTACAGCTGCTTGACCCACTCCTCGGCGACGGTCGGCTGAGGCTGGTAGAGGCGGATCTCGATGATGCACCAGCCGATGGTGTGCAGCGAGGATTGCACGACGATGATGTAGCCGAGCCAGCGATGGAGGAAGTTGAAGTTCTGGTAAGGGACACCCGTAACGGCCGAGAGGAAGGACTCGCGCGTGGAGAGCAGGATGGAGAGGGGGGTGAGGGCGTAAGCAAGTACGCCGACGCGGTCGGACCAGGGACCGATGCCCGTGCGTGTGTTGTACACGCCGGGCGAGTCGGCGACGGGAGTGACCCATGTCTTGTAAGTGATGCCCGCAAAGGTGTAGATGGCGAGGTACGCAGTCAGGATGCCCAAAATGAGTACCTGCAACCTCGACGCCCTCCCAAAGGGGAAGAAGGCTTCCGGAAGAAGATACCGCCTGATGGACGCCTTGGCGGCGCGTTTTAGGCGGGTCGCGGTCCCCTCTGTGGACACAGGCCTGGCCTGTTCTGCCGACTTAGTCGCGTCACGACGTTCTAGCCTCCTCTTCTTGGACGACCAGTAGAACGCGCCCCAGATGCCGATGACGGCGGCGAAGGACAGCCACATGGCCCCCATGAAAATCATGCCGACATCGTGGGCGCCGTAGACAGCATCGAGGTACTCGCAGGACCCGATGTCGTTAGTGCAGGGTATTACGCGGTCGGCGTAACCCCAGTGCGGTTCGAGGGACTCGGCTGCATCGTGGTCCTGGATGTGGTAGCGGCGGACCATCGAGCGGGAGGGATCGTGGAGTGGGTCCATGTTGTCGGACGATGGCAGGGACTCAGAAGCGGCTGGATAGAAGGGTGCAAAAGGGGGTGCCCGCAGCGGAACTATCCGGCTGGAAAATGCTGATCCAGCTCAGCTGGGAATCGCACGCAGAATCGAAAGAAGCTAGGATAGATGGGACCAAATGGGATTTGTTACTAAGACGAGAACCCGCCCCTGCCGCGACAGCGCCTGTGCCTGGAGGTAGATACACAGAGAGACCGGCTCGGGGATCGCCACTTAAGAACTATTCCACATTTCCAATGCCCAGAATTACGAGCCCCAAGGATCCAAGATCTGCGCAAGTTTCCCGTTGACAAGGGAGCAACGTTCTGGGCACTGGCTCAATATATTTCCCCAAATGAGCAGCTTTGAGCACGTTTTTCCTCCTGGAGGCTCGGGCTAATGCAACCTTGTGGGGCCTCCCGTGGGCCCGCTAGCCTCAGATTCGGCCACTGGCATCCGACGGATGAGAGTCCCATCGCCAGATCCGTGGCGGGCCCCCACTCTTTTTGTTTCGGGGAAACGTGCTCACTTAATTTGCGCGTTGATTGAAGGGCCGCTTGGCTGAGGGGACGTGTCCATATTGCTCAATCTACCGCGATGTTCCCAAACCCTTGGCGCCTGGGGCACCATTCCTCCGGTCCAATGGCTTGGCTCAGTTTTTTAATGGATTGACACCCTTCATATTGTGGGTATGACTTTGGGAAGCATTCGGACCCGGAGTCCCGCACGGCAGACGGCCGGCGGAGCCGACTGGCCCGAAATGGGCCTCATCGAGATTCCTTCCATGTGGGGTGGAAGGATGGACGTCTGTCTTGGGTTTGTGATGACTGACCTGAACCGATGAATCTCCTCCAACCAGGGCGAAGCACCAAAGGAACTGGAAACATTCGCCAAGCGGCTAGCGTAGGGAGCTGCGTCGGCCTTGGGAAGGTCCGCCAAAGGGGGCGTCACAAGGTATTACCCAACCCAGAACCTCTCTTATGTTAATCAGAACTACCCAGTCCTCTTCGAGAATGCTGTGGCACTTGCACCGGAGGAACTTACTTGCCTCTCACCAGAACTTGTGATGGCGCCAACGCTCATCACACGACTCGCCCAAGTGCACGCCACCGACGCTTTTCCGGTGATCTGCCAAAGTGCGCCACAGGATGGTACAGGACATCGCCTGACGCTGCAATAGTTGGACGCATGGCCACAGTATGAATGAACGTGGGATGTACTTGGAAACTTCTTCTATGACTATGGCGCCTGTAAGTTAGCCAACCGCCTTTCTGGCATAAACGAAGAGCCTTGTTAAGCCATCCTCTCACCTGCCGCAGGAGTGAGACCGCGGGTTCATTCTCTTAATACCCTCCAAAATAGTCACCTCCGGGGGGGGGGGGATAGGGTAGTTGTACCCTAGTGATACTCATTATTCGGAGGTGGAGCCCTTGGGCCGGTGACAACTCAACACAGTCAACCTGGACACTTTTGCCGCTTTACTGACTATAACTCCAGGATGATCCTCTTTAAATGAGCTCAGAGGTCTCCCACAACCCAGCTTGGCGACCAACCTCCATCGACTAAGCGGGAATATCCGGTGCAAGGCCCTTCCAAAAAGCACACCTCTCTCCGCGGCCCCCTTCCCACGTATCCGCCGGCACAACGCCAATCGCATTCAGAAGTCCCGGCTCCCTGAACTGCGTCACCACAGTACCCCACTGGGTGGTAAACTCATACGGCTGCCCTCCTGTCTGGTTGAGGTTTACCTGCTTCGGACTTTCAGGCTCCCACACTGGCCATGAAGAAGCTTCGTTAGGGTCTTCAGGACCCTCAGACGCTGCACCATTGGCTATTTCGTTGGATATAGAGGGATCGCCACCCGTGATGAAGTTGCCCCAGATACCTGTCTACGTCAATTTCTGCACGTCTGTGAACCGTCTGTGTTTTGAAAAAAGGAGGGGGATGAAACCCACGTCTAAACGCTAGCGACATATCTGCGCCGATATTCTCTGGTACTGGCCCAAAATATGCCCCAACGTCTGCCTGGTGAGACGCAAACGGCACGCTGTATTGAAAATGCCACGATTTCCTCCCCTCACCTGACCACGCATCCGCCATCCAATAGCTCGGGCACACAAACGTGCTCTCGGCGAGGATATTTGCGGCACGCTGTTGCTGGCCATTGGAGTCTTGGGATACCTCCAGTGCTGTCGCACCGTCTATCCCGTTTGTCTCGAAATGGGGTCCCTCGGGATCCGTATCTGCAGAGTTGGGGTGTGCTTCCAGGACGTCCTGTAGTAGGGTCTCAGAGAGGTTGGGCAGTTGGAGGGAGAGCCATTCCGCTAGATCGGCCTCGGTGACGATGGCCGGCGGCACGAACAATGGGCCCTCGTTTGCATTATTCTGCATGACTTAGCTCGATGTCCGATAGCACAGGGCTGGGGAGCACTTACTCCTACAAGGAGGTTCTTGCCATTCACCTTCTTCTCCGAGAGTTGCGCTGTCGCCAGAGTCGTGATGTACGCGCCATCGGTGACGGGATAAAATGCCCTACTTGAGTAAGGACACGTACTATTTCTAACGCCACGGCACAGGGGACTCACCAGAATCCGTATGTCTGAGCCTGCGTCACTGCATGACTCGCCTCCTGCAGCGCCAAACTATCCACCCCCCTCAAACACTCCAAGACATTTTCTTCACCCACACAACCAACCTCCTCTGCAAGTGCATTATACGTGTTGACCGGGAATTTAGCATCGTAGTCATATTGGAAAGGCAGGTATGGCGACGCAGCAATGGCGCTATCAAACAACAGTGTTCCGAGGCTTCCCTTGACGGCAAGTCCGTGATACATGACCGAAGACGCACCGGCGCTCTCGCCGGAGATGGTGATGCGTGACGGATCTCCACCGAATTGACAGATGAAGATCTTGACCCAGGCTAACGCGAGGGCCTGATCTAGAAGGCCAGCATTGACGACGCCATCGCGTTTGACGTCGGGCGAGGCTAGAAATCCGAAGGCATTAAGCTGTTTACTAGGCTTAGTATGAACGACGCGGTTTGCCATATAGCGCGGGATATATACGTAGAACCTAGGCTTTTTCGACTTACCCTATATTGAATTGACACGACAATAAACTCCTGTCTGTTGTCATTGATAATTCCCGCCATATCCTGCGTCCCGTCACCAAATCCATATCCTCCGCCGTGAATCCAGACCAGGACCGGCAGGTTTTCGGCTTCCGGAGGGGCGTACACGTTGAGAAAGAGGCAGTCCTCCTCACCCGGAATGAAGGGCGCCCCCGGTGAAGAAGGAAGATTCTGAGGACAGATGGGGCCGAATTCCCTCGCCTGCGTGATATTTGCCTTTGGGTCTCGTCCAGGTATCCGAGGGTGCTTCCAGCGTAGCTCTCCGGTAGGAGGGTCGGCATAGCGGATGCTATGATTGTGTTAGTGGGTCTGAGGTCACCGAGGATTCCTCAAGGATCATGAGCCTTCGAATTAGGCTCACTCACCCTTTCCAGATGTTCAGGTCTGTGTCTTCATCGTGGTATCCTTCGTACTTTGCGTACCCCAAGTCGACGGTCCTCGATACTTCTTGCGCACATGATTGAGCCTTATCTGCCACCTCAGTGAGGTTTGCGACAAGTTCATCGATGAAGGACAAAGCGGCGTCTTCGGCGTGGGGCTGGGTGGGCTCTGCCGATGCCGGGATGGTGAGCAGCACCGCGGCAGCAAGCGCTAGATTGGCGCGGAGTCCCATAGTTGGCGAGTGAAGGAGAGGCTGCTTCTAACCGGCATTCGGGACTCAGCTAATACGAACACATCCACGAGAACCATGTCAGCGAAGAGGAACTACCTAAGCGAGGATATATGCACCTTTGCTGGTCTCTGCGTCACCCTTCTCGCGACGCAAACTTTACCCAAAATGACCATGATAAATTAACCCAAATATTCCTCCCGAACTTTGGGTATCCGCGGTTTGGACCCGCCCGCGTACTACTGCCCGTACTGCGGCGGGGGGCGTGGAGCCCGCCGCGCTTGCCAATCACAGTCCCTGCCGAGGAAAGGGTTGGAGTGGAGTGGAATACGACCAGGGTGCGGGCATTCGTTAAGCCGTAAAATCACACATGCGGAATACCTGGCGGTGTACGCAGCCATCGTGCCGACGCCGGCTATTATTGTCTAGGGAGTAATGACGCATATTAGCGGAGTCTCGTAGTGTGGAGAATCCAACCTCGCGCCACGCCATTGTCGATTCTTAAGAGTGAAATACCTGGGGTGATGCTTATATGAGGGACTCGAGAACTTCTATTGTTCCCCTACCATTTGGCCTACCATTTGACTTGGTAAGTTTTAGGTTGGGTCGGACGGCCACCTTGATCACTGGGAACAAATTTCGCAGAATATCTCAAGGAAGCTCCGACAGTGGAGCTGTCCTGGATCGTCTTCTGGCTGGTTGAGCTTCGGAGATGACATCCACCCGATGGTATGTCAAGGCATGTGCTCAACAGTCTCGTCTTAGCCGCTTACCACGAGTTGGTAAGGAAATGAGGCTCAAGCCTGAAAGAGGACATAGAAGAGTACACTGAGAAATCTTCAGGTGTTTTTATTTTAATGGAACACTCGTGTTAGCGAACACGCACGAGAATCCAGTATCCGTAATTCGTCTCTTCCGTATTGAAATAATAATAGTAACGACGTCCGACATGCATGGGTATTCCTAAAATTCCAATGCTCCATAGATTTGCCAGCGGCCACCCCATACCCAAAAAACCACCGCAGCCACGGAAAACGTTGTGGTATACTAAGCCGCTATTGCCTCTGCACATTCCTCTCGAGCACGTCCAGCTTCACCTAGATAGCGCCCGGCTCCTCGCCGTGAACCTTATACTTTCTCTACATTATTTCCCAGTCCATGCCTCGTACGAGTGACTTCTGTCCTCGTCGTAGTTCTTAGACCCAGTATACCCTGATCATCAGACTGGCGACCTGTACGAATAGTACGTTAGACAGCCAAAACCCCGCCTATTCAACAGTGTGATACTCACTATCGTTCCCACTCCATTCTTCGTAAACCCTCGTATCAGACTCCGCTTTCGTCTCTAGCGGATCCGTCCCAATTGCGGCTCTCGGCTTCAACAACCTCCCGCTCCTCCCCGACTCTTTGCTATTCCCACTCTTTTCGCTATATCCAATCGTGGGACGTGCGGAGCTTCCGGCGAGAGAAGGGAAAAACTTTGAGAAGAACGGCCGCAGCGTCGGCAGGCAGGCACATGTAATGGCCGAGGAGAGCTCGCCAATGGACCAACCCGATGACTCGACGTTGTCCCAGGTGGGATCGTCTTGCTGACCGATGAACTTTATCCGGATAACTGAGATGGCGACGGTGCTATCATCTTGCATTAGCTCCACATACTCCGTAATACCCTGTGACAGAGAGATGGGAATAGTGGTTATGGAAACGCACAAAAAACCGAGAGAAAAGACTCCGACTAGAAGTAGCTTCTGTGTTTTCGGCAGGTTAAGATGCTTAATCACCGGCATAGGCAACAAGAAGACCGCTACATCCGTCGCGATGTTCCCAGCAGCGTTGATATAGAACTGGGGTTGGTTAGGGATACAGGTCGCCTCGACCCGTGGGTCCCAGAAGCCCTGGATGGGTCGGCACATGAGGATGCCGATGAGCACCTGCGAGAGGCCCCAGCCGCCGACAATGACTATGGCAGCAATATAGATTAGGCGCATACGCTGGACGGCCAGGACGCGATAATACTGGAGGAGGAAGGTCATTTTGGCGGAGAGGAGGCCGATGCAGTAGAAGACGATGCTGAGCCAGAAGCACTGGGATGAGGTTTAGAACCGCAGGGTGGAACAAGCGAGAATATGCCAATGACTGGTAAGGACTGACGAACCTTGAAGTACTCGACGGCATCTGTGGGAGCTACCGCCCATATGTGTCTTCCGAGGCCGAACCTCGTCGCTAGCCACCGTTATTAGAAATCGCGACTGCCGATATAAATAGGACCCATTCTCTACCTGTAGCGATTGTGATGCCGTCGGCATACGTTATGACCTACGATCAGCGTTAATACTTGTTCGATATCACGGTTCTTTAAAACGAGCCGGCGTGGGCGAGAAGAAGACCCACAAGCGTAATGATGGCGGCCCAGTCGTCTACGCCCATCTGCCTCGTGATAAACCGCCGCGTATAAATCCGCAGTCCGACCATCAGTGTCGCGACTGCAAGGCATAGAACTACCGTGAAGATGGTGACCCAAGACTTGTCGTCGCCTGTCCCTGGCGGGAGAGGTCCGGAGATTGCCGCGTCAGCCATTTGTAGGTGCTAAAGAATCGAATTGGCCCGCACAGACGGGATTCTCCAGTACTCCGCGTAGGGTGAATGAAATGCGCAACAGGCAGTTATTCCATTGCGTTGGATTAGTAGCGGCGACCAGCGCTATTTCAAAGATAACCTGGAGGAGGATATGTGTGAGGAGATGCAGCGATCACCGTCCTCGTGCTCTGAGTCCCCCCAAGTCCATTAGCCTTAGTGTGCCTCACATTCTGAGCCATCCCTGGCCTTTCTTCTTCAGGCTTAGGCCCGTTCACTGTGCAAGGTGCGCGCGGAGTGCACGAAGGCCAACGAGGGGCAATTAGCGTCGCGTTGGGATACCCTGTCTGTCGCTTTGACTGCCACTACTCCCTTTCGGGACTGATAGGGAGAGTGTCAGCGCAGAAGGCGAGAAAAATGCCTGTCGAGTGTTCGTATTCGTAAAAGGATCGGCGGCGGCAGGACAATGATATTTGTCGGCGGTACCTTCCAGCCGGGGTAATGTCGAAGACGGAATAATGTCTGAAAGTGGACAGAAAATGCTAGGTGCTGGGACAGCGCGGCGTCTGCGAAGGCGCTTCGACCCGAGCCGTTTGATCCCTTTCCACGCATGCACCACTCGCTTCCGCAGTAGCGGAACACCCGAATTGTTCGGAATATCGGGATATAAAAGCAGTGATGCCCTGGGGGAATGTGTTCCTCTTATCGTGTTACAGTAACGAAACACGCAGCAACGTCTCCACGAAGACCACGTGAGCCCTTGCCACCTCGCACCCGCACTGCAAGTATTCCCGTTCATCGCTCCCGATTCAGGTAGTAGTCAGGCTAGGGCGAAACAGACCGGTGGATCGCTGGGCCTCCCAGGCAGCGGCCGTGCGCGAACATGCGGGTGGGGCTGCAGGCCAACAGCAGTCGAAGCTAGGGGATAATTAGAAGAGGCGTCTGATCACGTCCTAGCGATGTTTTCATGTCTCCTGCGTAGACTTCGCTTCGTCGTCCACTCGATACTAGCAACAATCCCTAGAGCACCCAATAAATCTTATGGGGGCGTCTACAATAATGACTTAGCTGTCCCATCGAAACGTCACCCAACGGATTGGAGCCTCGTCTCATGGTGGAGATCGTACCATGAATTCCAAAGGCCATGTAACTCCCGTGGGAGGCATTTTTTTTGGAAGGGGAGGGAGCAATTGGTCTCTTGACGGAGTCCGCCTTTTATGCCCTGCTCTGAACTGCTCTGAGGAGATTCATTCGGCCCGGTAGATCACAAGAAAATGCAGGTCTCAGCCCAACTCCGACGGGCAAGCGCTTTGACATCTGCTGCACCCAATTTGGGCTCGTACACCGGTGGCGTTCCGCTACCCCGGTTTCGTACAGGGAGACCGAAATTTAAGACGCTCGAATAGCTGCAACAGCATATATCAGTAATACGTAGGTAAGAATCTCCCTCTGTTTATGAAACTATGAGGCCCCATTAGCCCTTATACATATAGTTTGAGATCGTACAATATATTATTTTGGCCCACTTTTATAAAAGCGCTGTTATCCAGGCAACTTCGATGGCAAAAATATCCAACCACCCGGTCGAAAATCCTTACTGATATCAGAAGGTATTGTGGACGGGCGACGACTATTTATCTCTCCTGTACCTAGCCTCTCAGAAATATCAGTAGAGTTTTGGGAGGGGGGAATGGGGGGGAACGTGCATTAATGGCAAGTCTCAATGGTTAGAAGCACCTCAAGCCCCGGAAAGCCACAATCCCCCACATCTCAGTGAATCCCAAGGGGCATCATGCCGAAGATCGGATAACCGCCCAGGAAGCCCACGAATACCCATTTCAACCGGGGAGACTCCACTCCTCGTCGTCGTCGTCGTCGTCGTCGTCGTCCTCACTATTCTCAAAGCCGTAATCGGCAAGTGCGGTATTAACGACCTTATACTGTAGTCAGCCGCCATCACGAAGAGGAGAACTCGGCCGACCTGGGGCTGGAGAAGCATGAGACTTCTCTCATCATTTCGCCGTAACGTACGATGACCTTCGCAATCTATGTGCTCGCCTTGGCCTGCTCCATAGCCGCTTCAGCATGCTTCTGAACTGCGTTGAGTCGGCGCTCCTCGTTACGCTCCTCTTTTCTTCTTTAGTTTAGCCTCGTCTGCGACCTTTGCCTCTGCAGCTTTTGCGGCTTGTCGCAGGGCCTTCTTCGCTGCCGTCTGAGCATCGTAGAGCGCGGGCTATTTTCGTTGACCGAAAACCAACGTAACACGCCCTGGAAAAGTAAAAGACGGATCTCACAACGTCGTCGTCCATGGAAGTCTTTTTAACTCTTCTTTTAAGGCCTTCACATTCTTGTAAGGAGTAGCGGGAACTTCCATGCATCCCTTTCTTGCCAGAGATGCCGCTCCCGCAGCTTTGTGCCCTGACCGCCCGGTTGACACAGAGCGGACGTGGGGCCTGTATCAGGTCAGTCGCTTCAAGCATGACGCGAGTAATACCACGGTATCCACGCTTGGCCCTCTTGGGATTATAGGGACTGCGTAGCTGTAAATAGGCATTCCGGGGACTGAGGCCCGAGTGGACCCGCCGCGAAGCTGTCGTCGTATCATCGTCATCTTCACCCATACCGTCAGTTGAAACGTCGTGTAGCCTCTCGCGTCACAGGAACCAGACTGCGGCAAAGACCTTACCGAGGCGCGCACACTTAAACTAGGCAGCTGATGGATGATTGTTCTGGCCCAATGATCCCGTGGATTTTCCGTTCCCGAGGATACAAATATACGCTGATCAAACGCCTGGGGTGATAAGTGTTGACTTAAGGAAGAGGGTGAAATATGACGTAAAATTGTAAAGATCGAGAGGCCAGGGCGTGCCTTGCTTGAACGGAGTTCCGCATCAGATGTTGCCTGGATACGGAGTGGAAAATAAGCCCGAGCACAAGACGTGTCGATAATGCTGCAGGCTGTAAACACGGACTCTGTGAATAACAGTATACTCTATTCCAAAAATATACGAGTACCGAGGTGAAGTGCTAGGACACTATTCGACACCAGCACGAGAAATAGACGCAACCTCGATATTGATATAACTGAATATCAGAACAATTTGACAGTATCTTAGAGGACTCGTCGAGAAGGACAAGTTGTCCTAGCGGGTAACAGAAAATACAGATAGGAGAGAGGTACGAGGAATGACATTTGCCCCTGATATTTCGACATCCGTCCGCCGTTCCCTTCATGAGCGGCCTGTCCTTAGTTTCGTTGTCTACAGAGTTATTCCCGCCCATGAAAATACTAAAATGCTTGGTTGCCATCACTGTTCTTCAAATTTTCAAATCCTCCCGCTGCCACTGGCCGACTACTGGCCTTTCGGGGCACCGTCTTTGAAGCCAAACCCGGGATGCCCGACGAAAAGAGAGACAACAGCAGTGTAAACCAGCCTATTAAGAGCCGAAGGTCAGTTAAATACGCGACCTCGCTCTCCGCCTCTCAAACGAAGATCCTCAAAACGACAAATGGATAGTGGGGACTTACACTCCCTCTAACCCGATAAACAAAGGCTCGTCAGTAATCTTGTCCGAGTTCGTGTATCCCTGACTAAGCTCATCGACACGATACGAACACCGCACAAGAATGAGGACAATTGCCGATGAGAGGCCGCCGAAGAAGAGTCTCTGGCGTGTCCCAATAGTACCGGCAGCGGCATTTCTGTCCGTATCGCTGGAGGATGGCGAGCGGCGCAGCAGCCTGAGATATCGAATCATATAGTCGGCGAAGAATCCGCAGAAGATCACGAGTACTATGACCTGCAAGATGAGGCCGGCCATGGCGACGTCTATACCTGTTTGAGAGGAACCGTTTGAGGAAGAGGAGAGAGCTCCACCGATGGCCTGGAGGACTAAACACAACATGTCGGCAGAGATAAAAGTCCAGTAGAAGAGGCGAGGCGGAAGGCGGGATATCTCCGGGCTAAAGAAGCGGATACTATCTCCGGATTCATTAAGCTCCGTTTCATGTGCGGGACGGCAGGGCCTCGAATGTGTCTTATGCTCAACAGGCCAAGAGCTAACTCGAGATTGATATGGGACTGGACGTACGCTCTAGACAACGTCACATAGATGGCGGCCGTGAAGAAGACGGGGCATCCGGTGATACAGACCATCTGGATCATGAACCCCGGAAACGACCATGGGTCATCCCAGAGCATAATACGCCCCGCGTATCCGATCATGGCGTAGACACAACCGACAGCCATAAATGCCATGAATCCCCAGCTCCGCCAGCGGATGCCGAGGTAAAGGTGGACGATAAGGGCGACGCCGTAGAGTGAGATGAAGACGGCGTTGGCGGGCAGGCTGGGGCGGTACTTATAGACCGTCCACTCGATGGGGCAGAGATCCAGAGTGCAGTTAGCACTCGGACCGTAGGAGTTGAACATGCCACGGTGGACGTAGGTGCCGTTGGGGAGCTGGTGGAGGTTCTCCGGGGCGATGCCAGAAGCCTCCGCTATCTCTGGGTCCATCATGAAGAGGTGATCTATATATGAATGGTGGAACGAAGATCGGATACGGAAGGTCAATGCAGAGTAGGATCTGAAGTTAAGATATGGACATGAAGTTGGCTAGAGGCAAGCGGGCTGTCTTGACGCTTTATAGGCTTGTTCGCAGATGAGTCCAAGGTGATATGTACTGCCGGTAGGACTGATGCCCCCGGGATTCCTTTTCCTTACCGATGGCGCATATCGCTCCTCTAACTTGCAGTCAAAGGGGTTATTAACATCCGGCCGTTTTCAAGACCTCAGCCACATTATCTGCCCGTCCCAACGCGGTGCCCGCGTAATGATGTGACGCAGGATGCAGTGGGGGTGATCAAGGGTTTGAAAAGGCACCGTCGTCAGCAAGTCTCTGATTGGGAGAGGTTAAACGAGTGCGAGTCTTGGCGAAGGATCATTCGAGGTGGCCCGTGCGACGCGAGCTTATTCTCATCGTTCTCGATCTCGCTTCTCGAGAAGCGCGGACACGCCCTTTACCCATCGTATTCCCTGACGCATTTCCCGAGGCTCGTTATAGCATTCGACAGAAGACACAGGTGTGCTTTAAAGGCCGACGGGGAATTGAGAAAGCTCCGACCAAATAGCGCCTGATCCACAACGTCTCCGATGACGTCCGCCGAAACTTCCGAGAAGGGCGCCTCCCAGCAGGCGGAAGCGATGCATTACCGTCCCAAGAGGCCACATACAAAGTCCAGAACGGGTTGTAAAGCCTGTAAATCCCGGAGGGTTAAATGCGACGAGGTCCGCCCTTCTTGCCGGAGATGTACAAATCGGAAAACCCCGTGCGTCTATTCTTATCCCCTCCCGGCCACTAAGGCTTCGGCCCCGCCGGGAATTAGCGGGCTACTAGACTTCCTAGCTAAGGAACCACTGCTCCCTGCGTCGTCGGAGAGGGACATCGTGGATATGAAGCTGCTCTGGCTCTTCACCACCACCGCCTGCGGCTCCCACTTCGCGGCCACCGGGCCCCGCCTAAAGCGGGTCAATGACATCCTCAAGGTGCAGATCCCGCGGCACGCCTTCAAGTGCCCCTTCCTGATGGACTGCGTTCTCGGAATCAGCGCGCTGCAGCTCCAGATCATGGGACGGTGCGACGTCGAGGGTTCTCGCGGGGTGCAATACCGCGCTAGGGCCTTCGAGGGGTACCGGAAGGCTATCGCCGATCCGGAGCGCAACACCTCGCCGACAGCGCTCGTGGCATGTTCGCTACTGATGACGGTATTGTCATCGCACATGTTCCGCGAGGAAGGTTCCGACATCGGGCTTTATATCGTCGACTGGATGGTCGTCTGGAGGGGCATCAATGTTATGGTAGGCACCGTCAGTCCCCGTGGCCTCTGGGAACTGGGGTTGGCAGATCTATTCTTCAGGCCAGAAGTGGACCTGAATACAGGAGCGTTCCACGTTCCCGAGATACTGCTAGCCATGGTTGGCAGCATTCAACTAGGCGATCAAGAGTACGTCGACAAGAAAACCTACTACGACACGCTCAACTACTTGGGGTCGCTTTATGCCGGGCTGCTAAGGGATGGACTCGGCCCTATGATGGACTTGCGGATCGCCACATGGTTCACGCTTATCCCGAGGGAGTTTATCGAGCTGGGGAAGCAGCGCCGACCGTGCGCGCTGGTTATACTGGCATATTATTCCATGTTTTTGAAGATGGTGCGAGATCTCTGGTGGATTATGGGCATCGGCGACCGCGGGATTCGCGATGTACTGGCTTACCTCGCGCATCAACCCTGGTCAGGCTTTCTGTCGTTGCCCCGTTCGGCGCTGTCCCTAGATTGCGGTCTCGACGTCGCGAGGCTCCTGCTTGATGACCCGGAATGGAAACCATCTGTATCAAATACGTCGGATATTCTCACCACGCAACCCGCCTCGCCACCCGACTGTCATAGACCTGCTCGCGCCGACAGCGGCGTTTCCCTGTGGGACACGCGCGGGTTTCAAAAGGACAGTATTGTCTTAGCAGTCTCGGGAAATTTTCAGAATTCTGTGTAGCCAGGCTTTGTCAGGTTAATGTCCTTGCCCTGTAAAGCATTTTGCCATGGTTTTCTAACCTATGCCGCTGATGTGCTCAGAGGCATTCGCATTCAGCGGCGAAGTTCGGCGAACAAGTCGCCTGTTCCGCCGATTCCGCACCGATCCGCCAAGATTAAAAAAAGACAGCGATTATTGGTCAGAATGCTTTACTAATCTGGAACTGAACCCCACTAGCCCACAACCTCGGCACAGGGCAAGGGGAGCGGCTCCACCGCGGTTCCATGGACCGAATAAGTGGCTCAAAGAGTGAAGCAGCGAGCGTTGAAGGTTCCAACTTTGCGATAACTCTCGCTCACTTTCAATATCACCCGGCCGCGTCGCTCACTCACCACCATGGCTGCCACACTCGCTGAACAAGTCGCCGTCGACCCCACCGGCGAGGACACCTTTGTGTCGAGGGTGAACCCGGGCCGCATGGGCAACGCCGCCAACATTGCCTACGGCGGCTGTGCCATCGCCATTGCTATTCAGGCCGCCTTCCAGACCGTTCGCCCTGGATACCTTCCTTACTCAGTCATGGGAAACTATCTCGGCCCGGCCTTCATCGACCGTCCCCTCCTCTGCTCAGTCCGACGCCTGCGCGACACGCGCACCTTTGCGACACGGCAGGTCTACGTCAGCCAGGAGCTGGATGATGGTTCAACCCGCATGTGTATGGCTGTCCTCGCGGACTTCCAGGTGCGCGAGAAGGCCTCAATGTACGAGTACTCGGCGCCGCCCCTTAAGAAGTATTCCCCGCTTGAGAAGTGTATCCCCACACCAAAGCTCGTGGAGAGCATGGCGGACAAGGGCCTGATGCCTCGAGAACAAGCGGACCTGTTCACTATCATGTTCGGTATGAAGGCACGCTTTATGGAGTCCCGCCTGTGTCCTGAGGGCGTCTCGGGGCAGAACCTCAGCGGCCTGGCCAAAGTGCCGACGGACCAGGATCGCCTAGCAATAACGGAGAAGACCTCCGCAGAGTGGACTCGCGTCCGTCACCCCACATCGCAGCTCTCGGACAAGTTCGCCGCGCTGGGTTTCATGATGGACGAGGCGCTGTCCTTTCTTCCTCTGACGTTTAACGGCAAAGCCCTCTACGACGTGGCGGCGTGCTCGAGCTTGGACTTTGCGATACGGTTCTTTACGGCGGAGTTTGACCCAAGCCGTTGGCTCTTTAGGGAGTGGAATACCATTGCGGGAAGGGATGGGAGGACATATACCGAGTCGCGAATGTGGGACACACAGGGGAATATGGTGGCGGATATGACGCAACAGTCGATTCTGCGGCCAAAGCCGGATGACGTTAAAGCGAACCTCTAATTTTCTTGTTATGATAATGGGACTAAACTAGATTAGATATGCTATAGACATGAGCGTTGGGCTCGTGGCATTGTCGTATAGACCTCTTCCGCAGACAAAGAAACCACATTGCCCCTCAGTATACAAAAGTCTTTGTGTTATATAGCTACGTTATGTCATAGTCTGTGTCCCCAAAGCCTCTGCTTCTGGTTGTAGAAATACGCTTCGCTTTCCAGGGCGTTATGTTTAGTTACAACGAAGGCGTTTGCTTTCTTGGACTCCACTCTTGGCTATGAATACAATAGATTCGTTCTGTAAAGAGAATGTAAGGACAGATCGCCCTTTGGATGAAGGCCCTGTCGTGTACTTAAACGCTCGAACCATCCCGTCGCTGTCGGTCAAGGGCTAGATAATCCTCATCCAGCCGGCACACAACACTAGTACCGGTTACTACCCGTCGGTAACACGTCAGGTTTTCTGTCCTACGGTAAAACGACGTACCTATGGATCTCGTGATCTCGTATTAGGTGCTACATGGAGACCTCCCAGACCCGCTTCCAGACGATGAAGACATCCATAATAGCCTGTACGGCATGCACCGTTGCTCCGATGCCGAAACGGTTGGGATTAGTGAGCATTACGGGGCGAAGTATGGAAGTGACGTGAGGTTTGGGGAAGGCTATAATATGATCTTTGTAGGTAGGCAGACCAAAATTCCTTTGCCCAGGGTCTACAAGGTGTACGAGGAAGGAGAGACAGATACATCGTCATGGCACGCATCATAGATGATCCACTTCGCTGCCACCGGAACCGACTCCCGGAATACGAAAATCCTTAGCATGTCCCAGGCTATCTCCTAGAGCTGCGAAGTGTGAGCCCCTTGGCGACTTTGGCCGCATATGGCGTCAGCAGTATGTGGATCTCCATGTGGACCCCTACCAGATTGTCGGTAGCGCCGCCCCAGAACGCCCCACCGGACCGATGTATAGCGAGAAGCAGCGGGTTGATGACCCAAAGCGGCCGCGACGGCCATCTATGGTCTGGACAAGTGCTCCCTGTAGAGTGGATTACGCCGCCTGTTGCCTCAGCATCACATGGCACCCCGCCAGTTCTGACGCATGATGACCTCCACACAATGAACTTTATACGACAGGACAATAGGGCCCTGGTTGTTATTGACTGGGAGTATGCCAACTGGTGCCCTCGGTATTAGTAACAATGCCACGTCCTCCTTTGCGTTGTCGACGGTGACTGGGCCGATGATATTGCGCGATTCTAGGGGAGTATGCTTGAGAGATGGTTTATTGGATTCTAGGGAATCTATTGTCGATTAGATGTACAAGAGCAAGCGCCCCACGCAGCCCGGGTCGTATGTGAAGACTTCCGCTCGTTGTTTTCACGTTTTGCAGAGTCCTATGTTCGCCGGCTACTTTTCTATATTACAACAAAACTCAATGTCTCACTTTAGAGAATCAATGGAGCAATCCCACCAGTTTGATGTTTAGCCGACCAGTATGGTAAGTATAAGAGGTATAGAAGCTTACGTACGAATAGGTCTCTATTAAAATGTCAGCTACTGTTGTAATAATACCAGGCGCATATAATGTATCAAATGTGGCTGATGTCTCTTGATCATCTTTATATTAATCATTAGTCGCCACCGCACATTCCGGAACCAGCCGCCAGATATTTTCATCGCATCCCGAAGGAACCGGGGAGAGGGAGGAAAGATAATAAACTGCTACGGATATTCTATGTTTCACAGAAAGGATGTCTTGTCCATAAGTTGTCATGTTGGCCCAGTCGAGTCTATAACCCTCCTTCACTGTCTCTGGGTAGCTCGAAGCAACCACCCAAGGACGCTCAAAGACCTAGCATCACGCGAGGGTTCCGCACGAGAGGAAGGCACCACGCGGTGACGGTGCAGTGTCACCTAGGTATCACCTTGTGGCTGGGACCATTAAGCGGAGCTTCTTGGCTTCACGGTGTGCTGCGCTCAAATGCCTGTTTTGGCCACGTGTAGGGATATTATGGGAAATTTGGAAAGGAATATTATTCAGGGTTTGAGTGGCTCCAATGTACTTGTGTTGTCTACAGCCTTTGGGGTCCATGCTTGTCAGCCGCATTGTATTGGCCTTCGCGACAGGTTGCTGTGTTTGTTCAATATATGGGATCATGTCCATATCAGTGATTAACAGATCTTGCTATTGTGGGCTCTAACCCCGCAGCGCCACCGAAAACATTGTAGCCCCATCTATAGCCTCGTCACACTTTCGCCTTCCAGTTCAATAAGGAATGGTGTCCTGAGTCGTCTAGATCTCGCCAGCATCTCTTCGTGCTTCCTCCTTTGCCTCCCTCCTCTGACGATCCCGCTCTATGAGATCCGCATATGCGCGAACTGCGGGCGGGTGAACAAAGAAGTCGAAGAATCTCGTTAAGATTGGTTTCTTAGCGGGGCTCGGAGATGTGTAGTCCATTGGTAGCGCTTGGTCGGACATATTTCTGGGGCGTCTTGGGTTCGTGGAATAGAATTTTGTTGCCGTTTTCTTTGAAGATTAAATCTGCAAGCGGGTAGGCGGGTGTTTTAATAATGACCTAAGGAGCCCAGTCAATTGGAGACCTAGGCTTTATGTAGTTGTTGATTCTCCGCCAATTGTTATGTCTCCTTAAGTTATCGAAGTCAAGCAAAATAGTGTCTCAAATGAACATCGGTATTATCCATGTTAGTACGCTAGGGTGGCACAAGCCCTGGGCCAAGCCAGTGTTGAATAGGCGGATGTGACGAGGGGCATGACGAAGTGTGTCACCCTGGCAAACGGAACCGGCTCTCTAAGTAACTTTGGCTCAGCGGGGCGATCTTTGGAGACCTTGTGCCATACTTCAATACTAGATTACCCGCCTTGAACAAAGCTAGCCACCGAATATTATCGCAGCTGTAGTCCTTCTAGGGGGCCTTGGCGACGTCTTGTCCCGGGCCTCAGCTCTTGCCTGGAGCTAATACCATCGCATAACTACCGCAAAGGCTAACCAATGGGAATACTGAGAGGCGCACCTGCGGGTTGGAAGGATATATTTGATTTTCGATTAAGTGCTTGTGTTGTGGCCATCTATTAATAATTGCGTCCCGCCCCAAACACCATGCTATATTTATTCTGATCAGTCGCTCGAACAAGAATATGCCCCTATTCCCCCTTGGTCATACAGGGTTTATAAGTAGACAGGAACTGGAAAAGCGTCTAGCAGGCCCCATAGGATACACATGTGTGCAGATCTGGGTGGCATCTCGTCGTCCTGCCCGCAACCCGACTTCGTAGCTCGCTGAATCCGGAGGTTTCCCAGGTTGAGGAGCAAACGTCTAGAACTTTTCCTGCAGCCCTAAGCAACCTCGTTTCTCCGCAAAAGTCCCACGGCTCTAAGTCTTCTCGGCCGAAGAAAACAGAGATCAGCTGCCGCGTAACCCTGTCAGCGTCCGGCTGTCGTGGAACGGCTTTCCGGTCATGAAATCTTCGTTTCCCTTGAGCTCATCCGCCATGTCCACGCCCTTCCGAAGCATTGCGTACCCGTCCAGCCTGTCGGATGGCCTCTTCCGGAACCCGTACCACAGCCCAAGGCTCGCCGATAGCGCGGCCCACAGGCAGAGGAGCGCGAGCACGACATACCCCATCGCGGGTCCCGGGATCAGCGAGGCGGCTGTCAGAATCTTACCCTTGACCGAGGACGTCAGCCCCGGCTCGGGCCACTCCTTTTTGAAACCCGAGGTGACACCATACAAGAGGTCGAAGGCGTCCAAAGCAAAGGCGAGATTCACGGAGCGTAAGAGAGATAGGGCGTCGACGAACTGGGGGTAGCGATTGGTATTGCTGTTGGGGCGGTTCCCAGGCAGGCCACCTGCTACGTAGTGCGGGTAGAACTGGCCGTCTGCTAGGATCGCCTGAGCCGTGTAGCCGAAACGCTGAGGGCCGTATCTATACGTCGGGTCGAAGGATGGATCAGACCTCTCGAAATTGCGGAAGGTGGAGGTCACGCCATCTAATTCCGCAATCCCAAGCCCCGACGACGCGACACACCGAATCCCTATTGGGGGAGCCACATCTATCACCAAAAAGTTGTCATCCTGATTCTTGTACGTAGCCACAAGCTCGCTGGCGTTGACCGACGGATCTCCATTGGCTACGGCCCCCTCGAGAGCGAAGAAAGTGCTGTTCACAGTATAGGTATCGTTGTCGGATTTGACGAAAGGGCTACCCATCCCTTCAATAAACGGCTCGACAGTGGCGTTAAATGGAAGGGGGCGATCGTCATATTCGGAGCCGAGGCCGACACGAGTGGTGCGGTACTGCCATGCAGCGTACTCGAGCACCACCGATGTGCTCCCCTCTTCCGGCTCAAAATCAGGAAAATCCCCAATGTACTTACCTGCCTCCGGCGGGCCGCCTGTTCCAACCTCGAAATACGCCTCGACATTGAATGGTTCAGTTGTAGAACTGTTTCTTAAGCTGATGAAATTCCCCGAGGGAGTTTGGAGGCTGAGGCAATTGGTTTCGGGACTCAGGCGATCATAAACGGGTAATATACCGCACGATTGGAGGTTTGAGGAGGCAGGTTTCTCGCTAAGGATCGTGAACTGGGACGCGGAGCGCACGATCGAACAGTCATACTTAATGCGGAGGCCCCATGCCTTGCCCGACACCGGCTTGTCGGATTGTGGCGCGAGGAAAAGGTCCGGGATGGACTCGGACTGGGGCAGGGCATTAGGCAGCTTCTTGAAGTCAGGGTGCTTGGACCGGTCAAGGGATCCATTAGTGTAGATTACACCTAAGCCCGGTATAGCTGGAGCAGAGCCGAGTAACCACGCATTTTCCGGTGGGCTATGAATCGGGTAGCTTGTCTGGTCGTATCTCTCATTGAAAGTAGTGCGGTTCCGTCCCTGGACAGAGGGGGCATCTCGTACTCTTATGTACCCGTCGCTAAGCTCGAAGACGAGGCCAGAGAGCGGGATGGCGATGAATGGGAGGACGCTTAGGAAGGTGAGCAGACACCACAGGCGGTGAAACTCACGGCGCTTGATAGCATTGAGCCGGCGAGAGAGGCTGCTCCGGGTTTTGTTGGGCATCAGACGCGCGACCGACTTCAGCGCGGACTTGAACGCGGCCCATATGGCCCTGGTGAAGGCGAACCGGTTGCTCCAACTGTCAATCGATTTTGTCAGGAACGCGGTCAACTTCAGCGCGACCCAGATGGCGGCTGTGATCCAGCCGGAAGGGCTGCTCCAGGTGCTGCTTGAGTGCATCAGCAGTGCGACCAAGTTTGGCGCAGCCCAGTAGCGTGAGCGGAGCATGGAGGCCTCGATGCCGACAAGCCCGTACTTCGACCAGGACAGCGCGAAGACGCCGATGATGAACCATGAGTAAAAGAACAGGGATCCCCTGAAAGTGCGGTACTTAACAACCTCGTCGTCGTCAATTCCGTGCACGAAGTAAATCCAGACTACACCATAGTACACCGTGACGATGGTCGGAATGAAGATGGCCACCAGCGGGCGTACCCAGTAGCGGCGGAGCTGCTGCTCTTGGGTTTCCCCTGTCGCAACCTGGTCGTCAGCATCGAGTCGGGGCTTTGCGATCCCGACCCCGTCCGAGGAGTCATCATGGTGGAGAAGGTGCTCCTTGGCAGCGTTTGGCGTTTCAATAGATGACATGGAGGAGACCACGAATGGAAGGGAGGGAGTAGGGCTGATGATGGCCGGGATCCGGCTTTGCGGGAGAGGACGTGCCGTCCGTTAGGGTTTTGTCCTTTTATTAAGACCTCTCCAGCTCAGCCTCGTGACAATCCGTGCACAGCCCTGACGCATGGTAAGCTAGGATCCTTGCCCGAGCCTGGGCCAATAAACGACAGCTTACTGCGCCATGTCGCTTCGGGACCACCACAAATACTCCCGGAGCCAATAAAGGCAGCCTGCTCCGCGTCTCTATATGGCCCTGTAAAACACAGAACCTAATTTAGCATGGATACTTCCGTCATGGGAACGCAGTGGGGGCCAAGTAATTTCTCACCAGTCTCTTCCCATACAGAAAAGCGGCTCAGCGAAGACGCGACTGGGCTTGAGTGTGAGAAGGCAGAGAGTGTAATTTTAATCAATAAGCCCAATAACCTTGTTCCCGATGGATAAGCGCTCGAAAAAGAGGTTACTAGACTAGTCCACCCCTTTCTACGAATTTTGTTTCTTTGGCTGCTGCTGAGGGCTTCCCGCCGCCGTCCGGGATTCGGGTGCTTTCATTTCAACTTCGAGTTAATTTGCAAAGAAACTCGGCGCTGTGGGAAGTTCTTTGGCTCACAATGCACTCGAGGATGAAGGGGGCGGCTTGAAAGAGGTTCAGTATGGGGATCGGCAGCGGAGGTCCGTCCTGCCACCCTTTCGCCGGAAACGAACGTTATCGACCCCATCGACATGCGCAGAATTCACTCAACAGAAACATACCAGGTGAAGCCGGGAGAACACCATGTCAGCTCCACGACTGCAAAGTGGGGATGTTAAGGGCATGGGCTGTGTGGGGCAAGGTCTTGGCTCTCCCGTTCCGTGGTGACCAGTCATCTGCTAAGAATATTCCGTTATGCAGGATCACCTTGCCGGCAGGAAACTAATACCCTTAAGAGTTTGGTGTACTGGTTCGAAAGATTTGTGGAGTTGCTTTCAGACGCCTACAAGTAATAACTGATATCCGTCTTTGGCGTCTGTTTAAGCAGTGGCAATATGTTTGCCCCCCCCTTTTTTTTTCGCTCCCCCATTAAGCAAGGCATTGAAGCGCCGAGGTGAAGATCGGTCCGGTTACGACTGGAGAACCCCTGGCACTGTATGTTTTATACTCCGAAGTTTAATTCTTGCCATTTTCTCCCGCTTATTTTGCTGTCGAGCCGAAGGTGTAGTTATTACCTTCGAGCTTGGCGTTCGAAATCCTCCGAATGCCAAGCAGCGGCTCATCCTATTATCCGCGCGGACCCGTACGTTGTACTTAGGGAAATGCATTTAAGAGGCGTATCTACTTGTCCCGGGGCATTTCTCGCAAGCGCAGAGGGTTTGCTATTCCCGGCCTCCACAGATCTACGACTGGGTCGGTTCCAAACGCGGGGTGCCCCCGCCACCTGGCGACGGTGATGAAGATCAAATAGGTTCCTATGTTGGGATGGAGGAATATAAACTAATACACCTCCGGGACCTTGCCTAGTATTTGCCTTATCAATCCTACTGAAACGGAAGTCCCTTCCGTTCTCCATTGGCCGCTCTCACACCAAAATCATAGCATTCACGTTTATTAGTTGGAACGTACGTTTCGAACGGAAAAAAAAAAAAAGGACACTCAACGCCTATATGTCATACAGTTACAGCCTGATTTTGCAGACTTGTCATGGACAGAGATCGCAGAGTGTAGGGGCAAGTGGTGATTGGCGGTTATAAAAGAGTTGCTGCAACCCACAGGGACCCTGGAGTCTGCTAGATTTATACCTTGCAGTACTTCGAGAAAAAAAGCAAACACACTGTACAGAGGGGTAAGAATAAGGATAATTAGACGCTTAGGATACAGAAATATAATGAAAGCGCTAGTGAATGGGCGCAGAGTGACCGGCCTGCGCGATAAGCGTACGCTCTTCTCTGCATACCGGGCAGTTACCCGTGCGCACTCTTGATCCTTCGAATCCAAACGGGTTTACACGTAGAGCCCCTTGGTATCTTATCCCTCGTTGACCAACAGTGTAGATAGTTGTCCTCGAAAGGGAGTTCGGTACAGAGGACGTTCTAGCTGGTGGTCTAATGCCTAGCGACCTCATTCACCTGCTCGTCTTACACTGGGATTCCGCAGATATGCGCCTAATCGGGCCGGTCTTTCGAATCAAACCATTGTACACGTCTCTCGGGTCTCACGGGTCACACACACATAACTCGAACCGGATTCTTTGGAAAAGACCTATCTGTCTCCTCATTCAGTTAGAAAATGGTTCGGGTCCTTTTTTGTACGCGAGCTTGGTTAAACTGGGCCCTACTTAAATCAGTGACCCACAAATTACGGACAGAAGGGACCAAGCAAACGTCAACGGGCCGCGCCGCCCTGCCCGCACACAATAGTTATTAATAGGGTCTGTTTATATTGAGACTATTGCTTACCTAAGTCTATTCTCTTACAGGCCACTTGTGTGCCCTCCATGTTCTTCTTTACTAGAGGTCATGCAATATACTTGTGTTTTCCTGAGGCTCACCGGTGCACCTACTCAGTGGCACTGGGGGATCGCCGGTCCTGTGCCGTACCTAGTGACGCCCTATTGGATTGCGGGCTTCTATGGCTTCGGCCCTTCGTAATAGATCTAAGGCCTGATTAATGTTGTCTTCGGTATACTGCATTATTATCTACTACGGAAACGACTATAATTTGAGTCAATTAGAATAAAATTCGTAAGAGATATTAGAGATTATTGAGGTTGAAATGGCAGTGAGCCATTTTAGGCCCAAAGATGGGGGTGGCCCAAAGAGGGGTCACCAATGTTACAAACCAGGCAAAGAACCGCCGCAGGGCATTGCCTCACCTCGCGAATACATTCTAACCTGGTTGGGCATTAAAGTGCGCCAGCCCCAGAAGACGTACTAGAACGAGTAACAAAGGAGGGGCCCTGACATTTTCGCTCATGTACTATGTAAAGCACATCGATAGGGTGAATTGGATGCCAAGCCAGCTTGATCCAGTCTAAGCTGACGATGCAATTCTGAGTTGGATGATGGTCCCGTCAGCGCCAAGGCATCTAGCACTGTCGGGTCAGGGCCAAATTCTGCGATCCTCCGTAGGCCAAGTGGCGCAATTCCGCATCACATCTCAAATAATGCAGAGTAGCATTGTAGAAATGACATTTTGCCATTTCGGTCGCAGCATATTATGTGTTCTCCGGAATGCCCAGGCCTCCACGCTAAAGTCTTTGGCGTACCCAGTCCTGTCAAAGGGGCCCCTTGCCCGCATCGCTCATTTACTCTGTGGAGGACCTACATAGATCCTTAACGCTTAGTTTCAATATCGTTCTACCCACGGATGCCCGAATATCTTAACGAAATCGATTGGTCTCACAATGAAGCCGACATTCGTCTTTGTGTGTGGTGCGTGGCACACCACCAGTTATTTTGACCCCCTCATAACTAATTAAAAGCTCTCTCCAACAAAGGCTACTCCTCCGTAGCCGTGACACCAAGATGTATCAATTCGCGCCCGGCAGCGACCTCGTTCCAAACCGACGTTAACGCCGTCAAGGAAGTCATAGCAGACCTCGCCGAGAAGGGCAACAATGTCGTTCTAGTCATGCATTCGTACGGCGGCGGAGTAGGGACCGAGGCGGTGGGCGACCTCGTCGACAGGGAGCGGGACTTCGCGGCCAAGATTGTGTAAGGTTGGTGTATCTCACCTCGCTCATTGTGGCTCCGGGCCAAACAATTTTCGAGTGTGGAGCTGGCTTGGGCTTATCACAGACAGACCCAAACGTAGGTCGTCATGTAAGTCTCACCGTGAGATGGAGGAGACTGACCACTAGCTTTAGGAAGACGGGAATGTTGTCCTCCTAGAAGTTGCGAAGCAGGCCCTCTACCATGATGTGCCCGAACCAGAGTACTCTACGTACGCAGCCAAACTCGGCGCTATGCCCGCAGCGGCGTATAACTCGTACTTACCGCACTATGGGTGGGAGCATGTCCCTTCGACGTACGTGTACGCGAAGCTCGATCCTATCATGCCGCCGCCGGTGCAGGAATTCATAATCAATACTACAAGGAATCGAGCGGCAATTAGCACCAGCAAGGCGTCGGTCACACCGTTTAGTGGGCCGTTGGGGACCTTTTCGGTGGAGGCGGGACATTCGCTTATACTCTCCAAGACGGAGGAAGTTGCCGAGATTCTTCGTCAGGTGGTGGAGCAAGCCTGAAGGGTGTGCGGAAACCACCAAACCTGTTCGTCTTGCACACTGACGAGAGCATGTTGGATTCCCGTGGATGAGGCGGAAGAAAGTCGGAAAATGATGGCGCATTGAAGTGTAAGCGCATTTTTGTCACCTGAAGGAATTGAGCTTGGTCGATCTCGGCTGGCGCCCCAAATGAAACCACTATTGTGCTTGAGTTTATTTCCTGCAACTAAAAGCCCGTAAAAGATCACACCTGAAAGGAAAGACCGTGGTAATCCATCCATCTGAGCAGTACATTCTTTGCTTTCCGAGCCGGTGCACCAAGTGGCCGAGCTGAGCTTATATGGTCAACACGCCAATGCAACGTTGAGCGCCCGTTGGACACAAAAGCTGTCCGTACGATATATGCAGATAGAGCCACAAGCAGATGGTCCGACAATTGTAACCAACAGGACCCATAGTCATCTCCATAATGAAACAGGATGCTCTATGGAAGTGCTAGAGGGTGAATGATGATTGCGGAACCGTATTTCAGGCAAGGTGCTTGTGCAGAGTGGTGATCCTTCACCGGTGGCCAGCAGGGACACGTCAACGAACGACTCAATCTCATAAATCTGCTCGTCCCCTTTCCTCTTCTCCACTCGCCACTTGCCGCGAATGGGACCCCTATGGACCACTGGGTCAATGGCCTGGACGAGCATTACGTATACTCTATGACTCAATTGTTCCCGGCGTGAAAGACATGGACACCCTATTTCACGTGGGCTGATGATCGTAACTTTACCATCTACGAGTTCCTCAGCGGCATGCTATGGGCGAAGTTTAGCGACAAAATCGGCCCGAAAATTACTCTTTTAATCGGTTCCGTTCGCGACTTGATAACATCCTTGACTCTCGGGCTATTTCAGTCCCTGATGTTGGCCATCGCGTCGAGGGCTTTTTGGTGGGGTTTCAACTTCAGTATCGGGCTCGACCAGACGTACGTGTTCCAACTCGTCGAGCGTAAAATCGGCGAGGTAAATCTTTGAAACTGGATACTTTTGGAATGTCTTACAACTCATGCCTCGACTAGCGAACTCTGTCTTTCGTTACCCTTTCAAGGTATTCGGGGTAAGCAAGCAAGCCTTTCAGAACCTAAACAATACCAATCAAGCTACTAGGGAGACTGTTGGGCCGGTCGTTCGGAGGGTTTTAGCGGACCCAGTGACACTGTACCCGTCATTGTTCGCAGCGGACTTAGCATGGACGACGAAGTACAGTTTCATGCCCCCCAATTTGGCCGTGGCTGTCCTGCAGGCCAGCTTCGTAGCAGCTTTCGTTGGCTTACCGTAGACTAATCTACATTCGTCGCATGGGACGAATATAGGGTTTTGAATATGTGAAGTGTTGTCATGTCTAGGAATGCCGCTTTCCCTCACCACTTCCCCAATTTCTCGCTCACCCTGTCCGTCGCCATATCTCAGCGAATATCTATATGTCGGTAACCAGCTTTCGGGCGGCTAAAACGGAACTCTCAATGGGTCTTATGCATATTGATCAGGGTCTGGCTGAAATGTGCCCAGGCCTCTCCCAGGGTTCTGCGCCCCATTCGCCTTTTAAGGAGGTACTTGGGCTGGATATCTTCACCCCATACTCAGATGAAACATGCTGTTCCAGAGGCTGGATAGGTTCAAACATGATGGCCGCCTTGAAAGACATGAGTATTAATGAGGTCAGAGAGTGCTGCGGCCACAACTACATATATCCTGCAATGTTATCCTTCACTGAACTCCGGACCCGCGTTTAGATGCCATAGGCACCCCAATTATCGCACCACGGTTGCCCGAAGTTTATTTCACTAATCTGGTTGTACTCACGCGCGTCACTTTGCCCACCGACATCTCCCAGAGCGTCCTCCCGCACTGGCTGACCATTGCGAAGTAAATTTCCTTTTATATGCCCCCTTGCACAACAATCTTACTCACTACCCCGATGATGATTGTATATACCAAACTCTCTTAGTGTCCTCATGTCAACAGTTTCCTCAGAGCCTCCCATTGTACCTAACGATGGCGACTTCGCCATACCTAGCGCACAGCAGAGCCCCGTTTCCATTCATAAGCATCGGTGTAAAAGTCGGGTCATTGACCCAATTCCCGGGAAGAAAGTAAAGCCGCCTCTTGGGTCCCATGTTCCAGCCAATGGTGCTGGTACAGACCCAGTTGTCATGGTCCAGGAAAATGAGACGACCGTGAGAGGCCCCTAGGATGCGCCGGACCTCCGGACCAATGCCCAGGAGTCTCTTGCGTCTGACGCTCGTAGTATAACTCCCTGGTTTTAGATCTTCTACTTGCACCAGGTACAGCACCTTCCTGTGGCATTGGAGGTTGGGCACCCGCTCGTAAGAAACTTCGTACAAGAGGACGGTGCATGATTTGGGCAGGATGAGATGGCTTACAACTCCGGCGCCATGCCTCCCGAAATCTGTGCCGGCCGGGGCCAACTCTATCGCGGAACTGTCACGGCCCACCTGCGCATGCGGGGCATTAGGCTCACCCTCTGTAGCAGGATCCAAGGTCTCCCACTCATAGGCCCCTACTCGGTCCGACTCCACACAAAGGAGGAGCGACTCGTCATTGGGGTGGTTCGTCCACATGGATCCAGACTCGGCACGCCCCTCCGTCGTACATAACTCGCATTTCGTCTTGAGGTCCCACACACGCTGCGACGGGCCTGTGCTGATAAGCACCATGTTTTCATCAGGACTGAATACGAGCTGCCGTACACTTTCCTCCGCTATTCTCAGCTCGAATTGCGGGTATACAGCCCACTTGTCGTCATCTTTGATCTTCAAACGCTTAACAAGTATCCTTCCTGAGTCGTCGGCCGATGCGATAAAGCGGCGAGAGGAGGACCAGCCAATAGCAACAATCTCACTTGTTGCTGAGTGGCTGCTAACTTTCCTGACTCTCCTTCCACTTTTCATCTCGTGTATGGACACGGTGCCGTCGTCCTTTCCGCAGCAATAGTATTCATCCTCGTCGTCGCATACTAAGGCGGTGATCCTGGTCTGCTGGTTCTTGTCTTCTGCGAATACTGGTTCGGTAAATTGTTCTGGATCGTCACAAGGATGCCAGCCATTGGCCTCTTGGATATCCACGTCACTGAGGCGGACTAGTACTTCTGGGACCCAAACATTAAGACGTGACCCCCGGACATCATATATCCGCCGACCATCTACGCTAAATGTCAAATCTCGGATGAATTGGTCTGACTGTAGTCGATAGATGAGGTTGAACCTTGGGAGCCCCCAGACACTGATAGAGCCCCGGTTGTCGCTCGTGAGCAGCATCGTGCCGATGGGGTTTACAGCCATCTCTCGAGCCCCAGTTCTACCAGACTCGGACTGGGAATCGCCGACGAGGTCCCATGCAAGAACAGTAGTGTCGTGGTACAAAACGTATAGCATGGACCCATCCGGGTGCCAACGCACGACGTCAACCGGATTGAAGATATCCTCGCCCCCTTCTAGTCGAGCCCTGTCTCCCGAGCAGACAACAGATCGAGGCTCGGGTTGTGGCTGCGTGGTCATATCCCAAACAAGGAGGGGCCTTCCCGGAAATCCGACCGCAAGCTTTGTATGGTCTGGGCTTATAATCAGAAAACGTGGGCAGCTCCACAGAGTATCCTGGCCCCGAGGCGCAAACAGAGTAGAGTCAGTCGAAGCCTCGAGATCGTACGAGATAACGGAGCAATCGTCGTACGACACAACCAGCCCGATACCGACTTTCAAAAAATCCATACCTTTCACACGGCGCCCGTTACTCATGGAGATTAAATGGAGTAACTCTCCAGTTGTCGTGTCCCAGACTCGGATATCGGACCGCCCCGCCGTCGCCACCACGCTCCCAAATTTGTTGACTTCCATCAGCCTGACCCATTCCCCGTGGTGTATCCTGCGTAGCGTTTCGAGAGTTTCTGCATGCCAGACAAGAACCGCACCTCCACTAGGAACCAGTGTGAATACGTACATTCCCGCGCAGCGAACCTGGGTCGCCGTGTCGTCCTCGCGGCCAACGGCGAGACGAGCGAGGTTGTCATCCCACTCCTCATTGGAAGCTCCATTTACGGTAATGAGTGGATTGTGTTCCCGATAATAGGTTTTGCGGATGATAGATGCTTCTGGACACAACGGGGGAATATGTCTGTGGATGGCTGAAGGACTTTGCATCAAGTTCCCGCCAAACCTGGCCACCAGCCTAGTGAGGTCCGTGGCCCATTCGTGAAGAGAGAGAGCATCTTTATGTAATATGGATGCTGATTCCAACGCTGAGCACTCACCCTCTACAATATTCCGTGTTGTCCGAGCCCATTTCCTTAGGTAAATTGCGGCTTTCGGGACAACACTCAGGTTGCCTGCCTGTGCCAAGGCGTGTATCCAGAGCAAGAGGTAGTTATTGAAGAAGCGCTTCAAATGAGAAAGCACATTAATTATCTCCGCATTTGACTTGCTGACGTGGTATGCCCAGAAACTCATGGCGTAATTCAGGAAGGTAAACTCATGATGGAGTGTTTTGGAGCCATTACCACCCGCTAATAGAGGGCGGGCGTCAGAGACCTGTGAAAGGCATTCCCTCCAGGTATTTTGGGATAGATATCGCAAGCAGATGATGGCCGCATGGTCGTGAGCAATCTCCGTGGATGCCTCCAGCAAAAATTGTCGGGCGGTGTCATGAATAAGTGAAATGGTGTCCTGCTCGATACGTATGAACTGTCCACAAATCTGCAGAGCAGTCTCGTTTAGGTTGACGAAGTTGTCAAACTCAGGTTTGAGGGCAGCGGCTAGCTCGGCTATGGTCAAGGGCCGAAGACTACACGTAGCCCAGGTTAGGATTCGAAAGGCGATGCCTCGGGATCGGCTGGGTTGAGCCTTGACGGCATTTAGCATCCCTTTGTACGTCATGTGCAGCTCATTGGGTACACTATTAAGTGCCTTCTCAACGTCTTCAGAGGTGTGCCAGCTGTCTTCTAACGAGTCCAGAATGAGTCTCGTCCAAAGGAAAGAGCCCTCCGCCTTGTTCGCGACCTTATTCACAATAGATTGCCGAAGCATCTGATCTCCGGGAAATGTTTCTGAAACCTTGGAAGTGATATAGTTATGGATATCGCTTAGCGTGTTCTGCGCGGATATGGGCTCCACGACGACGCGTCCTGAGCCTATGTCGGAAATACTTGTGAGGCTTTTCTCCGGTCTGCTAAGGAACAGAAGCTTGATTGGAGAGCTGGATTGTATTTGCGTAAGTTTGTGTAGAAGCGGATGAGGCGCGTCGGCTTCGTCGAGTCCGTCGAGCACCCAGTAGAGAGTGCGGTCAAAGTCCATCTTAAAGATGATATTATCAAACACCGTCTCCCACACATCCTGGAGCTCGCGTAGGCCTGAAGGATATTTTGTGTTTTGGTGGAAGTGGATTAACCTCTCAGCAAGCGGCGGGTAAACAGTCGCTAGCTGGAACGCAAGAGCCCTGAGGCAAAAAGCGGTGCTTCCCTTCATCGGCTGAGAAGCTAAGAAGAAGTGATATTGACAATGCGTAGTTTTTTGGATGTAGGAGATTGTCTTGGCCGCGAGAGTCGATTTGCCCAAGCCCGGAATGCCTGTGAGCCATAGTACTGGGTAACGGGTGTCCGAGCCGTTGATCCATCGTTTAAAGGCCGGAAATTCATAGAGCCATTCACAGGAGCCAGCCGAGGCGTGCGCAAGATTGCGATCGAAGTCCTTGTGGATATCCTCCGGGATGCCAAGGATAGTCCGAAGAACCTGGATTCGGTGATTCATGCTCTCGTCATGTACTGTTTGATAGCTGTTAGGATCTCCGGTCTGACGCCTTCCATTATCTAAACCTACACAGGATTGAGTGAAAAGCAAGGTTCTTCAACACTTTGACCGCATGCACGTAATTCGGATCAAGGCGGCTGCGGAATTTGCAGATCGTGTGATGGTCCGCGTTAACTGGTCTGGACACTTCATTAGGATAGTTCAGGACGCCAGATTGTTCGGTAACAATCTGTAGATCCGCCTTGTTAGTTTGAGGGCGTCAGGCGCTGGCTGGCTGCGCTCTACTGACCATTCTCCTAACACCGCCGACGAGGCGAGTAGGTAGGGTCTCATATAACGAAACAAGTTGTAACTGGGCGCAAATAGTCCGAAACTGCTCGTTGATATCTTCTATGGAGGTCGATGAAGTGTCAAGTTCAGAAACGTAGACTTTCGTGCGAGAGCCGACCATGGAAAGGAAGTTGTATAGTGTGCGGGCATGTGACGAGCCTCGGTGAGGTGTAAAAAAAAATACAATCCCACGGACCGCAGACAGCATTTCTGAAAAGTGGCTGTCATTCTTCCCGATGATCAGTGCCTGCTGGAGGTTAACAAACACCCTTTCCTGCAGTAGTGCATTAGACTAGAGTCGTACCTTCTTTACAACAAGTCCGCCCATGGAATGGACGGCGAAAACGATTGGTCTCTAGAAAGGCTGCTTAGCGTGTGTTAAATTACAACAAAGGAGCGACAGGAAATTTCAGTTTGTTCCTTAACTCTACTTCAGCTCTCAATAAAGTTACTCACACGTCCAATGGCATCTCCACCTCCACGGCAGTAATCTCTCATGCCAACTAAGAGTCCTTTCGAGAAGTCCAAGATACTGAATGGGCCGCCAGAATCCCAGAAATTAGAGTTGTAGCCGTAGGAAAACACTCGACATTCGGAAAGACACTCCTCGTGACGGAGCCACTCCAGCCAGGAAAGGTCCACGTTCCGCTCCCATGACCATGGTTTCAGCGACGACCCACCAAGGCCGTGGACAAAGATGATGTCCGCACCGGAGCTGGACCCCTCATGTATGAGAGTTAGGCCAAGGGGGTCACTTGAATCACATCCACCGAAGGTGTCGCGTGGTGGTGTTAGGTGATAGAAGGAGGAGTCTGTAAGAGATGTCTCGGTCGCGTGTTGGGTAGACTGAATCGGGGCGTTGTCCTGGTCCGAGCGTGGGCCGAATCGAATGGGTAGAACTGAGGGCACGTCTTCTTTCACCTGAGTTATCTCCGCCCTGTGCCCCGCACCCTGGCGACGGCCGGTCTCCAACGACTCGGAACTTGTATCCCAGGGTCTTCGAGGCTAGACGGGTTGACTGTTAGTCATACTCGCTTAATTTGCACTTCGCCTAACCTCACTCGATACTTACCATAGACATCATGCGGCTTACCCCTTTCTAGGAAGGATGGAGGTTTCTCGTGATGTTTTGCCAGATATCACCAGGAGGTTGCAGCCATGCATTGGATAAGCGCCCGGTTCTCAGGCAGCAATACCATTCGGTGCCCGCAAAATAAAGTGGGGGCGCGAGAGATGTCTAAGAGTCGGGGGGCCCTGTGTTTGATTGGTTGAAGCTGGGGTTCCAGGTGATTTACTTCAACGCACTGTCCTGCTCAGCATAACCGGCCGCAAGAGGCTCCTCGAACGGGGCGTGGCCCGTCGTTGGCAGTACCTGCACTCCTGCCGGCTCTGCACACCTGGAGAGCCCCGCATTTCGGTTAACACGCGTCAATCCATGAGGTGAGTATTCCTTTAATCATAGTGGGTTAGCTTCTACCCCCGGCACATGAGATTAATATCACAACCTGTCCATGCTCGGCTCTAGCACCTTGAACGGGCGTAACCGATGGTGAGCGACATCGCGGGGTCCTCCGTCTGATATGCAACCAGAATCAACCAAGCAAAACATTCCCGATGCCAGACGCGAAGGTTCTATCGACACAAGACTACAGCATGTCCCTGTGCGCATGGGTTGATACGTTGAGGGTAGCTGCCGGGTCAATTAGACGCTCGAAACCATTAAATACGTCATCTCCCGGAACAACTATAAGGCTGACGGCACCTGAGGGGTTGACCAACTCTTTGATGTTTACGCTGTAGACCGAGGCGGCCGAGTTGGCATTCCCATACATGCACTTCCATCGTGTCTGCAGGGAGATGCTCCGGAAGGCTAAGGAGTCCTATCGCCCTGAACCGCTGAGGTCTGTGGCTTCTGGTACGTTAGGAACAAAAATCAAGAACCGTTCATATTGGGCTATATCTTCATGTGTAACTATTCCATCTGGGGCATTTCGGATCCCAGTCTGCTCGTCAAGGCCACCAGGACCCTGAGCGAGGAGTTGGGCAAAGCCCGCCGGGGACGCCATGCTTGGTGTTCTCTCGAGGGAAAAAGGATTTTGGATCAGGGTGTAAGATGGCGGAAACGGGGGAGGTAGTCATATCACTATTGGTGGTCAAGTCTGAACACCTGGTAGAACAGGGTCTGGTATAGTTATATAGAGTTGGAACCATATGTGAGCTAGTATCGCATATCGCACTGTAAATGCTTTAATAGCTATACCCATTTGTGCGGCACCTACTCAAGCGAGGCTCTCGGGTCCCACGATGCGTCCACATCATCAAGCAAATCCAACCCCGCCAGCGCCTCAACTCCAAGGACCTTCTCTAGGCTTACTAACTTGAAGCTCGACTCATCGCTCGTGCCTCCCTCGAGAAGCTCATTCGAGTCATCGTGCACGACGAGAAGCCCATGTGGGAAATCCGACCCCAGAGCCGTGCCGACGGCCGTCACGCCGTCCGTGTTCGTCACCGCGTCGATCTTCCCGTCGGAAGACGCGGCGACGGTGAAGGTGGCTACGTACTCGTGCGGCTCCGCACGACGGTAGACTCCATACGCACTAACGCCCTGCATGGAGACGATAACAAAGCCCTTTTCCGGCTCGTCCCCCACTACGAGCGTCACACCTTCGACCTCGGCATGCATCGTGCCATCACCCACGTGCGCAACCCGGACTCCCTCCTCCTCGCTGTCTGGCTCTGCACCATACCGCCAGAGTGCCGAGGGCTCCTCGCCAAGGAAGATCCACCCGTTCTGTTCGTCGGTTACACACCCCTCCACCTGGCCGCCCGAACCGCCAGTGAAATCACGGACGAGAGTCGTCTCGAGGGTGCCGTTGGCAGTGGCGGTGAGTTCGTACTGGAGGTAGCGGGCGGACTTCTCATTGACAAACAGGTACTGCTTTCCAGAGGTCGGGGAGCGATAGGTACAAGAACCGTAGACGGTGTAGTCCTCCACCACGGGCTGGCTGCCTCCGGGGACCTCCTTGAGAGTGCCGTTGGGAGTCACCTCGAATAGGCTGGAGCTTCGGTTAGAAAAGTCTGAAGTCAGGAGGGGAATTGGCATACCAAAGAGTGTCATCAGCACGGCAGGCAGCAAAGGCAAGGTCGACCGTCCGGTTACCGAGGGAAAATCCGTAGATGATATCCACATTGTTGGGCTCGCCAGCGGCCATGTGCTGGAGGAACTTCCCCTGCAAATCAAACACAACGAGACCAGCGCCCTCCGTAGACTTCGTGGTGGTAATGATGCGTGAATTCTCCGGTTGGTCAGGGGAAATCCAGATGGCTGGATCATCTCCGTCCCTGCCGTGCTCGTCGGTCTCATACTCGGCAGCGACGACGACGAACGAGCAATGGAGGCCACCCCAGCCGGACTCGCACTCGCATTTGTTTGGGCCAACACACTCCCCGTGGCCGGAGCAGTCGTCGATGCACTCAATTTCGGAGCAAGAGTCGCCCGTGAAACCCGCGAAACAGGAACACTCTGAGTCTGAACCGCAGTAGCCATTCCCAGAGCATTCCTCGCAGATGGGAGAGTCATCCGAATCGTCGCCCTCCTCTCGGGGGTCGTATTCGGTGTTGAATTTAACATCAAGCTCCTCGGCAACGCCTTCGAGGGAGCTGAGGCCAAAACCGGCCACATCGTCATCCGCCTCAATAGCGTAGGTAAGTGCGCCAGCCGGATACTTGGAGGTCCCCGCCTGGTAGAGGTTCAAGCCCTCGACCTCGATTTCCTCGAAGCCGGCCAACTCCAGGTTGCCGAGGAGCTCAAAGTCCTGGTCGTATATTCCGACGATGCTTTCCTGAGCGACAAATATGTAGTCCGAGCCTTCCTCAGTTACATAGACGGCAAGACTAGTGACGGCATCGTCCGCCTCGCCGAGATCTGCAATCTCTGGAGTCTCGGTAGACTCGGCAAGGGCGAAGTAATAGACTTTGGGGTCGTCCAGGGCCGATGACAAGTACATCCTGCCGGCCTTGGCAGACGCAGCGCATCCAGTCGCCTCCCATGGCATGGAGAAACTTTGAACCTATGTGGCGTCTTAATATCCATGCACCACTAAATCATGGGTGTAAGTGGACCGGTCTCACCTTAAGCAACTCCAGAGACTCCTCGCCAGACCTAACAAGGACCTGGACAGCTTCCTTCTTCCCGAACAGATACGCGTACTGGTTTCCAGTGCTACTCTTCCACGAACAGAGAGAAGACCAGTCGCCCAACGCCCAGAGCCCCGCGTTTTCATCCTCTGCCAACTCTGGAAGTTCAAAAGCACGGAGAATCGAGTCCGCCGTTGCGATAGTGAGGAGCCAATCCTTGTCCGCAACGTCATAAACGGTGGTAACAAGGGACGTGCGGCCGTTGACCACCGACTCGACAACAGGTAACGGAGTGTCGCCATTTAAATCGAACACGTGGAACCCACCCGTGGAAGTGCCTCCATCGTTGCCGAGCAGAAGGGGCGTATCGGAGTAGTACACAGCTGTCCAGTCTGAGTCGACGGTATCGGTTATGGCAGAGACATTGAGCTCAAGCGCTGTCGTGCCGGCCGAGAACCAGGACAGAGCGGCAAACGCGACTATGGGGGTTGCAATGGAAAGGGCCATGATCTTCGCCTGAGTTGCTTTATTCCGAGAGTCTCTCTGTCCACCCAGAACGTGAATGAGGGGACCATGGTTCGTTTATCAATCAAGGAGGGGTTGGCTTACTCTCAGAGTCTGACCTCTAGCCAATGCGTCACGATACAACATTCTGTGCTACTAAAGACAATCCTCGGTATCCCGATTTTAGACTTCTCCTATTACGTTTACCGAAGGCTCTTTGTTTGGCGCACGGTTTCGTCCGATATGCAGGAGTTGGGCCGGTCGTGGCGTGACTGTGGCCTCTCATTGGTGCTTTGCTTACGCAGTGGGGCCTCTCATCTCCTTTGCAATCTTGCCTTGCACGGAACATGCCGATACGACTTGGACGTGGGGGTTGAGCTGGAACGTTGGCACTGAAAATAACTCAAAACCATGGAAGTGCTGAGACAGATTGCTTCGCGAATGATTATGTTTGTGAGTTCCCTTATAGGTAAATGCCCTTGTTTGCATAACGAGTAGAAATATGGTTGAAATATGGGAATGGCCGCGGGGAATTCGCGCCGTGGTCTGAGTGTTGCGAAGCTGCATGGGCTAAGGTTTTCGCCGGCAAGGAGAGTTTATTGTCCACACGGAGACGAGCCATGGCTTTTCCCTGCCTAATAAGTCACTGACGGTTGAACAACATCCTCAAAGAACTCCGCTGCGACTCGATCTTCCGCGCTGGCAACCCTGAAGTGCTCCTCGGTAGCATAGGACTTATGCTGTCCACGATCTCTTTTGAGATACTTATCTAACTAGAAGCAAAACATGACCAGCTCACCCTATCCACTAACTGTTGAATCCGGAAGTCTCTAGAATTCGCTGTAGAATCCGGTGTGTCTGGGTGGCCTGTTCAAACGTTGCGTATCCTCTAGGGTTCCCTTTTGCAAATGCGTCATAGACGAGAGCCGTGTTCTGCGCAGATGATGGCAAATTGGAAACCATTGTGTCCAGAGTATCCAACTCAACCCCCTGTGTTTCTCCTGACTTGCCGAACTTGACAAGAATCTGGGATTGAGGATGGCCCATCTGCCACATAAATTCGGGAGCGCTCAGCTCGATCTCGCCATCCGTGCCCGTGATGCGCCATATGAAGCTCCTGTCGTCTGCTATGAGTGCCTTTGATTTGAAGAAGTTGAGACTAGCAGTGGCGCCGCTCTCAAGGATTCCCTGGACGAGGATATCGTCTGGCGAGGTCTTCCTGTATGCTGGATTCAAGACCTTACCGTCTGGTCCGAGGAGTGGGATGTTGGCATAATGTGTCTTCAGTACAGCCTGCACGTCCGAAAAGTTACCGAGAATGTTGACGAATGAGTGGAGAACTAGTAGACTTCGTTAGTCGCCGAAATTTTGAGGAATAACACACAGAGGCTGGCAACGACTCACAATGACCAAACGAGACCCAGTACTCGTTTGCGCCACTTTTCATGTCGAGTGTATATTCGTCACCCTGAAGCCAGCCTTCTTCGAGCGTCATACTCGAAGGAATAGAAACTGACGTGCTTAGCACCCGTCCAATTTTGCCGCTGGCGACGAGCTCCGCCATCTTTAGTGAAAGTTTGCTCGCATGACCCTGTAAGCCGACAACAGTCTTGACGCCGCTGGCTTCTGCCAACTTAGTCAACTCCTCCGACTCCTCGATCGACGCACCTAGCGGCCACTCGACAAAGACGTTCTTCCTTTCCAAGATAACGGGCTTGGCGAGCTGGAAGTGGTTTTGGACCTTCACTGAGATGACGACCAAGTCCACGTCTGGGTCGCTAGCCAGATCTTCGGGACTTCCATACGCCTTGACAGTATCGGCAAGGCCATGAGTGAGGATGGCTTTTCGAGCAGACTCAACTGTGGAATTGGCAACCGCTACAAGCTGGTATTCTGGAAGGGCTTCAATGGAAGGTAGGTGTACCAGGGCGGACCAAAGGCCGAGACGAAAACCCACTGTCGGTTTGGGCCCGAGACCGATGAGTCCGACACGAATTGGCGGCATTCTAAAGCAGTCGTGTGGATAGAGGAGTAGTTTAGTAACCCAAGAAAAAAGTAGAGAGGCAGTTGTGACTGATACAAAGGAAATAAGGCTAGAAAAGTTGAGCTTCCTCCCTTATATAATTACTCTCATCTTGACTGGCTGATATCCATGAAAGCTAGTTCCGCAACCACACCACAGCCTTCTCATTCTACATACAGACATATGTATTTCAAATCAACTTCTCAATGTCATGCCATTGCTCCCGTCCTGTGCGACCAGATGAGATGGATGGCACTCCGGAGCTTCATGACTGGCTGCGTGTTCCCCTGGGGGGGACCATTTTTGGCCGGGATTTGCTGCTTCTCCATTGGCTCGGCGTTCGGGGCGGGATGCCGCAGTGGAATTCCGCCTTGCAAGCTCGAAATGGAAGCTACTAAATATGCCGCTTACCTTGGGATGTAGATATACTTCCATCGACACCGGAACCGGCGATATACCGCATAATTCCGGGATACCCGTGCCAGGAAGAGATCTTGTGCCCAAAGTCGCGCAGCGAAGGCCCGCTGCTCACTGCCGACGTCGTGCACCAGGTGCCCCGACCGCAATTTTATTTGCACGTACGAAAATTTGGCCTGATTCCATCGCCTCAAAGAGAGAGAGCCGGTTTGTCGAGAGCTCCGCGCGTAACTGCTCCGGCTTCCGATCCACTTAGCAACTACACGAGCTTGCCTAAACTATCGAATCAATAACGGTGCTGTCCCAACGGCAATGTCTTCAGTCTCTGGAGTTGTCAAATATGCCACTGTCAAACTTCCTGGAGGAACCCCACTTGACAGAGCCGGATTGGGGCACTTTGATTCTGCCTTTGGCCTTGACCCGAGCTATGTCGATGATGAGAACGCGTTGACTTTGCAAATGGATAAGATACAGTCCCTGTCGTAGACTCCTCTATTGTGGATCCACAGTTGGATGGCACGACCCTCACCGGTATATCGCAGTGCCATTATCGACATCAGAATCCGAGGGCATCGTAGGAAGTCACATGACGTCAACATGATCCTTATCTCCCCCAAGAATTTGACCCACAGATTCAAGGGCAAGCTTCAGTCCGTGACCAAGTGGTAGTAACGTACAAGAAGAAGCTCCTCTGGCCGCGACCGTCGCCGAGCCCTGACGGTTACTTCTCCAGCACGGTCGTCCTAGGCCGGATCATGACATACGCACAGATGATGATTGAAGGAAATCGGCTCCCGCCATTTATTTTCCCGCAGTGCATGATCAGTGGTCCCGTCGCCTTGGAGTGTGAGCTACATGGGGCTTATCACTGTCTGCCTGAGATGTTAGCCGTTTGCAGAAGCATGGTGCAGTTGCTCGAGGGAAGAACACCAGTCAGCAGCTCTCTCGTCTGAAAGACGATATACCGCGAGCAGGGCCGGTTAGCCCACGAGGTGAATAGTCTCATGTTGTAGTACTAAAGGACAGAAGGCAGTCTGACATGATTCTAGTACCACTCTTATACCGAAGAACAGAACCCTCGAGGCCCTGAGAGTAAAGATCATTTGGGATAACAACCGACAATCACAGTTGCATAACGAGCACACAATTCTCCGAATTCCACATTGTTGGATACATGATAGAAACCGTTGCTTTGTATGTTGTGAACCTCCCGATCTGCCCGGCGTACCAAATGAGAATACCCTGCACAACCCCGCCCGAGACGCACAGGTCCCTTGGTAGCTTCTCTATCTCGCTACCGCCACCTATGACAGTTCTTACATTCCGAAGTTGTGTAACTAGCTTCTTATAGGCATTCCTCCCATCCTGTGAGCTTTGTCCTTAAACGACCCTTCTTACACTGGTTGTATACTTTCCCAGGACAAATGCTGCCACAATAGCAGTCTCAGGGTGGCAATAATGACAATATTCACGCTGCCTGAAACTATTTCCATCTCTCACGTTAGGTTTCAATCATAATTTTTTCGCATATATCCAAAGCCAATCGAACCAAAGCACCATGGCGTCAAGGCCGGTACACGTCAAGTACCCCACAAGCCTTCGCTCCGTATCGTGCAATCGTCTTCCGAGATTCGCAAGGATCCTGGCCTTACTGCGCTTGCCTAGCCCAGAACCCCCTCCCTATCCCCGTCGTCCGGTTCCTCCAAATGGATCTCGTTTTCCGAGTCTCCTAGAGTAAGAACAATACTCGGAGCGATGGTAGTTCCGTACCACCACGATCATGATCTGTACTAAACCTGTCCTACCTTGGGTTTGTCTCAGATCTTCGGGCCGTCCTATCAGGAACCCCGACAGATGATTGGTATTATCCAAGATCCACCGCCGCAGAGGTTAACAATGGGTACCGAGGCCTGAGATATTCAGCTGTTAGGTTGGCGACGCATAAGTAGAGAAATGAAGCGACGAGTTTAAAAGGATCTAGGTGATCCCCTGTGTTGCTGACGATATGCTTGGCTAAAAGGTTCGGAGAACGATGTCCATCGAAACAAACACGCATCAGCGCGAGGGTCGTAATCTAACGAGAAAGATGGACGAAAACTGAAAGGGAGCAGTTGCCAAGTCGATGACCACCAGGCTAGCCCACAGCTCGGTTCGATTCTTCGAGAGCGTGACATCAGTGGTCAAGTGGCTTGAACCTCCAAGGCCCCTAAAAATTCCGTGCCGCCTAGAAGCTGGTGTTCATTTCGGAAAGTAGGGGCCAGGGAGCGAGTGTAAAAACGGCTTCGGAACACCTTAGCCGTGTTGACCTAGGAGCTTCGACTTGAACAGAGGTCACAACTCCGATAGTATGCTAGCGGGAAGCCCATGCGTCGCTAGACCTTCGCTTCTCCGGTCGGATAATTACCTCGCGATGATGGTAAGAGTTATGTTAACCTACCTTGGCAGCCTATCTTGGCAGTCAAGTCTTAGAGCAGAATCACAATGGAGTTCCTTAAGGGTATATCATATACATGATGGTGTAAGAGAAAAATGACGAGTCCAAGAGAGGCAGATTATTGTGTATGGGGGCCTACGTGGCTAGCGAGAATTGCGCACAGGGCTGGGATCCGGACACACCTACCATTATCATTGGCGTCACTCGAACCAGTTTTCCTGTCCGTCTGGAGGATCATCTTCCCGGCCGCCAACAGGGAGCTCTGTGAGAAAGGATGCCTTAAACTACCGGAGTATCTTCTACTAAGATCTTTCGACAATTTTGAATTCTATAGTGTAGTCGGTAGATGGAGAATGAGAGGTTCGCTTCGGTCGGCCAAGGCGTAACACTCCCAGAGCATCCATGTGGTAATGGCCGCCTGCGAGCCCTCTTGTTGGTAGAATGCGAAACTGTACCCCAATATTTTCCGAATAGAGGTCCCGTGCATCCAGAATCGGCATCTCGCTCAGCTTTTCCGGTACTGTAAATTAGGACGCGGCCAAAAGACGTCTAACAGCCGAGTAATTTATATTGCTTGTTTACACGTCCAAGTCCTATGGCCAATGGTTTGACTTACTCAAACTCGATTATATTTAATATATCGACTCCCCGCACGATGGCGCATGACCCGGTTGACGACGTACTTTCAGGGGCACTTAAAATGCTCTTGAACCGGACCATATCAAATTCGCCTCTGAACTTCTCCACGCCCATGTTCGAACACTTTAAAAAACCCTCGTTAGAGGAAGTCGCTCTACGACCCCTTTTGCTTCAACACCCCTCTCTGCAACACACGACGTCGCCCCTGGGACAATGAGGACTCTCGCTAGCTTGCTCACCGGGATAACTCTGGCGAATACCGCCACGGCACACTACATCTTCCAGCAATTCACCGCAGGTGGAACACAGTACGAGCCATGGAAATATATCCGCCGCAACTCTAACCCCGCCTGGCTACAGAACGGTCCGGTAGTGGACTTGTCGTCGAATGACCTGCGGTGCAATGTCGGTGGAGAGATCAGCAACGGCACAGAGACCGTTTCCATGAACGCGGGAGACGAGTTTACGTTTACATTGGACACCGCTGTGTACCACCAAGGGCCTGTTTCTCTGTAAGAGACCATCAGTTACCCTGCTTCCTTCCGGATTTGAACTGATTCTATACCCGTAGATACATGTCGAAGGCGCCGGGTGCTGTTGAAGACTACGACGGCAGTGGGCCTTGGTTCAAGATCTATGACTGGGGTGAGCTAATAGGCCACTTACTGCCCTCGTATTGATTTAGGGACGTCTCTAACCGGTAAATGTACAGGCCCGGAGGGAAACAACTGGCCAATGCGAGGTACATTTCCACCCACGTACTGCTGGGTTTTAAACCTAACATAAGCGCGGTCTACAGATTCCTACACACAGAACATTCCCACGTGTATCCCCGACGGCGAATACCTCCTTCGCATCCAGCAACTGGGGATCCATAACCCTGGAGCCCCGCCCCAGGTATGTCGGACTAGCAACCGATCTACGTAGCGAGATTGGATACTGACGGAAGCATGCAGTTTTACATCAGCTGCGCCCAAGTCAGCGTCTCAGGTGGGGGCAACACTGAACCCTCCCCGACGGTGTCCATCCCGGGGGCGTTCAAGCCGGACGATCCAGGTTACAGTGCGAACGTAGGTTCCTAAGCACAGGGGGTATGTTTGGGGTCGAGCTAATAAGCTGACTTCTGATGTAGATCTACAACGGTGACGTAGGCAACTACGTTGTACCCGGCCCACCAGTGGTAGGTAATTCTCCTCTGATAAGGGGAATAGGCTGGCTAACAGCAACGGATAGTTCTCCTGTTAGTTGCGAGCTACCATTCAGGCCGGAAGGAGAATAAAACATCCATGGTCTATTTCAAGTGTTGAGGCTGTCTCATTGGACGTCTATTGGCGTATGGCATCGTGCCTTCGCAGAGATGAAGCTTGCGAATGCTGTACACTAAAGCCGGGACAGGCTGATCTTCAAAGCTTTCCAGAATATAACTTCCTTTCATGAAAGCCAGAGATACCCGTCGGTGGATTCTTCAACCGCTTAAAACAAACATTCCCACATGGCTTCCCAGCCCGGATCACATCCCCGTTCGGACAGGTAGGCACGAATCAAGAGTTTTACAGGAAACCTGGGACCACATCAAGGGGAGGGAAGGACGCTCCGAGTCACCACGCAATGTTTTGTTGTAAGTCCCTGCATGCAGATGAGGAACTTCTGCTAGCCCCGGTTCTGTAGTTGTGCGTGATACTATTCGAAGCACAGACGTAAGGTTTGAGACATTATTATGATTATTGGTGTATTCTTATTACTTGTGTATTGGAAAGCATCAAATTTTGCTTCCTTCCCAGACAATTAGTGTACCTGTAAGCGAGAGTCCGACAGTGCCAGATACAATGCATCCAACCGCTGCTCTATTTCGCATCATAAACTTGAGACTTCTTTTTTTTCAAAGTTCTTCTTGATAGTAGGCTAAATTAGAATACGATTTAGATCTCTGGTAAATTCCAGGAGTGTGCGGAAAATGGTTGGAGACCGGCGTTGGCTTGCCGGACGACTTTTTCACCTTCGGCATAAAGACCCTCGACAACGGCCTGTAGTAAATCAATGGGTTCAAATAGCTTAGATTCATCAAAAAAAAACCTGTAAGGATCAATATTTATTTGGTATGAAGCTTTGACGAGAATGCTGGTGGCGGGGAGGCAGGCTAGAAGTGCCTCTGCCAGCCCTTCATCCAGAATATCTGCAGTTGAATAGCAACACCAGATGGCGAACAACCCGCAAAGGCGGGCCAAGGCCTTGAAAATATTTACCCACTTCAGCTATCACATTTCACGCGGAAACCACGTCTTATGTGGTCTCAAGGACGGCCTATACCGAGACGAGGTCGTTCTCTCTGAGCGCGTCAGACTCTTATGAGATGGCGGGTTTGACGGTCACGGATTTCAGTCCTGAACGAATAGCATTGCTATTCCTTCAGCAGACCTGAAAGTCGTACTGTCGACCGAATTGGACGAAACCTGCTAATCTTTCCCAGCACTTGCGCTCTGTTCCTGGAACTACCATGGTCAGGCATGACATACCAACCGGCGACTCTCGATTGAGAGGGACTAGAACGTAGGGGTAGCGCGACAAGTTGCGACATTATTCTTGCTGTTCCTTTTAGGCCCATTGTTGAGTCTAGGGACCGGTCAGGGGGGTTCTACGACAGTTGCAATGTTCCGAATCCGCAGCCTTGAAGGAACCTGCGGCGCGGAGTGAAAGATAATTATCCAACAGAAGCATTGGCCTGAGACATCAAGAGATACAAGTCCACAGCACCATTTATTCGTTGAATTCGGTCTTGAAAGCATGGATTTCAAGGTATTGTCGCCATGGGTTGCCCTGTTTCCTGTTTACCCAACGTTACATGCGCAGTCTCTATGTGGGGCCAAGAACCTTCCAACTGTCTCACTCAGTTATTATGATCATGGTTTATTTGTATGTATCAAGGGTATGATCAATCAGTGTCCAGCTGTCATATCCTCTCCTCTTTTTGCTGGCACCAAAATCGATCATTAGCCGCGCTATCGTCTCCCTTCCGTCTGCAACTGCATATTTCGGGGGCGTCGCACCAAGTTGGTCCCCACCGTTTATATTTCAAAAATCGAACTAATGGTTGGTGCCCCTGCCAAGAAGCCGAGACGAGTGGTCCAGAGTTCTCCGCGGCCATCCTTCCCATATCTACCCCGGTGGAGAGATATTCACATTAGCGTCGCATGGCCCTCCTCAACAGCACAGCCAAGTAGCTCCAGCTGAAGGTCCCTACAGTATTTATATCGGCGCCTCTGTCCACAAACAGTTACACTACCCTCTTCTGTCCCCATCGGGTCGTCTCGTGGATCAGTGTTGGTTGCCTACCCTACTCTCAGCGGCTACATTGGCACCACAGTCCAGCAAAAGTCCTTCCACGGGCTCATTTCCTCCTTGTATAATGGATCCCGGCCAAGTCGATCCCTCACGTCCCTACCCGATATTAACGTGACGATGAGTGCCACGAGTGCTCTGCCCGAGTTTATCGCATAATCCACATTTTTGGCCGTTCATTCCAAATGTCTCCTGTACGCGCCCCAATGCAACTGGAATACCTGAAGTGGGTAATAAGATTTATATCTGCCCCTATTTCAACAAAACGTTTAATCGCAAGAAAACAAGAGAAGGACGAAAACTCCACGGGAAGTACCAGGCGCTGCTCAATGGATCCGCATGGTTGAACAATATCTGCGAGACGCTGGTAAAGGCGGGCCAAGCTACAAGGACTCTGGAATGTCGCGTCGGTAATTTTTGTTCTAGTTCGACGTCAGGTATATTATGGCGCTTGCTCTACATGTCTGCAGAGCTCGATAGCCTCTTATAAAAAATTACAGCTTTCCCCTTGCCCCTCCGTCAACTCCTCGTCCACTCTGCGCTGTATTCCTCTCGGAAGACATGATTAACGACACATGAGAACTGATCGCAATAAGATCGCCAGCATTGTCTAGCACGATAATCTGCAGGTCCATCCTGCCGTCGCGAATCTCTCCGGCCCTCACCCGGACGAAAAGCCAGTCCGCCCCTTCTGAGGGCAAGTTCCGCTTAACATCAAGGTTCAGTGCTACAGTTGGATACCACCGCGTTCCCCGACCCGCCACCTGTGGGAAGAACTCCGCCATGTGCGGAAAAATGTCGACGACGAAGCCGAGGGCCTCTTGCGGGAAAGGAACCACGGGACTCCCGGGACCCCCGGGGCGGAAGCGTAGCCATTGGTCCACGATACTAAGATCGGATTTGTGATTTGGGTGGTAAAACAGGACGTGCCGCGTGGCTCTCCGGAAGCTGCTCTTCGGTGGATCGCGATCGATGTGCCAGTTCGCATCCTTACCGAACTGTTCGACGGCAGCGAAATCGATAGGTGGCGGTGCAGGAGTAATAGTGCTCTTCACCCAACTGGTGGGTAAGCTGAGGCCGGTCTGTTTCGCGAAGTTGGTCTGGACGATGTAGCCTTGGACCTCACGCCGGTCGCCCTGGTAGAGGGTGACCTGGACTGTAGATATTCCGCCACCAAGCTTCAGGTGCTCGATCGAGACTACGCCCTGCCCAGGGCGCGTGCGGCGGAGGTATTGGAGTTGGATGGACATGCTGTCGGGCTGTTTGAGGTGTGCTAACGTTCCGCTGAAATGTGCCTTCACAACGGATAAAAGTACTGAGGCTACATAACCGCCATTTGGAACTAATAGCCCGAGCGATTCAGTAAGATCCCGCATACGATGAAAACCCTTTTATGGTCGCTCTTGGCTAGGATAGACTCACCTGAACCAATGCACCAGTCATCGGAGAGGTCAACGCCGTAGGTGTCGGCAGTCAAGGGCTTCACGGCCGTAGCTTCTCGGAAAGCCATTGGAAATAGAATTTAAATTCCGGCCTTTAGCAAATGGAAATTACGATTCTGACTTCGTAGCAAGGCCGTCTATTTTGAGGATGTGTGTGTGGTGTGTTCCACCTGTCCTCGGCGTCTCATGTCTTATAATATAGGTCCCCTCGGCGCGTCCCCACAATTCTGTTTTACCCCCACAGAATATGTATGGGCCGAGGTAACACAGGCTTAGCTCCAGCGCGAAGTCGCCTGTCCCGAGCATTACTAAGCCACTCAAGGTTCTCTCTAAGGCAGGGAATCCGGCATTCCATAACAAGACAAAGGTCCCGCCCGCACTCTTCACCTAGCAACGTTCCGGTCCCAGGTGTGGTTGGTTGCCAATATACTCCGCAACTGAAGACCTAACACCTAGCTTGTGACGCATTTAGCAAGAAAAAGGCTCCAAAGAGCTCTCCACGATTGATAGGGGCACGTGTAAACACCGAACGCCGCCGGGAAAACACCGTTAGTTATGCGATGAGAGATAAGGGGCAAAACGGGGTCGTTGACGAATGCGGAAACAATGGCACTGAAAGGTTTCTGTTCAGATCGCAAGCGGACCGGCCGGGCATCAAGGGGAAGGGGTGTATCAGCAAACCATAGCCAACCGAACGACCATGGGACTGACTAGCTTCTAGAGGCCCGTGACGGAAGAAGCCAGTTGCCACCTCGGGTCTTGCATGATTTTATGTCATTTGTCTATCTGGCCTTGACCCCTCGGGTACCTTTCCTACTTCCTGACAGTCTCTCTTCAGAAGAAAGCTTGAACACCTGTAATCGCCCGCCCCAGAATCAAAGCATGGATATCGCTCTGCCCCTCATAAGTCTGCGTAACAAATAGGTTCGCGACGTGCCTCCCGATATGATACTCATCGCTCGCTGCATTACCCCCGAATACCTCCTGTAGAGCCCTCGCGCCCACCAACGCTCGGTCACAGTTCTGGCGCTTGATCATCGAAATCATCTCGGGCGCCGCCTTGCCCTCGTCCTTCAGCCTGCCAACCTGGTAGGCCGCCAGTAGGCCGTACGCCGCGTCTGTGGAGGCGTCAGCCAGCTTCTTTTGGATCAGCTGGTACTTTGCGAGTGGGTTTTTGAACTGCTTCCTCTCGAGCGCGTAGCTGCGCGCTCGGTTCAGGCAGTCTTCGAGAGTACCCATAACGCCCCAGGCGATGCCATATCGCGCAGAGTTGAGGCAGCTGAAGGGCCCCTTTAGGCCTTCAACGTAAGGGAGCATGTTCTCGGCTGGGACTGCACAGTCATCAAGCTGGATCATGCCCGTGATCGAGGCGCGTAGGCCGTTCTTGTTTTTCAGCGCCGGCGTCTCAAGCGTTCCCAGAGCGCACTGATCTCTCTCGATTACGAAGCCCCTGATTTTGCCGTCTAGTTTTGCCCAGACGACAAGGATATCCGCAATAGGAGAGTTCGTGATCCACGTCTTGGCGCCGGAAAGCAGATAAACGCCCTGCTTTGACGGGTGTGGCCTCGCTGTTGTCTCCATTGATCCCGGATCGGAGCCGTGGTTGGGTTCAGTGAGGCCGAAGCACCCAACCAATTCGCCCTTTCCGAGCTTCTCCAGCCACCTATCCTTCTGCTCTTGGGAGCCGTGTTCTGCGATTGGACCCATGACGAGGGAGCTCTGGACGGACATGCCCGATCGGTACCCAGAATCCACTCTTTCCACCTCGCGTGTGATCAATCCGGAGCCGACACTGCTGATCCCGGGACACCCATAACCGTCGATAGTGGCGCCGAGAAGGCCTAGTTCGCCCATCTCACGCAGGATGTTCCGGTCGTAGTTTTCATTCCTGTACGCGTCGAGAACGCGCGGGAGGAGCCTCTCCTGGCAATATGCCCGTGCAGTATCTTGTATCGCGCGCTCCTCATCCGTTAATAGGCTTTGGAGGTTGAGCGGATCCTCCGACTGAAACGGGACTCGACCCGACATGAGCCGGCGCTGGATGCCAAGCCGTAGCACCGAGGTCACAACGGGTCTTGCCCGAGTCAGACTAGCAAGGGACGACATTATCGTAAATGATAGTGTGATAGTGAAAGGAAGGATGCGGATGTTATTGCCAAGAAGGGAAATGCTACAGCACGTAATGCGTTTTAAGCTGAGAGTTTGGAGACATGCAGTGGTTGGAGCGGTCTGGTTGACCGAGGTCCGTGGCGGGGCGGGACGACCTAGCTCGCCGAAAAATCGCCGAAAGGAATTCTCTTGGTCCCACAATGCCCATGACAGAACGGAATCCACGCGCTCCTCCCTCAGAACCTGCTGCCAGCTCATCGGCTGCAACTGAGCCTTCTCTTCGACACACATATTCATTCAGGCTGAGAAAGAAATTACAATCGTCAAACTGGAAAGAAATCGAACTCCGAAATGCATGCTACATGATTGCAAGAACTAGAGGTAAACCTCGGCAGATTCAACTAAACTTCTCACTTCAGTACTGGCCAGACATACACTCATAGATTTATTCTATTATTTCATCCTGGTCATTCTTATCATCCAAAGTGCCCTGGGTATTCGAAGTTTTGGAATAACCAAAATCCTTCTGTGAGGGCTAAGGGATCTGCAAACATGTTCGTATCCTCGGTCCCAGACGTGTAAAATCCGGAGTCCTTCCCATCACCATATGGCGGAGGGCCTGTAGGAGGTTGGGGGACCTGGGGCAGGACCGCACCATTAGAGGATGCTCCCAATCCAGGGTTGTAGTCCCATTCTTCAAGCTGCTGAGAGTGGTCAGTGGCCTCCGCTTCATTTCCTCGGCTCGGTGAATTTCCAAAGCCTATATTCCACGTTCTGCAAAGCTCGGGTCCAAAGTCAGAGAAAAAAACAACCTCGTTGGAGGCCAAGCGGGGCGGGTCCGCTTCTATGCACGGCTGCTGTTGTATCGCCTCTTTGGCCCTAAGCAGTCCGCTGAGCGCTCCATGAGCTGAGCCCCATCTTTTTCCAAGCTCCTCCAGTGCCACTTTGATGACCTCAAACTCGTGCTCTGCGATGGCTTGTAGAGATTTATATCGGAAACACATCAGCTGGATTAGACCAGTCGCCAATGCGTAAAAGGCGAAGACAGGGCCGAGATAGCTGATGTGGTCTCTGGACAGGAACTCCTCGAAGATGGAGATTAAGAATGAAGATGCCATTAAGCAGACAGTAGATGTGGGGCCCTGGGGACTTGAGGACCTGTGGAGTAGGATGAGAGATATGAAATAAGGAACAGCTAACTGACGAGCCTCCAAGTTATACGGGGCAGTAACCCACGCGTCGCCTGTGTGATTTGCAATGCGAAGCTCTCGAGGCAGTTCCTTAATCCAACGGAATAATGCATCTTCCAGCCGTTGTCTTCGGGAAGGTGTTAGACTCTGTCGGCGCTGAGCTTCGGCGATGTCGCCCATGTGTTTGCAGATGGAAACGTATGCGACGAACAAGCTTGCGTGAGTATTCGGCGTGGGAAAATCCTCTAGGGTAGGCGGTTTCATGTTGCTGTCCTCGAGATTAACGGTCCTCGGCCTCCCGGTCCCAACAGAAATGATACTGTCGCGGGTCTGGGCAGCATCGTTAATCACCTAGAACATCTAATCTGTGACACATAGGGACTTACAACGAGGGTCCACCACAGACGGCGCTTGAAACTCTTGAAACGCCCATCGGCAGGCTCTTTATGCAGACCAACCTGGTACGCAAGCTCAACCCCAATCCTCACCCAAAATCCACTAGTATTAGTGGAGAATTTCTCCGGCCCTGTCGGATTCCACCACTGCAATAGGCTAACCGCCACAACTGCCAGCGTTGTATTCTGTTCATACCCAGTGAAGAACAATGCCTTTGCTCTTTCATAGAACTCTTCCGACGAGGTATGCACGAGGGGGCTGGAGAGCACCCTGCTTCCAGCGAGGAACACGGCCTGAAGGAGAAGCATGGAAGGGGGCTGCCGTCCGTCGCGTTCCGAGAGCCAGTGGCGGTCGACGATGGGCATCCAGGGGTGACAGCGCTCCATGAAGGCGTCTATGAGGCTCTCGCGGATGGTGCGGGGTGGGAGATCGAAGGCTTTGCGGAGATGGAGAGTCTGGAGGTCTAGGTCGGAGAGCTCATCTTTCCGGGGCGGGTTCTTCTGAACGCTCGTTTCTTCAGTGAAGGGGACCTGACTGCTGAGGTACTCGCTGCGGCCAACGTAGCTCTGTTCCGTGGTCGGGGTCTCGTACGTTGTGTCATTCTGCGGGTGTGGCTGGGGTGGGGAGACGATCTGGTTTGTGAGATGGGACACAGCTATACTAGTGTTTGCCGGGCTTGTGCTCTCGGGTAGGACTGTGGGATAGGTGCTGCTAGAGGTGTTGAGCGGCGGTTGAATCGAATCCCGGTCTCTAGGCGGGCTAGGGCTAAGGCTATAGACCTTCCGCTTCCGTTTGTGCGGCCTACCATAGATGCTCAGCGCTACATTCACTTCACCAAGATGCAATTCCGGACGGGCCCACGGACCGACAGGTATAATCTCCGGCACGGCAATTCGTGCATGGCTGGTTCTCGGCGAGGTCGCACTTGACCTATGTGAGAATTAGTACGCCGTCGGCTCTTTTCCTACAAGCTCGGCAGGACTCACCTTCTTCTTGTGGCATATGGAACAGGCCCTACTGCCTCTGAATTGGGGAGGCATTGTTATGTCGTCTCAGACGCGACAACCGTGGGTTCGGGGAAGAGACGGTGAAATGGGAAATGCGGCGATTTTGGGATTTTACCGGTGTCAACGGGATAAATTTGTGGGGCAGATCCACGCAACACTCCAATGGGTTCGACTTCGGCAATTTTACGGCGATGGGCCATGCTTAGTAGGGCGAGAGTGACGTCGCTGGCACAACCCAAGCACAAGGTATCCATTTCAGACTAATATTTCCTATTACGGAACTACAAATTACTCTAAGCTTAGGTGCACCCCTAGACTTTCTTCGTCGTTGCTCAAAGCTTAGGCTTCCTAGCAGCCGCACGGAAACCTGTCGCAGCGTGACGGGGCAGGTCGACGCCCCAAACAATCCTGCAATCCCAGTTTCTCCGCTCCGTCTCTGAGGTCTGCATCTCGGGGCCGTCATACCGGATCACCCCAGGAAAAGTAAACTCACCCACACCTCCTTCTCCGTCCACGATCCACCTTTTGGCCACCTCGCAGGCCACTGGGTCGATATCTCGTTGTGCATCCAGTGCCAGCAGCACGCCACTAATGAGCCAGCCAATCGTGAACATGTACTGCCTGGCGTCCGCCAATGCGGCGCCGACGTCGCTCTTGTAGATCCTGAGCTTTTCGAAGAGTCTGGACGATACTGTCGATAGAGCGTCCTTCAGCCGGGTGTCCTTAACTGAGCCGATGGCCTTCTCCACCCAAGTACAGATGACGTCGAGGTGATCTTCATTCAAGGCGTGCCGCACCACCTCGCTGGCAAGCACATTCGTCGTGCCCTCCCATGTCATATTGGCTGCCGTGTCGCGAAGAAGCCGGGAAATATTAAATTCCGGGTCGTCTGGGTCGTCAAGATACCCGACGCCGCCCATAGCTTCCTGGCATTCCTGCAGAGCCAAGGTCGAGACCTTGCAGATTATGGCTTTTGCCGTCGCCGTCAGAGTGCGGAGCAGCACTTCAGTAGGCCGCCCCTCCTCAGGGAGTGGAACGTAGTCCGCAGGTCGTGACTCTGGGAGGCCGTAGTCTGCAAAGCTGAGAAGAGACGTGGTAAAGAAAGCCAATTGCATTGCGCCGCGGTGCTTCACCTCCATGTTTGACAAGAGGCGCAGGTGCATGGGGAACGTCCAGAGAGGCTGATCCAAGACTTCCCTTGCCTTGGCAAATGATTTGGCAATATGCATGGCGCGTCTCCAACACGACAGGGCCGTCACGAAATTATGCGTTCTCGTCACGTTGAGGAGCAGGGCTATTGTCGCGATACCCCGGTCTTTCGGACCAACCATCCACGCGCGGACATCTCTGAGGTCTAGCTCCGCTGTTGGAAGCTCCTTGGTCCCCATTTTATTCTTCATCCTGTGGATTCGAACTCCATTGGTAACTTCTCGCCGCTTACCATTCGATCCTGTGACAGTCTTCCTGGTGGGTGCGAGAAATAGGCTCAGTTGACCAGTTTCAGTTTTCGCGAGGATGAGGGCCATGTTACAGTCGGTGGCTGAGGAGAACCATTTGAAGCCGGAGATGAGGTAGTCACCCTCTTCAATGCCGCCGAGTCTGCTGGATTTCTGTGGAAGGGGCGAATAAATGGCCACGGTTTCGGAGTTTCGTACATCACTGCCACCTGGACGCTCGGTCATCCATTGGCTCGATACCCATGGATCCTCCCGCGAGATGAGCCTGTTGAATATCTCGTAGAAGGGGTGGTCGTTAGGAAGCCCCGGTAGTTGGCGCATTAGCACGCGCGCAGCCCCACTGGTCATCGACACGGGACATGATCTTACAGCCGAGGAGGCGGAGAAAATGTAGTTGCTGTATACGCGTTAACAGTCGCATCCGGCCAGTCGGTAAGCGGCACTTACAATAAATGTTGTACAAGCCTTCTGTAAGACCCGTGTTGTGGCTCATAGCCCAGGGAGACCACGCTATCAATATGTTAGGGCTTAAAGGACGAGAGCGGACGTTTTGATGGGTAACGCACCCATTGTTTGCACCCCACTGGCCGAGTCTCTTCCATCCCTCAGCCGTGATGAGCTTGTCGTAGGGGTAACGCTGGCCCCAGGCATCATACTGCTTCACGTAGGGCTCATGCTTCTCGGCATTCGCGATCCACGTATGAACAGTGTCGGAGACGGCCTCGTCACCAAACGCGGCTAATCGAGGGAGGACATCATTTTTGATATCTGGACCGAGATACCAGTGAATAACACGCTGGAAATACGCGTCTGATGTCACTGGGTTCTCCAAGGGCGTCGGCTGGAGTCTGTACCCAGAGTCGATAGTTGAAGGTATAAGTGTTTGACGAGGCATTTTGTTTGCATTGGCGAGTTGTACGACACCGATGCTCTGTGTACAAAGAATAGAATACACACTCCGCGTTGGATTATAGCTCTGGGCCGACTAGGCAGATATCTCTGCATAATAGAGCAGCCCAGTTCTCCAGAGCATTGAGAAGAGCCACCGAAATTCGCCGTACGGCCACGGAGATTCTCGGCACAGCCGGGGCGGCATGCCGCGGCCCTCACCGAATAGCGCTCGGCAAGCCCCGTTGGCAAGCCACGCAGATCAACTTTGGGCAAGGCGGGTTAGACGTAAAAGTCAAGGAAATAATTAGCTGACTCCAAATCTGGCACCACTTACAGAGTCCCAAGGGCACTGCCAAACACAATGGAGACTCACGCGCCCGCGCCGCCCGTTCCGTTGTGGCGACCAACCGCGCCACCAGATTCGATCCCCATCAACCAATATCGTTATCACATTAACAAGAAGTTCAATCTCAACCTGCGGAACTCGAAAGAGCTGCATAAATGGTCTGTCACGGCACCGCAGGAGTTCTGGATCGACCTTTGGTCGTATATCGGCCTTGTTCCCGACTTGCCGCCCGGGACGACGCAGGCCTACGACCCCGGGATTCCCATGACGGAGGTCCCGCGGTTCTTTGAGAATGCTCGTATCAACTATGCTGAAAATGTCCTTACCCAATCCGAAGTGTCTCCCAACTCTCCGGCACTTATAGGAATCCGCGAAGGCGGGAGCATTGACGGCGAGAGCTGGTCCTGGGCGGAATTGCGGGAGAACGTCCGCAAGGTTCGGAGCGCCCTACAGCGGAGTGGAGTTAAAGAGGGCGACCGTGTTGCCGCGCTAATTTCCACATCGACTTGGTCGGTTGCTATTTTTCTTGCGGCGGCGAGCTTAGGTTCCATTTACACTTCAGTCGCTTCGGACTTCGGCGCGGAGGTGAGTTCGGATGTTTCGAGGTGAAACACTGTAGAGCTGGGCGTGCTGACACCCTGCAGGGATGCACATCACGGCTGGAGCTGGTGACTCCAACAGTGTTGTTCGCGGACAGTCATGTCACTTACAAGGGTCGTCGACGCTCAAACCTGGAGAAGATATCCTCTGTTGTGGGTAGACTCACCGAGAAACCTCAAGTTGTTCTCATACCCCTGGATGCGACGGCGTCGCACCCTTATCTGAGTCTCTTCGACTTTCTCGGCCAATCCCAACCGTCGGATAAGCTAGAGTTTAATCGGGTTTCGTTCTCTGCTCCGCTTTACATTTTGTACTCCAGCGGCACGTCCGGCCCTCCAAAGTGTCTTGTACACCAACACGGCGTCATCCTGCAGCACCTAAAGGTTTCGAAATTGCACAACTCACTTAAATCAGGGGAGGTCGTCTTACAATACTCAAGCACGTCTTGGGTCTTGTGGAATATTATGGTAGGCCATCTTGCCGCCGGGACTACACTGGTGATGTACGATGGTTCGCCGACGTTTCCCACACCCAAGATTTTGTTAGACATCGTCCAGAGACACAAGGTGGCCTACTGGGGGATGTCGCCGCGGTACCTCCAGCAGCTTGAGGCTACTGGCGTTGTCCCGAAGAAGGAGTACAGCATCCCCTCTCTTAGGATGGTCCAGACAGGGGGTTCCCATCTAGCAGCGAGTCAGTATCCTTGGTTCTACGGGGCATTTCCACCCGAGATACATCTCACCAGCGTGACGGGAGGTACGGACATAGCCACTTCATGGATAGGAACGGACCCAGCTGGTCCTGTCTACGCGGGCGAGCTACAGATTCCGATCCTGGGTCAGGATATTGACGTTGCCGACCCTATATCAGGGGAGTCGATTAAGGATTCTGGTCTCTCGGGCGAGTTTATATGTAGACAGCCCTTCCCATCGATGCCAATATACATGTGGCGCGACGAGGGAAACAAGTTGTACAAGGCAGCCTACTTTGAGAGATTCGACTTCCCGTGCTGGGCGCAGCACGATTGGATCAGCTTCAACCCAACTACGGGCGGATCTCAAGTCCATGGCCGAAGGTAAATCCTCTCAGAAATTATGCCCTCCATTATCATCGGTGTTCTAACTAGCCCATACAGTGACGGCGTACTCAACCCTCAGGGCATCCGCTTCGGCTCCTCTGAGATTTACTCCTTAACCGAAGCTCACCCCTTCAACGAAACCATCGAGACAACCCTATGTGTCGGTCGACGCATAAAGAATATCGATACCGACGAATCCGTGTTTCTCTTCGTTGTCATGCGTGGTGGCCACACATTCGACGCCGCACTCGAGAAGCGGCTGCGCGACGCCATCCGCTTGGGGTTAACGGCGCGGCATGTGCCGCGGTTTGTGATCCCTGTGAAGCAGATTCCAATGACAGTTAATGGCAAGAAGGTCGAAACGCTTGTTAAGCAGGTCATAAGTACGGGAGAGATTCCGAGAAGGATTAGTTCTACTGTAGCAAATAGGGAGTGTTTGCACGAGTTTGAGCAATATTATCACGTCGAGGAATGGGCGATGCGGGCGAAGCTATAGAACGATAAACTTATAGATCTTCCAGATAGGACAAATTTCAAAGAGAAGTGGAGTTCAATTCAAAATTAAAAAGACCACGCATCCTTCGCAACTATACCAATTGACCGTTGGCTATTCCACGCAAACTCTTGCACGGCCAGATTTGATGTTATCATTGCCAAGGTAAACAACAATCCACTCCTCATCTTCGAGACCCCGCCTTTCCCGAGGAAGCTCGAAAGTAGCATTGCCATCCTCATCCAAGTTTTCAGACCCAAGTAACCTCCACTCTCCGTCCTCACCGCCACTCGCACGCAGTTCTACCACGCCGGAAACTTCCTCCTCAGGCCCGGCGTTCACCCGCACGACAATTTCAGATTCCTCTAGCTTGGCGGTCAAGATGGTGGGCCCGGTTGGCGGCTCCTGGTAGCCGTTTTCGGGTAGCGCCCATTCAGGCTTCGCCCCGCGGCATGGGACACATCCGGGCCCCCAGTATGCTTCTGGGATCCTGCCGCTAACGGGGTTCCTGTAAGCGAACCACATCGTCAAGATCTGCGGGTACGCAATCTCGTCGATAGGCCCACCTGGAAGCCCCATCTCTCGGTCACCGAGCAAGGGGTCGGTCAGTGGAACGTCGGGAGGGTAATCGTCCAATCCCTGTCTGGGCATCAACCCCCGTTTGGTCGACCTTGGTGCAGTCCAACCTTCTTCCCACTCTGGCGTCTGCCAGTAGAACTCATCAATAGTCAGACACCAGAGCTTCCGTCTAAGTGTTCCCTCGGGTGTCTCCTCAAGAATGAACTGATCATGGTACATCCCACCATTAAACCCCTGCAGCCCCTCAAATCCCGCCTTGTCGTCGTTCGAAGTCCCAAACTGCAACAGCCTCGTCCGCATGCTCGTCGAGCGCCCGTCGTTAGAGGGGATTACAACCGGCTGTAACCGCCAGTGAAAAGGCACGCGCGGGCGCTGCGGGTCCGGGTCGAAGGTACTGTAGCGTGCGAGGCAAGCCTGCGCAATGCGCTCGCGCGTGTAGTACCAGCCCACGCCTGGTGACTCCTTGAAGCCATTTTCTGCGTGTAGGTCCGCAAAGTGCTGGCAGCGGATGTCGTCGGCGAAGTAGCCGTAGGCGGAGCCGACGTTTTCGGTCTCGTCGAATGCGGCGGACTGGGATAATTGGCTGGCGAGGTGGCCGAGGAGATTGTCGGTTGAGTTGAACGAGTCAGCTGGGATAGCATAGCCGTCTGAACCGGAGGAAGAACGCCAACTTCGTGAAATGAACTCTGGTGGATCAAGAGGGCTGTCCTCAGAGGGCACGTTGCTACTTGCTCCCCATCCTTCTTGATATTCGGCATCAATAAGACGGGTAAAGTCCAGGGCCTTGACTTTCCAGATTCCCGAGTCGTCGTCTTTAGCAAAGGTATGACGGAAGACATTGAACCTCCAGGAACTCTGCCGCTTGTCCATGTCACCAATGAGCCCCATCTCAAGACCCCGGGAGGTCGCCTCGGTCCCATCAGGGCTTATCTCGACCATGACATCAAACATGGGGTGCTCGTTGAGAATACCCTCTGTAAGATTCTCAGGTCCCATCCACTCCTCAAGGGCTGACCGTATTTCTTCGGGCCCCGAGTGAGCTGTCCCGTCGATGATTATGGAAGCGTCTTCCGTACACAGGTCAAGAATGTCGGTCCACATCCGTTGATCGACATAGTACCCGTAAGCATGCTGAAGATTTCGCACTTCATCCTCATCGTTGAGTTGACTGATCCTGTACGCGAGATTATTGATGTCCGGCTCGCTGTCGTCATGACCGCCGCTTTGCTTGTCACCTTCTTCGTAGTCACCATTCTGGTCGCCACCATCCGACTCGGGGCTGAGATCATTGAGCGGAATCGGTATCCCTGCTTCATCCGGAGTGAAGTGGTAGGGCACTATAGGTAGTAATCTCTCTCCCGAGCCAACATTGTCCCAGCCCTCGGCAAAGTTCCCCTCTGTCATGGGATAATAATGGAGTAACGAAATCCGCCAATGACTACCAATTCCTTCCTCAGTAGTGATGCTGACGTACTCGTTCTCGTAAACGCCGGCCTGAACTCTTGTCTCGCCGGCGCCGTCGCCCATGAGTCTCAAGACCTGCCAACGAGCCTTGGCATTGGATCCATCCTCAGATAGACTAATGAGAGGCATCTCATTCAGATGCGCGTTGAAAGATCCTGGCTGGATTCCATCCATGTCTCCAGCATCAGTCTCCAACCACGCCTCGATTTCGTCCCGACCTTGAATGACGTCCGCGTCGTCATCGTCAAGGGGTGCGCCTCGGCCCCAATGGACTGTGCCGTCGTCGGCAAACAACTCGGCCATCTCACGCCATCGTCCGAACTGGGCGTACTGGGCGAAAGACTTCTGGACATCCTTGATTTCGCGTACAGATTCAACGCGCTTCACGTCGCGTGCAAGGTTGGACAATGAAGCTGTCTCCACACTGCTAGCCAGGGCTAGCAGCAAAGCCCGGCGGACGAACATGCTGTATTTTCCAGCTACAGAAGGAATGAATCATGGGCCGTGCTATGCCCACCACACCTCCTGTCATCCGGATAACCACATCTTTTATTGCAGTACTGCCCACATATTTTGTTCTATTGCCGATAACACAAACTCCTGCGTTTTATGATTGGAGCCGGAATTATGTGGCCGAGCTGCGGGGCACTGAGCTTCATAGCCCTATGATTACAGCCCTTCTTGTCAGGATATATAGCTGAAACCACGGGATTTCCGCAAGCAAGGAAGCGAGGTGCAGGTGAACGTATTTGTCTCGTACTTTGTTTGCAAATAAGCTTGGACGTATATTGACAAGGACCTCTTTGCTAATACCGGACTCTTGATTTGCGGGGAAGATATTACCCCCGGTTTCGGGTAATAGCAGTCATGTCCCTGACAGGCTGGAGGGTCCCAAAGTGATTATTTTCCGAGTACAACCCGCGTATTACTCCTTGCTGAGCTACCCTGACACTATGCAACGTATATCATTATTGTTTACTGAACCGTGTTTCCTCCGTTCTTTAGGCTCAAAGACTTCGACCTCCTTCCGGCTTGGCCTCAACTCCGAGGACGGCACTTCACTAAATTGTGTGAGCCAAACAACATGGCGCTGTGTATCAGAATATCCAATCTGAAAGTTAATAGTTATAATGAGCAGAGTTCGTCGATAATGTGCCTAAATTATCTCAACCGCCCTCGCCTCGCTTCCGCCGGAACAGAGATCAGATCTGAAACTACGTCGTCGTTAACTGTCGGGAGGCTCGTCGACACAGAAGGCCAGGAGGAGAAACTATCTTATGGGGATTCTTAAACCTTCTACGGTGGCCTGTCCGGAATGGACCGAGGCGCGGTACGGGCGATAGCTACCATACTTACTCGCAATAACCTGCCCGCTACGAGGGCTATGCCGCCTGAGGCGACGGTTCCAAATCCCAGGAGACCGTAGTTCGACGTGCCACGCTTCAATGGCCCCACCAAGCCATTTGGCTCCGGCGATATTCGGCCGACCCCGCACAAGCCCCCGAGAGGTCTCATGGCTTCTTGCCAAGACATGTCCAACCACTTACCCCAGATTCTGCGGGGCAGTGACGGCGTACCCCACGGGGAAGGAAGAAAGGCTTCCGAGGATCGGAACCAATCTCCACTCGAGGCCAGTGGCCGAAGCCGGGCCCGTTTAAACGCCATTTTGTATCAGGAACACTCAGATAGGAACCAGGCATTCGAGCCTTGCTAAGGCGCTCGCTCGACATAGATGATGATGGGCTGTGTGATATTCGATCTATTCTTTCATGATATATCCAAATGTCAGGCCTCCTTCACCCCAGCCAGTTCACCTCCAAGCCGGTAATTCGCCGGTATCAAGCCTCCGGGCCTAAGCCAAATGGAGACATGGCGATTTGGCGGAGATTTCTTCGGGTTCACCTAGGTTTCTTGAAAACGGAATATATACGTTGGTGATGGAGCGAGTCAACGCTTCTATTACCATCGAGGTCATCATCCGGGTAGCTCGAATTCTCCCATCTTCAACATGACAGAACTGCAAGATTCCAGGTCCAAGGAGAATGTGCGGAACGTGGAGAAGATCGAACTGGAGGCGACCAACTCCTCTAGCCTCAGTGATGAGGACGAGCAGTTTCTAGCCACGTTCTCGTCGGAGCGAGAAGCTGAGATATATCGCAAGGTTAACTTTCGACATCACCCTCGTTAGCCCACAGTTCTCCTAACATTCAGCAGCTCGATTGGCGTTTGGTACCAGCCTTATCTGTCTTATATCTGCTTGCCATTATTGACAGAGCAAATATCGGTGCGCCGTGCCTTCTCCAGCCTAACAATGCATCGACGAGATCTAACGCTGGTATCTGCTATGCAGGAAACGCAAAGATTGAGGGTCTCGAGACGAGTTTGGGTATGGACGGCACAGATTACAATGTAGCTGTTGCTATCTTCTTCGTATCTTATATCATATTCGGTGCGTAGAGGATCATACCAAAGTGTATTGCCCCATGAGCTAACACCCGGTCAGATATCCTAAGCAATTACGTCCTTAGCAAGTTTAAGCGACCATCCATCTACTTAGGCGGCCTCGTGGTGTGCTGGGGAGTCATCATGACCCTTACTGGAGTTGTGCAAAATTTCGAGGGTCTCTGTGCCACTAGGTTCCTCCTCGGTATTTTCGAGTATGTCTCACAGAGGCCCTTTCTTTCTCCTATTCAAAACGGTAACTGACAGGGCGCCATAGAGCCGGCTTCTTCCCCGGCGCAAACTACATCGTTAGCCAGTGGTATCCGCCGCATAAGACCCAAACCCGCATCGCGATATTCTACACGGCCAGTGCGGCCTCAGGCGCCTTCTCCGGGCTCCTCGCTTTCGCCATCGTCAAGATGGACGGGCTCGGCGGATACGAGGGCTGGCGCTGGATATTTCTGATCGAAGGGCTAGCTTCCGTGGTTGCCGGGTGCGCGAGCTGGTTCCTCCTCCCTGATTCGCCGGCGCTGTCCAAGAAGTGGCTCGCTCCAGAAGAGGTACAGTTCTTGGAGCTGTCGCAGATCAAGATGCGGGGCCGGAGGTCGAGCTCGCATCACAAGCTCGATGCGAAGACACTGTGGGATGTGCTGAAAGACTGGCAGTTGTATTTCCTGGGGATTGTGTTCATGTCGAATACGGTGCCGAACTATGGACTCAAGTTCACGATGCCGCAGATTATTCGGAATATGGGCTTTACGTCGTCGAATGCCCAGCTGTTGACTATTCCGTAAGTCGTTCCTACCTTACCCGTCGTCGAAAGTGGCTAACAAACACACTGGCGCAGACCTTACACAGTTGGCGCCATATCCGGTCTGGTGTCAGCACTGTTCGCTGATCGGTTTACATGGAGAATGCCGTTCCTTGTGGGAGCACAACTCATCCTCATCATCGCCTACGCCATTCTGGTTGCCAAGGCGGAGAACATAAAACACAACATTGCACTCTGCTACTTTTCAGTGCACCTCGCATGTGCGGGCCTCTACCCTATCCCACCCGGCGTGAGCGCCTGGACGGTCAACAACCTCGGCGCCCGGAAGAGGGCAATGGGTGTGGCGTACATGGTGATGATTGGGAGTGTAGGCGGCGTGATTGGGAGCTTTATATATCTCGACAGGGAGAAGCCGAAGTATCCAACGGGTTTTGGGACGTCAATGGCCCTTGCCGGGGCTGGCGTGGTGTCCTGCATCGCGTTAGAATTGACATATTGGCGTATCAACAAAGAGAGGGAGAAGAGGAGCGAGGAAGAAGTGAGGTCGAGATACTCTCTCGAGGAGCTGGAGGACTTGGATGATCGGTCGCCGTTGTTTAGATACAACCTATAAACTTGGGAATGGGAGGTAGATATAAGTGCGAAACAAGTAAACGGCTTTCATACAGGCGTGGCTGGGGAGTTCTGGCGTTTATGATTGCCACCTAGGGCCGATGTCAGGTGGTGGTGGCCCAGGGGCAGCGAACGACGCAGGGGCAACAGCGGGGAAGGGTCAAGAAAGTAAGCTCTTCCACGATTCCACAGTATGATTGTGGCGCCAGCAACAGGATTTCGGTTGCGGGCCATATGTGGGGTTGAACCATCGAGCGGGGCCAAGTATAAGTACCAAGTTCTACAAGTAGATTACCACATTTTTTCTGTACTGCGACACATTCAGCTCTGTTACAGTTCTTTAGTAGGGGTCTAACTGAGCGGTCAACCACTATTGCGTGATAGCAAAGCCTGATGACACCTTGCTACAGCACGTCATCACCTGCTAATCGGTGTCCCCGACGCGTGTGAATATTTCCGTACACCCTTGCAGGTAGGATCGGACCGTGCCAAATGTAGTTAGTTGCGGGACAAGCAATTTTGTCTTCGGTCCCGGAGGATCTTTTAGCCTTCTTCGTCTTGTTTTGTATTTATACCAACACGCTAGCCCACTGCTTGGCGATCGCCAAGTTCGCCAAGTCTGCGGTGTTCACGAGTTTCGCGAGCACGACAACGACGACATACACAAGTCGCAAATGGCTCGATAGGCACCCGTTGTATCCAATTGGCTGTATACAGGCCGTGTCCGGACGTCAGCATTGTGCGACGGACGTCTTGAGGATTTCTTGCCGTCGTTCCGCAGAAGCGAACTCCTCCGCTCATCCACGCGACTGCCCGCCATGGAATCAATTACCCACAAAGCCTCAGACTCGGGCCGTGACGTTGAGGTCGCGACTCCACCCAAGCGCACGCCTTGGGTCGCTAATGCGTTTGGCGGAAGGGGGGTAGTGGTCGGGGCGCGGATCGAGCCCCTGGCAGCTCACCTCATTCCGGACGTCAGCGATGACAGCAACACCGCGGTTGACATTATCAGCAAGCAAGTGGCGTCGGAGGAGGGGAACGGCATCCAGTACCGGACGTGCTCCTGGCAGAAGACCGCTGGGCTGCTCTTTAGTGAGTACATTGTGCTCTCGATAATGAGCTTCCCCTGGTCATACAGCCTGCTGGGCCTTGTGCCAGGACTGATCCTTACGGCCGTTGTCGCGCTACTCGTGCTATATACGAGTCTTAACCTGTGGGACTTCTGCTTAAGACATCCAGAGGTGCGGGATGTCTGCGATGTCGGCCAGATGCTCTGGTGGAACAAGAGGTGGGCGTGGTGGTGGACCGCGGGCATGTTTGTGCTCAACAACACCTTCATCCAGGCTTTGCACGTCCTTGTCGGCGCAATCTACATGAACACCATGACTGAGGCTGACACTATTCATGCGTGCCGCACGGTCGCCTTTGCTGTGGCCATTACGGCCGTCAGCTGGTTGGGCTCGCTGCCGCGCACGTTCAACATGTTGTCTAAGCTGGGCTTCGCCTCCGCCTTCTTTACCTTTGCATCCGTCTTCCTGGCAACGGCGTTTGCGGGCGCCCAGGGGAAGCCAGCCGGGTACCCCTCTGACGGCGAGCCCATTATCTCGATCTGGACGCCCAAATCCACCACCCTCGTAACGGGCATGTCGGCGTTCATGAACATGAGCTACACGTTCATCGGCCAAACGACGCTGCCCAGTTTTATCGCCGAGATGCGTGACCCTCGGTAAGCTAGCTCGAAAGACAATGAAGATTTATCTTGCGCACGGCTAATTGTCCGTAGCGACTTTCCGAAGGCGTTGTGGGCTTGTACAGCTGCTGAAATCATCACTTTCAGTGTCGTCGGTGCCGTCATCTACGTGTATACCGGGGACCAGTACATGGTCACCCCGGCTTTTGGCGTCCTGACCGACGTCTACAAGAAGGTATCCTACTCTTTCATGGTGCCGACTATCATATTCGTCGGGTGCCTCTACGCCTCCGTGACTGGCCGGTTCATCTTCTTCCGCATGTTCAAGGACTCGAAACATGTCACCGAACACACCTTCAAGGGCTGGTTTTGGTGGAGCTTCGTCCTTCTGCTGAGCTGGGTCGCGTCCTTCATCATTTCAGAGGTCATTCCCTTCTTCTCATCGCGTAAGTGATTTCCCTGCCCTCATTGCTAGCGCTGGCGCTAATAGGGACTAGTATTATCGGTCATGTCGTCTCTATTTAACTGCTGGTTCGGCTTCATCTTCTGGGGCTTGGCCTACTTTCGCATGCGAAGCGCAGACGCAAAGATCGGAATGACGCGGCAGCCCATCCTTGATTACCTCTCTGTTGCCCTTAATATTGTTATTATATTGACGGGCCTGTTGTATCTCACACTCGGGACCTACGTGAGCGTGCAGGGCATCATCGACCAATTCGAAGCTGGAGAGGTGGGCAGCGTTTTTACATGCAAGAGCAATGGGCTGTAATTTCCGCTCGAGAGTGCCTAAACACACAGACATATAGTATGGAGCAATCAAGACGGACATGGTCGGTATTGAAAGGGGCGTGGAGAACCGTGTTTTTTTCCGAGTTTCCACATCACTTCGCCATCAGGCGAACCTTGGTGGTGATATGCCTGAACCGCATTCAACCTCGACTATGTTTTATCTAGCCCCAACTACAGGGCCTTCCGTGGCAATCAACCCTGATTTAGATCCAAGGCGGTTGAACCTGCATCGTCGGCATGCCATTATGCGACACAGATGGCACTCGTAAATGTGCTGAGGCAGAATGTTGTATCACTATTCAAATCGGTGACTCTTCCCCACGACTTCTCCGGCCGTGGTAGTCACACTTGATATTTCTGGATTAGGTTCTACCTCCCACGCTCTACAAAGCGTCTGCGCCTTTCCATGCCAACAGGGTCACTGCTGTAATTTCGGTTGACTAAGACGTTGGCCCTGGTGAGAAGCCGGTTCACATCCTCACTGAGCACCCGTCGTTCTTCCATGAGACACGACAGACATAGCTGGACTGAGGACCACAGAGGCAGACTAACCACTGTTAGTGTGACGTTTTAACTTCAGGATGGTTCGGGCTAGAGTTTACTCTGTGATAGCAGCTAGTCTCTAGCTCTACCCTCCTGCGATACGCATGGTATCGTTCCCAGCCATTCTCGAAATCGATGCAGAGGGCGTCCTGTAACTGTATCCGCCGGGTAGTCGTTCACGTGGGATTGACCTTTGCAGAGCACTCAAGTTTCGTTCCACAGTTGGGGCATGTCGCCATATCACCCTTGATGAGCATTGGGAATATAAATGTAGAGCAGGTAGCCTTGTAGCAGTATGTCCGGCTCGGGATGCCGTATCCAATTTACTTCGCCGGTATTCTTTTAGAAGCTTGGGCGGCAAATGTCTCTTTGGTCGAGTCGATAGGCTTCTTCAGATTGCAACAACGCGGGAAAGAATACTTCGTCGGTGAAGGAGGACCTAAAAAGCGCACCAAGGCAGTAAGGACAGTACGAACGCGAGCAGGGGCACCGAATGGCTTTTCTGACAGATAGCGCGTCGTCACAAGCTAAGCAATTTTTACTAGTATCAGGAGAAGCCGACGGGCGAGGGCACAAGGCGGCCCAGGGCGAAGGCTCGGCTAGCAGTTCGAGGGTTCGCACCAAGAACGTGCTGTCTGTCGCGAGCGGCTTTCTACTTGAACTTGATATAGAACCCGATGGCGTCGCCGTCGAGCTGGAAGGCCCAGGCGATGCTCTGACAAGAGCCCCAGTCGGACTGGAAGGATGCGAGGGATTCGAGGTCCGACTTCAAGGTACTCATGGCGATCTCTTTGTCGGATGTCTCGCCTTTGCTGCTCTGTCCTTGTTCAGGCCTTCGACGAGAGAGCTAGGGCCTAGTTATAATCGCGACACTCCCGGTATCAATGCCTTCAAAGGCCATTGCGGTGGCGGAGCGCGAGACATTTCAGGACAAAAGAGGTGGGAATGGAGTGTGTTGACAAGTAGAAAGTGTGAGGATAAGTTCGCGCGTTGTAAAGGAGGGTCAGGGCAGGATATGGGCAAATGCGGCGAAGAAGCGCAGGAAGTAGTACACCAACCGGTGTGGAGTCGACGATGCTACCGCCAGAACCCAGCAGAAGAAATCTGCTGCCAGAGGCCACTGTAAGCCGACCAGCCAACCATATCAGAAAGTGCAGCGTGTTTGCTTATATATGCTAACACCCGCATTGAGGTCTCCGCCTGTTTCTGCTTCTCCCTTTCCCTCAGAGTGCCCTGGGTCAGTTGTTGCGCAAGTTCCACGCCCCCTTCTCTCAGCCCCCAGTCCCTCCGTATTGATAGTAAGTCCCGCGAGCCTCGGATCCTTCCACGCGAACTTCTTCTTCAAGTCTCGCAAAAGAAAAAAAGTTCTCGCGGACTCCGCTTTCTCCCCGTATCGCCCTGGTGTCAAACGGTCGTGTACGCCCCGAAAGTGGCCCAGGAGCGACTGACCACCCATAGCACCATGCACATACACTTTTTCCCACTATCTCGTAATGGCTCGGCGTAGATGCACTGTTTTGCATGGCTAGGGGGACGTCACAGTCAGGTAGCACGTAGCACGAAGATGGCATCGGCCTCTTGCACCGCCTCGAATACAACAATTATATGGCTGCCATCTGTGACGCAGACGGCCCAACCAGCCTGAGTTTTGATTGAGTTAAATTCGAGTATGTCGTCCATACACTTTGTCTCCCCGTGAATTGTAGATTCATATATAATGCTCACCTCAAAGCCGAGAACCATGACGAGATCGAACCCGAGGATGGTTTCGCTCTATAATAGTCGAAGCCGATTACCAGGCAATACGCGTCGAGGAACTGCTCCCGCCCACCGTAGAAATCGGCCGCGGATTAGCACTCCGGCCCTTGGCGTCGGATTACTTCAGATATTAAGATACCTAATGGTGTGCGCATGATTGTGGCAGCCTTGGGCGCTAGCACACCTAATGCCTTTAAGATATCACCACCTAGATCTTCGACCTTCAGAGCCAGCCTTTTGCTGGTGTTTGATACAACCCTAGTGTCAAGTGCGTCGCTAACAGTCCAGCCAAGCACCCATTTCACTACGGACTCCGAATCTCTCTTTAAGCCTGCTGAAAGAAGACTGTTGAATGAACCGTGCGTGGTGCTGGAGACGTGATAGATATCCGCAGTGGGAGGGTTACAGTCTGGCACTATCCCCAGTGTCTCCCGATCATAAGTACTACAGATATTGAGAAGACCATAAAGCCTATCCCTGTGATCTTTACATAAGGAACACTGCGCCACATGTAATATTATCAGTAAGGTTAGCGGTACTGGATGGCAGACGTCGATCACTATGTCTACCCCCTGGCGAAACTGCACTTTATCCTCAGCTCTATTGCCTGCCTGGTTAATGCAAAACATGGGATGCCGAATGGAGAGCCATGGGATCTGCTTAGTCCCACATTGCACCACTGCCCGTGGGTTAGACAGACGAATTTCCTGTCGAATCCACAACCTCTTGAATCAGGGCCTTTGATGAGTTTGGAGATAGCCTCGTAAGGGCACGGCAACCTGATACATAGCATCCCCAACGTGTTGTCCGGCCTATGGGCCTGGATCTAGTCTTCACCCGATTTCACTGTTTAGGCGACCCAATATACTTTAACCTGCCCGTCTAGCACGTCGCTAAAGGCGAGGCCGTACATGCTGTCGTCTTCTTCTAGTCCTAGCTAGACTACGACACTATGTGCGGGTCGATATATGCCTCCCATAAACAAACCTGCTGACTCTGCTCTATCAAACTGGACTGATTTGTACGAATGACGTCCGTTCATAGTGTGCAGGGGTTATCCGTGTATCGGAGGTGCCGCAGCGCGGCTTCCAGATTTCGCGATACGCTCAACATATATCCACCCCCCAAGTTGATGGGGGCGGGCCCTCTTCTGGACTTCATACGTATGGCAGGGCTTCATAACGTGCTGGCCCGTCTGCCGCTAGCTCAGAAACCCGAAGAGTAACAATTATATCGTTGCTTGAACACCCGGAAGCTATGGTCAGGAGGCTTATCAGCTGTACGGTAACAGTGATCGGGTGTCGTCGTCCCTCTCAGTGATGAGGGGCCAATAGCTCTAAGCCGATCGAGAAGTCATGTTTGGTCTAAGGTTAAGTATGTTGATGGCTAGATGTTACGGCAACGTCTAGTTGGGCGGTGTTTGGGTGTGGAGAAGATCGATGCGTGGGGCAATGTTTTTTGGCGATTCTATTATGACCGAAGAAGTAGCGATGAATAGCTGCCCTTCTTTCCGGAAGTCATAGGGCGCAACCGCGTTGCCCCCAAGACGAATTCTCCGCTCCCAACATCATCAACCATGCCATTTACGATAGTCCTTCGCAAATAGAGTTTCGTTGATTTACAGCAAAACACAAACCACCTCAAAAATTTCCATGGAAGCGGCACAGCGATTGGCTTGCCTAGTGGCGGGGGCATCAGGCACCCCGACGGATCGCGCCAAGCTCGCCTCGGCTAATCCAAGTGGGTCTACAAACTGTCGTCGCTTGTTAGCTCATCGTAGACAACCTTCGATAAAATCGCGGTTGAGCTAGTAAAGGTAAAATCTTGGCGCCCTCCTTGGGAGGGACATTTGGGGACATTTGGTAGGGGATGACATAATCGACCCCAACATGACCCCAAGATAACCCCGCGGTTGGCGCCAAGCTGGAAGAATACTTCGAGGTCGAGATTCCGTAGCGAAACACAAGATTAAGTCTCCCGCTTCTCCTCTCTGATAGCTACACATCGCCACCGAATACCACCCTCTTTCTAGACTATATCTCCGCGGCGCCAATCCCACGGACCTACTCCGCACCTTCTCGAGAACCCTCGCCCCTCTCTCTCTGCCCCGCCATGGTTTCCAAACCGACGATTGCCGTTATCGGCTCGATAAACATCGACCTCGTCACCTACACACCCCGCGTTCCCATAGGTGGCGAGACCCTCACGGCCCATGGTTTCAGCGTCGGTCTCGGCGGCAAGGGCGCGAACCAGGCCGTCGCTTGCGCCAAGGTCTCTCGCCCCAAGGACAACGTGCAGGATGGGACTGTCGACGTCAAGATGGTGGGGGCCGTGGGTGATGACACATACGGCGAGGTGATCACGAAGGGACTGAAGGACGTAGGGATTGATACGGGGGATATATATGTGAGGGAGGGCGAGAAAACGGGTGCATCTGTGATCATTGTCGAGAGCGAGACGGGGCAGAACCGCATCATGTTCTGCCCCCAAGCTAACGCTACGATGCGCCCCGAGGGATTCGTGGATGATCTGCTGCGGCCGCTTCCGGACCTTTTGGTGCTGCAGATGGAGATCCCTTTGGAGACGGTCACCCAGATTCTGACCACAGCCAAGAGGCTCGGTGTACCCGTCCTGCTGAACCCTGCCCCGGCCCTCAAGTTTGACGAGAAGTACTACCCTTGCATCAAGCACCTGATCGTCAACGAGTCCGAGGCTGCAATTCTTTCGGGCTGCAAGGAGGAGGATCTAGACTCACAGGAGGGAAGGGCCAAGGTGGCCAAGGTCTTCCATGACCTCGGGGTCGAGTATGTTTTGATCACGCTGGGGAGCCGCGGCGTGTACTACTCTGTGACAGGCAGGCAAGGTGCGCATGTAGCCGCCGAGAAGGTAACGGCTGTGGACACGACCGCGGCGGGCGATACGTTCGTGGGCGTTTACGCGGTGGAGGCGGTCAAGGGGCAGTTCGACATTGAGCAGGCAGTGCAGTTGGCGAATAGGGCGGCGTCGAAGACCGTCCTCAAAAAGGGAGCTCAGGAGTCGATCCCTTGGAGGGATGAGCTCTAAGATAGTCTAAAGATTGGAAATATATAGAAAAATTCATTTTCCGGCGTAGGCACACTGTTCATCACTACTCGCCTTTCTGCTAACCTCACGTACACCTCACCGAGGTTGTCCAATGCGGCTGAGGGAACGATCTGCACTTCACCTCCAGCTTCCGTATCCATTCAACGCTTCACGAACTCTTGACTATAGATACCCAAAGCCAAAGGCTGGTAAACACATGGAAAAGAAAACTCAAGTATGAGTATTTCAGGCTATCCCACTGGCCTATGCCCCCCCCCCCCATCTCTTCTGTAAACCGTCCACGGCCCGCCCCTAGGCCCCAATGAAACCAAGGTCTAATTATCTATTCACAGGCGCCCGTGGGTAGAAGAACCACGTCACCGCCAGCACCACGAATAGGGCCAGCACAAACGGCTGCAGCACCCAAACCCCGCTTCCCTCTGCAATGGCACCGATGGCAAACGGGAAGACGGTTCCTCCAGTCCCACCCATAGCCATCGCAAACCCCATGGCGCTCACGTGGATATGTTTTGGTAACAACTTCGCCGTGAGGTTGATTGCTCCCGGGAACATGGGCCCTATAAAGAAGCCCACAAGCGACACAGCGACCGCCGAGACGACAAACTGTGGGACGAGCCAGAAGACGAGCTGCAGAGCGATGGAAGCGACGAGGTACACGATGATGCTGATCCGCTCGCCAAACCTCTCTGTCACAAAACCCAACGCCATGCGCCCCGCCGCCTGGCCCGCCCAGAAACCGGAACCGGTAGCACCAGCGGCGAACTCGCCGGCATGGCGGACGCGGAGCATGAAGGTGACGACCCAGCCACCGAGACCGACTAAATAATTGTAAGCCATTGAAGATTGTTGCGGAAACCCAACTCTACTTACCCTCAACACCCATGTATGTGAAGAAGAAGACGGCACCAAGCCAAGTGACCCTTGACTTCAGCGCCTCCTTTGTCCCAGCCCCCTTGCTGCCCTCATCCCGAGGGTGCTCGCCCCGGTAAACGGCCCCCGTCTTCCTCCAAAACGTTACCATAAGCCCCACCCATTCCAGAACTGAAAGCCCTACCATGATATAAAAGTAGTTATACCACGGCAGGTCCGAATGCACCACCATCGAGGTTGAGATTAGTGGCGCACACAGCGCCCCAACGGAGTAGGACGAGTGCATGAACCCTTGTATCTGGTTCGACTTGTCCATCACGCCGACCCAGGCGCAATAGGCTGCGTCTGTGAGTCCGTTACCGAAGCCACTGAGGCCGTAGAGGACGACTAGCACGGGGAAGGGTGGGTGTATAGAGACGACGGCGAAGGCGATGATGTGACAGATGGGAGCCGCGACGGCGACGCCGCGCTGGCCGAAGCGGAGATGGATGCGGGCATTGGTGAAGGCAGCAACAGAGTAGCCCGCGAAAGGGGTGAGAAAGATGAGGGAGACAGTGGTGTAGCTTAGGTCGTAGTAGGTTTCGAGCTGGGAGGGTCAGTTCTCAAGTCAAGGCTGGGTGGAAAGCAGTTGGTAGGAGCCCTTACATAGGGAATGAGTGCCTACTCGCGTTAGTCCATTTTTTCTGTTTAGGGAGGGAAATGGCATGGATTGGACCAGGTACATACTCCGACGGCAGCATCGTTCATGCCTGCAATGAAGAATGACAAGAAGGCGAAAGCCAGCCTACCGATGTTGCCTCTTGGGCGACACCATCGCTGCACGCCGCTGATAGCATTTTCAGAATTTGGCTCTGTCTCTGCTAAATCCTGGACTGGCTGGCTCTCTGGGTCAGAGGGTGTGGTTTCTCGCCGCTCACTCGGAGAGGTCAGGGTTGCCAGTCGCTTTTCCGGGTCACCCGAGACCGAGCCGGTGGGAACGGCCTCAGTCTTTTCACTAATGGCCGGCTGGAGGGCGACGGGGGTACCATCTTGGGCCATAACGAGTCTTACGCTTGCATTCGTCGCGGCTCGGCCCACTTGATGGAGTGCTCGGGCTTGTGACAGCAGTTGAACCTCTGATGAGGCCAACTGGGACCGGGCCGGCGATAGAGGGTACTTTTAATGGGCTGAAACCACACTCGGGATGCACAGGCCCTCTGCTAAAAACGCGCCGGTAGAGATGACGAGAGCAACGGCGCAGGATTTGCAGTCGACGTCGCCGAGCCTCCGCACACACAAGGATAAGAACCCTATGTCCTCCCCCCACCGGAATCTCCTCCCCCGCCGGGGAAACATGGGGGCCTGGACTTGGCACTGGAGCAGGTCGAATCAGCAACCCCCATTCCCGGTCGTCTCTTGGAATGGGTTAGCGTGATCTGACTCGCGTGCAAAATGAGATCACCCGGTATTCCGCCGGATGCTACCCGTTGAGCTAGCGTGACGGACCAGCGAATAAACACGGCGTGCATGCGTAGAGTGCGGGCCATTCTTTGATACCAGGCTCGCAATTACTTCCTCTCATGGACGCCAAGTGAGTCATGGCGCAAAATAGGAACGTCGAAACTGGAACCTTTCACACCGCATCCCATTGGAACTGCTTGTGCTGTGCCGAGCAAGTTGCACGCACACCCTCGGCGCTGTGTTGCACCCAAGTGCAACCCTGACCTCCTTAGGCCTAGGGATGGGACCTCTTGCCTTCCCTGCATATAAGCAACAGGTGCCAGAAAGTTGCACGTGGTTAATAAGAATTATTCTTAGACATGAAGGCGTGGGTAAAATGGGTTGTGACGGGTCATTGAATCACATATTCTCTGTCTTGAATTGGACTGCATTCCTGCAGGTGCCAATAAAGCTGCCATGAACTTCTTCCTGGAACTGATAGGAAATGCAGTTGAATCAGTACAGCTAATGCAATAGAAGCCTTACTTTACCTCCTGCTGCCTTTTGCCAAAAACATGTATACAATGGCTGCAAAGCGATAGGGGTTGCCACTCCCCATGTCCCAGGGTTCAGGAGACTACAGCTGCAGCTGCAGCGCTAAGCTCTGGATTTTGGGACTGCACCTGCGTAGGAATTGTGCTTCTTAGACTCCTTCGCCTTCATGGACGTTGTGATATGCTGAGCCTTGCAAATATACACTCAGAGAGGCAGGCATAGAGGGTCCCCACTGCGTCTTTTCAGTCCACTGGATGGGTTGGCAGGACATAAAGTGGACGAGGAAGAAAATGGTGGTCGCCTAAGTGATACGTGTCAGTGGTGTTGAGCCTGCGATCAGTTACCTCCACAGGTCGGCCTGACACTCTCTGCAGCATGCGGCTTTAGGTGCAGATATGCAGCATGAAAATGTTTATCAGGACCAGCCAACCCTCTCTCGCATTAGCACTTTCGCGATTTGTAGCATCTGCACTTCCTCTTTTAGATTTGGACTTTAATTTAGAAGGCCATTGAAGGTTCTGCACTACCATGTGGACGTGAAGAAATGGGAACCAACATTACGGCTAAGATATATTATTATTCCCGCAGAGACAGGCTCCAAAGGGCGGGGGATTATTCTCACGGTATTACAACTCTCGGGTCAAGGGTAACCAACTCCTAGCTAAAACGTCTTCTACATATAATACTACATAAGCCCTTGGAGGTCATAACTAACCTCCCTCTATTGCAAAACCCTGTCCAAGACACACCAGACATCCACCTAAGCCGAGCCCACCGCTGTTCCCACGGAGACGCACACGAGATTTACATCGAACGGACAGCACAGTGAAGTGCACCCTCCTCCTTGCCCTGACCGCAACTGCCACGTAGGCGCTTGAGACAATCTACAACCCAACCACCAAGTTCGACGAGCTGTGCGAATCGACAGACAAGAGCGCGCTCCTCTGCCACATCCGCGACGCGGCCAGCGAGCTTGATCCCACGGGAAACTGTTTCCAAGACAACCCGCGCGACTCCAGGTGCACTAAGCTCGCGGACTCTGACGGGGCGCGCATCTGGATCTGTGGCACCACCCTCGAGACTTCCATCTCTGCGGCCAGACGGCTGACATAGCGCGGGCGACCGCGGGAAACTGTTCTACCGGGGGGAACTGAAACGAGAGGGCTCCGGGAAGGGTGAAGTGGTCAACCCTTCAGTGGTCGGACTGTGTTGAGAAGCCGACGCTTATCTCGATTTCCCTGCAGGAGTGAGCAGGAGCGTGGTTTTCTTTCTTTTGCATTGTAACCTATGTAATTTTTTCGGGCTGCCTCCCGGATTAATTCGACGCTCATGCTTCTATTCCGTGGTGTCTCGGGCACCGCGCAGAGCACTTAACAAACGACACTTCTTTTTAAGTCCCTGGTGCCCTCTGAGATAGCATTGGGCCCTCTCATCCCAGATACACTCCTGCGGTTCAAACTAATGGCAGTCCGTCTCTTTAAGCCCTGCCACCGTCCTCCTATAGGAAGATCTCCCTGTTCAGAGTTCTCTGCGTAGCTACACCTGCCTTATCCGGCACTTGGTTTTGAGATAGTATTCGGGGGTTGAATTAGCACTGAATAAATTTGGTTCTTATAGCTCCCTGTGCGAACCGGAAATAAGGCTACCACCCATACACCGTCGCGTTCACGTCGCGCTGTGTCCCTCTAAGACAGAGGTAATTTTAGCCTGGGAGAGAAGACTCAGCCTTGTTCACATCCTCCCTGTCTCGGAGGAAGAGCGCATTCCCGTTGGTGGGAAGATGTTCGCCCGTAGCGCCCCAGTTGGTCGGATAACAGGGGTTCACATCGGCTAACAAGTCGCTGGTCCCCAACCTGCAGCTACGGATTGCGGGCCCCCGCACCGGGTATTATTGTCTATTCCTAATCCAGAATTCTAGTGACATGCCCTCGGAGAATTCGCACCTCTGGCTGCTATAATTCACTTTCTCTATGCCTGGAAAGTAGGCTTTCGCGATGGGAAAGCCGGCCCGGTCACTCCATTATTTGCTTCCTTTCTTCTATTATTACCTAGTTTAGACACCAATTTCGGCCTTGGGGCCAGCGTTATAGGGGACATCGACGGGAATATCATAGGGGTCGGCAAGAGTATAGTTGTAGAAATCCGAGGCGCGAAAGACGGTGTCGGCCTGGACGTCAAGGTGGATCTCACCGTCACACCTCTTGAACTTGACCCAGTTGGTCTTAATGCGGCCCTTCGGGCCGGCGACGATAGGGTCAAAAACGTCCTCAAAGTAGCTGGTCTCGATGAGCAGCTCGGTGTCGCCCCGGGCATAGTTGCCGTAGCCCGTGATGTTGCGGTAATAGTTGTTGTACAGGTGGCCGTGCTTGATGGCGTCGGCGCTGGGATTGCGCACGTTTGTGGAATTAAAGAAGTTTCCATTTATGGTGACCTTGGTAACCACATTATCAGTCCAGCCGATCCCGAAGGCTTTGTTGTGGTTTTCAATTCGGTTGTTGGAGACAGTTACGTAGTCGGTGTCGCGGCGCAGGTCGATCAGACCGTCTCCCATCTCGGCGAGCTGAGGGTCGGAAGAATATTGTCAATATATTAATTCGTCTCTTGACTCTGGGGCCCGGGTAACAAAAGGGATACGTACGTGGTTACCGTCAATCCAGATGTTAGTGGAATTGTCAACCTGGATGGCATCATAATCACCATCCTTGCCAGCCCAGTTATTCTCCCCGTCGTAAGTACCGTGGATATTAAGGTTGCGGATAATGACATTCTTCTGACTGTTAATGTTGAGACCGCCCTCCTCGATGCCCGACTTGGTTCCAACGCCGATAATCGTCTTGTGACTCTTGACGGGCACCTCGAAGCCGAATGGCTCCGCCTTGATCATTCCGTCGACGCGGATTATGAGGGGCTCAATCGAGGCCGCATACTGGATCAATTCGTTGAGTGTCTTGGCAGTTACGACCTGGCCGGCTTTGCCGCCGGTGGTGCCACCGTTGAGAGAGGCGAAGCCGTGCGCTTCCGCATCGCACTCGGCACAAAGCTGAGCGCCCACGAGGGCAGATACTGCCAGGAGCAGAGCAGGAACGAACGAGCCAGACATGTGCATGGTGAGGGCGATGAAATCTGGAGAGAAAATAAGATTCGTAAGTCCGACGGATGCAGCCCCGTCTCCCCAAATGAAGAAACTGGACTGGACAAGTCCTGATGAGCGGATGGCGGTGGCAACGGGTTATTATAGTGTGAAACGGTCCTCTGAGGGGCGTATCGCCTGCTTTATATGCTGGCAAATTGGGACACGCGCTCCAGGTGCTTGGTCTCCAACCCCGACCCCAGAAAGACTAAGCGGCTACTGGTGCTCGACGGACGGGCAGGCTGTCAAGCTAAACAAATGGGGACGACGCCTAACATTCCACCAATAATACACCGGCTGTTTGGAAAAGTCATGCACTTGCAGAAGCACACCCTGCGACTTCTGCGCCTTAGGTCTTCTCGTTCGACTCAACGACTCCTAACCCACAGTAGAGTCGCATTTCCCACAACCCTCGGCCTCCGGGGCTTGGAGAGACAGTCATCTTTCAGGATGACCGGGTCTCCCCACAGACCACGCACAAGTTCACTATGTCTACAGAAATAAGAGGCATAGAATAACTCAAGAACCGACCGGTGCAGGAGGGTAGAATCCAGTTTCACCGGCCTGGCTGCTATGGCACTCAACACCGAACCAACGTGGTAGGAGAGCCGACCTTTCCCCGGTATGGTTCACTGCCCCGCAACAAGCATTCCTCTGTTTTGTT